>JAXQQM020073826.1:0-123505 GCA_034641835.2 Pinus albicaulis
TAAGAATGTAGGGATCCCAAAGACCCAAACCTCCCTCCCTTTTAGATCGAATCAGGTTGTCCCATGATAGAAGAGCCCACTTGTGATTTTGCTGAGATCCTTGCCATAGAAAATTTTTGAAGATGTTAGCCATCACAGTACAGCTGGACTGATGAGCAACCATACCTGACAAATGATAAATAGGGATAGATTGCAGAACAGATTTAAGTAGGAAAAAATAGCTAGGGGCATTTAGAGCTCGAAAAGACCAATTTTGGAGGCGATTTTGAATACGAGTAATAAGGTTCTTCCATTGGGATACACGGAGGGAGTTGAAACAAAGGGGCATCCCCACGTACTTTGTAGGCATGGACCCAATGCTGAACCCAAGGGTGTGAACTAGGAATCGTTGAGATTGAGGTGTGGTGTTAAAAAAGAAGACATTTGATTTATCATTATTGATAAGGGTTCCAAAAGAAACCATAAACTCTTTGAGAATACCTAGGATGACTTTAGATTTGATAAGGCTCGCCTGACAGAAAGGCATGATATCATCTACAAATTTTTTATGGGATAGAGTAAGGTCAGCCCCCTAGACATTCAAGCCTTTGAAGGATCCGACAACAACCTTGTGTTTGATATATATTCCCAAACCTTCTGCAACAATTATGAATAGGAACGGGGATAAAGGATCCCCTGTCTCAGCCCTCGGGAGGCATTGAAAGGGTAAAAGGGACTGCCATTGATCAAAATAGAGAAATTAGGAGTGGAAATAAAGGATAGGATCCATTGGACCCATCTTTGATCAAAACCAAAAGCCTGCAGGATATTTTGAAGGTAGGTCCAACTGAGGCGATCATAGGCTTTAGCAAGGTCCAGTTTGATCAACATGCCTTTGGCTTTAAGAGTGTGAAGGGAATGAATGGCTTCCTCGACAATAACAATCCCATCCAGGACTTGTCTGCCTTTAACAAATCCAATCTGTTCAGGAGAGATAAGAGAGGGGAGGATAGGTTTGAGCTTATTCACCATGATAGTAGACAAGATCTTATAGATAACATTACAGAGGGAGATAGGTCTAAACCTTGACGGAGCATCGCAATTCTCATGTTTCAGAATTAAAGCTATAAAAGTAGAGTTCAAGGCAGGGTATACCTATATTTTCCTTTGCGACTCCTCAACTAGGTCGAGAATATCTTTTCCAGTGAAGGACCAAGTAGCCTGAAATAATTTAGCATTAAAACCATCTGGTCCCAGCGCCTTGTTCTTTGTTAAGCCCTTAATGACTTCCTCCACTTCCTCAAGAGTGATTTCCCTAAGTAGGGCCAATTTATGTTCTCTATTAACTACATTAGGAATGAATTGCTTGATTCGTGTGATTGCTTCCATTCTTTCGTGGTCTGGTTCCGTTAGAATCTCACAGAAATGGTTCACCAATAGCTCTTCCAAATTGTGATGTTGGATGAGTCTATTTCCTGCAGAGTCTTTAAGAGATAATATGTGATTACTCTGTCATCTTTGAATCATTTCTTTATGAAAAAAACTAGAATTCTTGTCCCCTTCTCTTAGCCACTGTATTCTAGATTTTTGTTTCCACAAAAAATTCTTCCTGTTTTCATTGTTATTCTAATTTGCTGATTAGGATTCCTTCCTCCCTAACGAGGGCCTTTGATCTCCCCTATAAGATCATCTGTTGTTGAATTTTCTTCATATGACATTGCAATTTTTCATTTTCATGATGTATGTTCCCAAATTCAGTCTTATTCCATTTCTTGATTTTTTGTTTAATGTCTTTGAGTCGGAGTTGAAATGTATGCATCTTATTCCTTCCTTCGACCCTAATTTCTTCCCACCAGCACTTTACTTTATCAATGAAGGTCATATCTCTCAGCCAAACGTCTTCAAATCTGAAAGGCCTCTTCTTATTTCTCTCATTCATGTCCACCTCCAGGCATATGGGCCAGTGATCTGATCCCATGCAGGGAAGAATAGAAGCTTCGTAAAAGACATCCATACTAATGAGATCTTTGGATATTAAGAATTTGTCCAAATGAGAGGCTACCTGATGCACTCCTCCTCTCCTATTATTCCATGTGAATTTACCATTGACAGTAGGTATATCCACCAATCGGAGATTTGTTATCATATCTCGAAATAGCTCCATTTCCATCTCGTTTCTGGAAATTCCTCATTTTTTCTCCTCTATTCGCGTAATCATGTTGAAGTCCCCTCGAATAGCCAATATTTCTCATTGTGAAGAGCTTTCAGAGTTCATATACTATCTATAAATGCCAGTTTATCTCCTGGAATGTGCAGACCATATACTGAGAAAATTAGGATCCAGTCTTTCATCCCAATTAGTCTAAAACACGTTGTTAGGATATACGATAGACCAATCTATCCTTCCACCGTAACTTCTGTTGGATTCTAAAGTATTGATATACCTCTTGCACTTCCTCACGAATCAATGGCCATTACTTCATATCTAGGGTTAAAATGTTGTATAATTTATTCTAATCTTAATGGATGTTTTGGAATACTGTTGTAAGCGGTATTACATGGCCCGAGTTAACTAACATCTCTCCAACTGTATGAATAAATTCTTGCAAAGTTTTCCTGCCTTTCTTTTTCCCTGTTTTGGTCTTGGCATTGATTTCCTGACTCCTTCCTTGTGGGGTACTAGGCGTATTTTCCATTTCAATTTCTCTTCGTGCTTGGGAAGTTAGATATTGCTCGAAATTTTCTTTATATAGAGACTTTTGATCATCCCGGATAAATCTATCATCAAGATTTCTCCATTCTTGCAACAATCTTTTCATAATAATTTCTTCCTTACTTAGTTCATCCTTGGTGATGTCTACCTCCATATCTGCTTGGTCCAGAGGCTGAGTTTGATCCTCTTTGTCATTCAACTCTATTGGGGCTTTTCATTTAGCCGTCATATTTAATTTTACAATTTATATAATTCAAATTTATGATTTTAAAAAGTTTTAATAATTTTTGTTTAGTAAAAATGACAACATAATAATAATAATAATAATAATAATTTAAAAAAAAATTAAAATATCTATTAATTAAATTATATTAATAATAAAAAATTCCTACATATAAATTGGAATAAAAAAAAAGGTGTAGCCTTGGTTCTGTGCAATACAATAAATATCTAGTTGGTAAATGAAAGGGATAGTGAGTAATGAAAGGATTAGTTTCAATTAATTACAAAACATCTAATATTTTGTAATCTTGGTTATATATTATTGAATTAAAATGGAACATATGCTATCAACTTTATTTTATGGCTTATATAGTATAATTGAAGATACATAATATTAAATGCTTTGTAACCAGATATTTATTGCTTATCGAATACTTATTACTTGATATAAATGAAATGAAAATCTATATCATTTTTATTTTTTGTATTAAATTTAAAATAACTTCCAAATTTAACAATGTAAAATTTATACTACAAAACATCAAATACTTTATAGTCGGTTGTTTATTATTCCTTTCTATTTATTTACTATTATATTTGAAATATATTTATGATTTTCTATTCTTTTTAATAAATAGTGAGAAAATGTATTATAACTCAATTGTCAAATCAATAATTAGACATCATTACTCGTTGCTATTTACTTCATCTCATCATTCAAAAAAACCACACCACCTACCATAATTGACTAATCTTCCTAAATTTTCATTTTTTCTAATATTTTAAATCTTGGACCACTTAAAAGTACACATTCTAAACCAAATAAATAAATAATAAACCATACTAGAAGACCAAAAACATAAAAACATTGAAATATATATCCTGGTATAGATTTTATTATGATGCTGTTTATCTCTTCATTACAATAAAGAAAATATAATCATAAATTTAAATTTTGAATGGCATCCGCATTGTATTAATTAATTATTTGTTATTATTTTAATTGTGATACGAGCAAATTATAAATTTGAGTGGAAGGTAAACATTATTATCCATAATATCATCTACCAAGACCACATCCTGTTGCTGTAACTATCACTCCAACAGAGCGGCTGTTTCTAATGAAATTGATGTTGGGATGGGTTCCAAAAGAGGAAATAGAGATTACAAGACAAGTAACATATCTTTCAGACACACGTGGGAAGTGATGTAAGAAGACCTGAGAGGACTCCTCCGGCTGCTCCAGCGAACTTCTAGTGAAGGCTTATTAGTGTTTCAGCGAGTTTTACACGGCTCATGGACTTACGGGAGGTAATGACACGTGTGAAGGTTCTGATTATGGGAAGGGGACAGCACTAGGGGAGAAATTAAGTATAAAGACACAGACAGAGCAAGCTGAATGCACAACCAGAACCTCAGGAACAATAGTTTGAGGTGTCCGAGGGGAGGAAGTTAATAGTGTGGGTATGTATTAGGTGCAATGGAAGGACCACTAGAGCGTGGAAGGAATGATGCAGAGATGGAGATTGTGACAGTTCACTCATGCGTCAATGTTCCACCCAGCGAAGGTATCGTGCGGAAAGTGAAGCACGCAGTGAAGGAAACTCTGTTCCCCGATGACCCTTTTCGGCAGTTCAAGAACCAGCCCAGGTCCAGAAAATGTGTTCTTGGGTTACAGTATGTGTTTCCCATCTTTGAATGGGCACCCAAATATTCTCTCAACTTGTTGAAATCTGATGTCCTGTCTGGCATCACTATTGCCACTCTTGCCATTCCACAGGTAATTTGATAGGTTCAGTGTTTGCAGACTTGGGTATAACTTATTGAAGTTATGTTAGATTGCAGATTTTGGAAATATTTTGTTAAGCCGAACAATTTGTTTTAAGTTTTTGTTGTGAATTCTGTTTTTGCTTCTCATTTATCTGTTTCATTTAACATTTGATGTGTATATAACGTGGTGAAATCCTTACAGGGAATAAGCTACGCGAAGTTGGCTAACCTGCCTCCTGTGATGGGGCTCTGTGAGTATTCATGCTCAATGGTGGTTTCTGCTTTTACTTTTCATCAGGGTTCAAGCTTCTTGATTACCTCTTTTCAGCTTTTACTTTTGGGATTTGTGCCTGTCATTGCAATTGAAACTTGGTGGAATTGCTTCTGTTGGGGTTTGCAGTGTGCACTTCTCAATTGTAATTGGCAATCAATTGTAATTGGCAATCAAGAAGATTTAGGAGACTTTGATGGTTTCATTTATGGATTACATCCTTGCTTGCTGCTAGACACTTCGAATTGTGTTCTTGATTGGGTTTGCTGTTATTTATTTTCCAGATGCCAGCTTTGTTCCTCCCCTGATATATGCAATGATGGGGAGTTCCAAGGATCTCGCAGTGGGTACAATCGCTGTTGTATCACTTCTTCTTGGTACGGTGATTGGTGACGAGGTCTCGCCAACAGAAAATCCTGAACTTTATATTACATTAGCCATTACTGCCACTTTTTTTGCTGGTGTCTTCCAAGCAGCTTTGGGTATTTTCAGGTATAAGTTATAACCACTACAATCAAATTAAAAGTAAATGACATATGAGACATACAACCAATTCTGTAGTTTAATGGGCGATCTCTGTTTTATTGAATATTATGTAAATTATAAAATTTAAGGTTAAACTTTCAAGTGAGTCAAACCAAAAAAATATATACATCTGGCTTTCATAAAAGCTCGCTCTAGTTTGTTGTTAGATTAGTCATTAATAAGTGAATTGAATTGGGGTTTGAATCCATTATTAAGGCCATTTACCTTGATATTGTATTATGTTGCAGGTTAGGTTTCATCATAGACCTCCTTTCCCATGCAACTATTGAAGGGTATATGACGGGTTCAGCGATTGTTGTGTCCCTCCAACAGCTCAAAGGAATTCTGGGACTGGTTCAGCGATTGTTGTGTCCCTCCAACAGCTCAAAGGAATTCTGGGACTGGAGAAATTTACCGATGAGACCGACATAATTTCTGTCATCACCTCAGCAAGCAAACAAGTGCACAAGGTTTCCCACTATGGCATTCAATTTCCTTTTTGACAAAGTTGCAACAGGGCAAGCAGGTCTCTTGATGTGGAACTCTCTCTTGTTTGTTTATGTGCAGTGGAGATGTGGAACTCTCTCTTGTTTGTTTATGTGCAGTGGAGATGGGAGAGCATTATACTCGGTCTGGGTTTTCTGATTTTCCTCTTCACTGCCCGTTACATCGTGAGTATTAGATATTGTTTTGATTTTGTCTGATTTTTCCCCAGAAATCCCACTACCTTTTTGTTGCCAACTGGATTCAAACTCTTGGGTAGAGTCCGCAAAAATAGGGCTCATAGCTGTAGTTTTGTCCCGTGACAGAGCAAGAGAAGGAAATCGTTATTCTGGGTTTCTGCTGCTGCTCCACTGACATCTGTGATTCTGGGTAGCTTGCTGGTTTTCGCAACGGGTGCAGATAAGCATGGAGTGCAAATTGTATGTCATAAAGCTGGATCCCCTTATGGTGATTATGATGAACATGCCAAGTTTTCTTCTCTGATTATATTTTTACTGTTTTTTTACGCTAACAGGTGGGTACATTGAAAAAGGGCATAAACCCGTTGTCGGTTGGCAAGTTAGTCTTTCATGGAGAGTATTTGGGGACCAGTTTGAAGGCAGGGCTGATAATTGGTCTCATTTCCCTAGCGGTAAGAGGAATAGCTTTTTCATAACTCAGAATATTGTAAATTTTTTAAAAGTCAACAGATTTTTAGAATATCTTAGAATCCCATCTAGCCAGGGGATAGCAGATTTTTAAAATATCTTGAAATCAGACCAAATGAAATCAAACCATTAATTTTGCTCTTGTTTTTGTTTATCAAGAATAGACTGCGCTCTTGTTTATCAGGAATATAAAAATTTACAATAATAATGTCAGTTAAAACATTCCATATACTTATAAATTTTAATAATATGCCATTAATAACATCTACAGGAAGGACAGGAAGGATTAGCTGTTGGAAGAACATTTGCTCTGTTCAAGAACTATCAAATTGATGGCAATAAGGAGATGGTTGCTATTGGAATGATGAATATAGTCGGTTCCTGCACTTCCTGTTATGTTTCAACAGGTTTTTTTTTCTTCCCTTTTTCACATTCCAAGAAAGGTTGTGTTGAAATTATTATTCCATCTTCCCGCTCATCTCAGCTCGGTACGATTGCTCCAGACTGTATCTAATGAATGGGTGGCTGGTGGTTTGCAGGTGCTTTTTCCAGGACAGCAGTTAATTTCAATGCTGGATGCAAAACGGCAGCCTCAAATATAGTAATGGCTATTGCCATTATGTTCACTCTTCTGTTTCTAACTCCTCTGTTCCACTACACCCCCAATGCGGTGCTGTCGGCCATTATCGCCTCGGCAATGCTTGGTTTAATCGACATCCATAGTGCTATTCATCTATGGAAGGTGGACAAGATCGACTTCTTGGTCTTCTTGGGAGGCTTGTTGGGCGTTGTTTTTGGCACCGTTGAAATCGGTTTGATCACAGCGGTAAGGTTGCACATTAACAGCAAAATGTCTGAATTTGATTTTTAAATATTTAAATAAAAATAAAAATTATTAAATTATAATTTAAAATTATTAACATTATTTTTATATATTTTAATTTTTTTGGGTCAAACTCTCAACCAAAAGTGTAATGAACTGTACCCACCTATAACAAGCTAACTCAAAAGGCAATTTTCTACATAAAAATCCATGTTAATAAAAATCCATGTCAATCCGTGTCTTAGAAGTTGGGTCAACCTAACTGATCACGATGAAATAATTAATCGATTTGTTTTAAGAATTTGGTTAAGTGGCTAAACTTAATTCAATTACAAATTTTAGAAATATTTTAGAATTTAAAGTAAAGTTAATTGCTTGGATATTATTATATTGCAGGTATCCATCTCACTAGTAAGATTATTGATGCACGTCATGAGGCCACATACTGCAGTATTGGGAAACGTTCCTGGAACGTCTGTGTATAGAGGTAGAGAGCAATATCCAGATGCAATGAGAGTTGAGGGTATTCTCATCCTGCGCATAGATTCTCCAATCTACTTCGCTAACTCCAGCTATCTGCAAGAAAGGTTTGCTTTCGATCGATATCTAATCCATTTTTCAAAATCTATGAAAACCCAAATTGAAACCATTTCTTTTATTTCACAAGGACCACTTATAAGTTAATGATTAATAATGATGTCTTTTTTTTAAGTAAATGAATGAGTAATTGGGTTGGTTTTATATTTCATTAACTATCATGTTTAATTAAATCTCTTCTCAAACATAAGTTCATAAAAATTTTAAATTTCATAATTAATATAACAATTCATAACATAAATATAACTAATTGAATTATCCTAAAACTACAACGATGAATTTAGTTAATTAACTCCTCCTGTTTTGGTTTTGATGACGACAGGATAATGAGATGGATCGAAGATGAAAAGGAAAACCCTCTGCACTACGTAATCCTGGACATGGGTCGTGAGTATTTTCTCAACCCGTCTACATTTCATGAGATGATTATTCATGGATTAGAATATTTTAGAATAAATTGAGTATACACTTTAAATGAGATTTTTTTTTTTAATTAAAAATTTGGAAAATAAATTATTTATTTCAAAATATTCTCAAAATCTTCACCCAGCTGTAACAACCATCGACGCAAGCGGGATTAGCGCCCTTGAGAAGCTGAAAAGGAAATTGGATCTCCGAACACTTCAGGTAAATAGCGGCTTGAATTCCAGTAAAAATATTCAGTGTTATAAAAGATCGATAATTGGGTTGTATTAAATCTGATTTCCCGCAGCTGGTAATGGCGAATCCCGGGAGGCAGACGATAGAGAAGCTGAACAATTCAAAATTTACAGAAATTCTAGGGAAGAAATGGCTGTTTTTGACAGTAGAGGAGGCCGTCGTTAGTTGCAAAACGCTACTTCACCGTGAAGTGGTCGACAACGCCGATGAGGTGACCCACTAGAAAGCTTCACAGTTCATTCCTCTGAATCGCCGAAGCTAAAAATGGGGTGTATTCAATTTTTTTGTATTATAAAAACTGCTTACAGTACGCATTCTTTGTCGGCAATGTTGATCAAACTCGACTGGATATATATATAATTTGCAACATTTAATTCACATTGTTATCCGTGATACCCAATCGATACGGTTTTTTCTAAATGGTTCTGTAAGATTCACTGTCTAGCAACAGCAGTCAACGAGCGATCAATACCTTTTATTTAACACAGCAAATAAATGTGATATAGATCGGTATATATATATATATATATATTCTAAACATAATAGCGACAAGTAGTCGAAATCATTAAATTGTTTAATTCATTGAACAATACTCATAATACATGAGCAAAAATGGTGGTTTTTTCTAATTCTGTTTATATTTTCAATCGATGTGACATCTCTAATTTAATTTAAAATATTATGGTTTATTTGTATTTAATAATTTAAAGTATCTTAATAATTAAGACATAATAATTTTAATTTTAAATATTAAGCTTTATAATAAGTTAATGATTGTGTTACTTTATTTACATTTCTATTTAGAAAAATGGATAAATTATTTTAATGTTCACTAGGTGCTTATGTATGATTGCTTTTATTTGGTTGATGTATTGACCTTTTTCCTGCATAAGCTTTATTTTCAAGAAGAATAAAAAATATATGTACTTTTATTTTTATTTTTTCATTGTTCTTATATTCCAGTGGATGAAAGTGCTCTTCTTGGTAAAAATTGGCTCTCCAAAAATATTATTTAAATAAGAATAAAGTGGTCAAATGGATGAGATATAAAATCAATAAGTCTATTAACATATTGCATGGTGTATCTTTATAATGAATTTACTTATTGAAAAAATAAATTCAGTGAAAATAAAAATAATCATTCAAAACCTATTAAGGAGTTCATTTATAAGTTTGTTGATTGAAATTAAATGCATTCAAGTTGAATTTAGTTTGATATTAAGAAATAGGTGGAAATTCTATAAATTATATAAGCCAAGAAAAGAGATGAAAGTTGGGTTGGATTATACCACTCTATTTTGTATTAAAGGACAATCAATGAAACAAAAAGTAAGAAAGTCAATGCTCTTATTTGATGTTGAAATGTTCTTTGAAATACGGAGGCTGGTAGTTCGTGAACGGTGAAATTGTAAAACCAAATATGGTTATTTGTTTTTGCATAGTTTTGTGCCTTAGTACATATAGCTTGAAGTGTTTTTTGTCTTGAAAAAAAAGTTGGGATATGATTTGAAAATATGACAATAAGTTAAATATATGAAAAAAGAAAAATGGGTGAGTAATTCTGGAAGGTAATGTAGGTAAATTTGGTATAGTCTTATCATCAAAGGCATAAAGAGGTATAATTGGAGAAATTCTATGTATTAGTATGAATGTTGAATCCAACACAGATACATTGACCAGTAAAAGAGTACGTCTTACTAAGCGGCCCAGAGGCTATTTTTGGCACAAAGTCTGTTTTAGACATGTCGATCATATTCTATGAGTTGCGGGGATGCTATTTGTGGATGGTTGGTCGAGTTGGAAAAATAGATGGACTTCTATTTTTAGACATATTGGGCAGAATCTATTTTTAGATTGCCGATCCTAAAAATAGATATGTCGAATATTATTAGCTCTTAATAATATTTGGACTCTAAATATTATTTTATTCTCTTGGGAGCACTTCGGTTAGAGAAATTACGCACGGATACTTGCTTTAAGCAGTGATAGGAGGGTGCAACTATTACGAGGTTCTAGAGCTAATGCATGGAGGACTTAAGTTAGAACTCGTATGACGGAGTTTGGTGGAGTTGGAGAAGTAGTTGGTGGAGTTGTGTGGATTTCTTCATCGGCTAGACTCGATTCGGAAGCTAGTTGTATCTCGTCTGGCAGTTGATGCACTAGTGAGAGTGGCGTGAATTAATTCTTAATTAATTCACTAAATAATAACTCGTTAATCAGCGAAGAATACATGGTTAACTACGATTATGGCGGTTCGGTGGAGACCGGTGGAGATAGGTGAAAGAGCAAGTGTGACTATTAGTTGTGACTATAGTGATTGATTGCATCCAACACTCGATGGAGATGCCAAACGAGATTGCGTGAGCAAAGGCAAGAACAATTCGAGGTTCATTCCAGGTATTCTTGACGGGGATTGCGCGGTCGTGACCTAGCGGGTGGTAAAGATCGGTGCACATGGATTTGCAAGATCGAGCACTGATTGAGTAATAATAGCAATTGTATTATCTTGAAAGCTTGATATGATCGACTTTATATGAGGATTGTTACATGATCTCTATGACATATATTATACAGATAGTTAGGGTTTTCGACTTCGGGCTTTCTCGTTAAGCGTATTTAATGTGTGTCAATTTTTTATTTGTTTCATGTGTGTGCAATCTTGATTTAATTTCCGCAAATGATCAATGGTGGAATAGATTGTATTTTGCATAGAGTTAAAATAGTGTGAGATCAAGAGAATCTTGGACATACCTTTTATAAGTTATATAATTTCTACATGGTATCAGGCAATTGATCATTGGAGAGCGGTGCAGAGAATTATTGAAAGCGATTGAGTTTTTGTCTTGGTGGAATTTGAATTTGTTGTAGTGTTTTCTTGTGTCGAAGTTGAGCATTCATTAATCTTTCGATGGATTGCGGTCGATATACCCTTGATGGCTGACTCGGTGTGCATGGAAGGACGGGGTGGAGAAGGTGTTGGATGATAATGGGTTGAAGGAGTTCGAGAGATGTTGATATTCAGCTTTGGTTCTAGCATTACATACACTTGACGCATGGCAAAAGAGGTAGCAAAGTGTCGAAAGATGCATTGGAAGGTGAAGGACCACATTGTGTCCGGCCTTCACGAGTACAAGCCACTCCATTCTTAATGTGGAAGCTTTGACGGACTTGTTCCAAAGCGGAAGCGACCCGAGGAGAAGCCAGGCGCTTAAAGACAAGCTCGAGAAAATAGAGCTGGAGAAAAGACGACAATATACCAAAAATACCTCACGAAGTTTGTCCACACAAGGGATGAGACGGAGGTGTGGGGGGATTGCAGCTTGATGAGGAAGCTTGGTAGGCTTGGCTCTCACCGAGCCAGAAGAGTTGGCATAGCTACGAGGACTACGGTTAATGGACGGGAGAAACTACCGGATGGGAGCGACTTTGGTCGGATCTTGTGCGAGGAGGGAATGAGGCGGGGTACCCGGGGGATGGATCTTCATTGAAGAATGAAGATGAAGAAAATTGTGCTTTGGGCACTTTGGCTCGAAAAGGAGAAAAGGGAAGAAATTTGATAGACAAAAAGGAAAGAAGCGAGGACTTGTCGAGGTGAAGTGTTTTCATTGTCACCAACACGGGCATTTCGCCATAATTTCCAAAGGAAGAAGAAGAATAAATAGAATTCTTGGATCTGAGATGGAGAGGCCTTAGCCTGTCGGTTGGTGGATTTTTCTTTGATTGCATGCTTGGTTTCAAGTGTGATGGGATTGATGTGGTTCTTGACGATGGTGTCTTTATGTAATGGGAGACAAAGATTTGTTTAGTGATGCGGAGGAAAAAGGATCTTGGAGTGCACATCGAGATGGGCGATGATGGTAAGTCTGGTAGGCAGAGACATCACGGACTATTTCCTTTGAGAGGGAGTACGAGTAAAGCCTTTCATCTTGAAGGATGTCATGCATGTTCCAAGATTGAGAAGAAGAATCGATCTACGTGGCGATGTTGGAAGACAAGGGTTATGATGTTGCTTTTAGCAAGGAAAAGCCTTCTGCTTGCTTGATGGGCTGTGATCCAAACCGAGGAGGATAGGGATTCGAGTTAAGAATCTTTATCGATTGCAAATGTGGTGTTTTGCGTGTGTGGCGGGGAAAAGCAAGGATGAGGCGAATTGTACAGGAGGGTGGGCCATCTTCACCATGGCGCTTTGAAAATTTTGCGGTAGATTTCTACGGAAGCTTCCTAGGTACACTTAGCGATCAGATCGGTCTGAGGATGTACTGGGAGAAAATTTGTAGAACCACTTTTCATGAGAATGATAGTTGCGCCTCGGCGATCCTTGAGAGAATTCACCGGACGTGTGTGGACCTTTATCGGTTAGCTATTAGCAAAGCACGATATGTGATGTGGTGATGAATTTTCTCGTAAGTGATGGATCTTTGCTTCATGCGAAGAAGAAGCGAGGTGCCCTCAAAGAGATTCGCTGAGTTCAAAGCTGACTGGTTGAGAAGAGTCGGGAAGCGGTGAAAGCCAAGGTGATAATGGTGGTGAATACATCTCGGGGAATTCAAAGACACGCGGCCAAAGAGAAGGGTCGAAGAGAACTCATAGCGCCTCATAACCCACGGCGGAATGGGGTCGCGGAGAGAGAACGGATGATGCGTGGGTCTTGCATGGCGATGTTGCATGATCGAGCCTTAACATACACTTGTGGGCCGAGGCATGCAACACGCTGCGGTTTATGTGCAAAAATTGTTGTCCTCATAAAGTACTTGGCATGAGTACACTCGAAAAGGCATTTTAAAGTAAAGCTGATCTTCTCCATTTCGGAGTATTTTAGCTCCTGTTTACATTCATGTGATGAAGGATGCCGGGAAAGAAGGCTGGAGCACGACCACGAGTTTTGGATATTTGTGGGGTACACGAGAAACACCCCACAATTATCATGTGTATTTTCCGGAACGGTGGGATGAGCATTTGTGCGACGGGATATCAAATTTCATGAGAGAAAATAACGAGACTGCCGCTTGAAGGCTATACACATCTGAGATGAGGAGCTACGTGTTACTAGATGAGCCTCAAGATGTGGCTCGGCCACAAAGGAGGTTCATGGAGTGGAATAAGCCTCATGCGATGCCAAATCGAGAGGGTGGAAAGCGCACTACGAGCGAGCGGCCCGAATCTTGATGCGGCGCACAATGTGGGAGCTCTCCTACATCATGTGAAACAGATAGTCACACGAAGCCGATTTACTAGATACATGGCTCGATGATCAAATGTATCATGAGCGAACCATCCTCTTTCGAGGAAGCTATGGAGGATCCTGCATGGGTAGATGCCATGGTGGAAGAGTATGATTCGATTGTTAGAAACAATGCATGGGAGGTGTCCCAAGGCCGGAAAAGGGAAATCGGTGGCCGGAGTTCGACATGGATCTACAAGTGAAGCAAGTTGCGACGGGACGTCGAAGTATGAGCAAGATTTGTTGCCGAGGCTTCTCAGGATCGAGGGGATTGACCATGAAGAAACCTTTGCACTATCGCAAAGGTATTATTCCATACGGACCATCCTTGCTCTCTCGACACGGATGGGTTGGCACATTCATCGGATGGATGTGGGGCTGCGTTCCTCAACGGGTGTTAGGAGGAGATGTGCGGTGAGCATCCTAAAGGATTGAAAGTCTGTGACCCAAGTTGCATGTGTGCAGGGTCAAAGAGCGTTGTATGGAAATTTGAAACAAGCACCTGATGTGAAATACACACGGAGATAGGCAGTTATTTCGCGAGACTTGGTTTCTCCAAGAGTGAGGCGGATCTAGCCTATGCAGTCCCTTGGTGGAGGGGTGGCTTTTTGATCCGTGCTTCATGTAGATGATTTAATACTAACGAGGTGATGGTTGTTGATACACTCATGCGGCGGATCTTGCGAGGTTTGAGATGAAGGACTTGGGCCTCCTTCATGTTGTTTCTGGGATTTGGCGGCGGAAGGAGTAGGCTGACTTGTTGTCTCAGAGCAGTATACTGGAGACTTGGAGAAGTTTCACATGCAAAGGATAAAACCTATCGACACTCCTCTTCTGGTGGTTGGAGGAAAGAGGATCTTGCCTTCGGCAAAGGTAGCGGATGCCACTTTGTTTATCGGCTGTTGGTTGGTTAGCTCATGTATTTCGTCAATACACGACCCGGACATATGCTATCTTGTAGACTGGCACTACAAGCGATGGTGAAACTGCCGCTCTTTTTGGAAGCGGGGGAAAGCATGTCTTGAGGTATCTCGGGGGCACATCGGGTATGGATTGTGGTACAAACAACGGATGATTGAAAGGCTGCATGGCTTGGATGGGTGGGCGGGGAAGCCCAACGGACGAAAGAGCATACGGAGGGATTTTACATGTGGGTCTAGCATTTCTTGGTACGGTAGGAAACAAAGATCAGCGCAGTTGGAGTGGAGGCAGTACATCGCGACGAAGTTTGGTGCATGCGAGGCTATGGTTGAGAAGATCCTGGTGGTTTGTTCGGTTCTCGGTTAGATCTGCGGCAAGTATATTGGCAATTGTAGGTTGCATTAAACTCTCTTGGTTAATCCCGATATTTCATGATAGATATAAACATATTGACATCCAATACCATCATCGCAGATATTGTGTACGTGAGAAGATCATGTTGCTTTCTTACATTCCTACGGAGGATCGAATCTGATTACATTAAGGAGGCCCTCACGGGAGCAAATTCGAATACCATAGAGACGGGATGGGGTGGCAGATAATCCCTATCTTGTTGAGAGGGAGTGTTGAGATTCAACAGATGATCGACTTAGTGAAAAGTGTACTGGGCCTGTGACTATTTTTGGCACCAGTCTATTTTTAGACATGTCAGTCATATTCTATGAGTTATAGGGATGCCTTTTGTGGATGATTGGCAAGTTGGAAAAATAGATGGACCTATTTTGGTATATTAGTAGAATCTATTTTTATATTACCAGTCTAAAAATAGATATGTCGAATATTATTAGCTCTTAATAATATTTTAGACTCCTATTCTCTTATTCTCTTGGAGCACTTCGATTAAGTGCACGGATGTCTAACAGGCGGCATAAGGAATTACGCTATTCAGGAGTTTAATGCGGGCTATTCGTAGAGGTCGGTTAGAACTCATGTGACGAGTTTGGTGGGCGGAGAAGTAGTTGGTGGAGTTGTATTTAGTTTAACTCGGTTAGACTTAGTTGAGCTGATTATTATCTAGTCTAAGCAGTCGATACACTAGTGAAGATGGTGGATAATTATGGTAATTCACTAAATAATAATAATTAATCAGGCGAAGAATACCATTAACTACCTTTACATGGCGATTCAGTGGAGACCGGTGGAAGATAGGTGAAAGAAGCAGATGTGAAACCTATCAGTTGTGACTATAGTGATGCATTGATTGCATCCAACACTCGATGAAGATATAATGAGGTGCGTGAAGCAAAGGCTGGAGCAATTGAGGATTCATTCGAAACCATTCTTCCAGCAAAGTTACGAGTAAAGGTAGGCTATGGTTAGCAAAGATCGGTGCATCGTTTGCAAGATTGGGCACGATTAGTGTGTAGCGATTGTATTGTGCGGAAGCTTGATATGATCAGCTTTTGTATGAGGATTGTTACATGATCTCTATGACATATATTATATACAAATAG
Organism: Pinus albicaulis; assembly: GCA_034641835.2. Taxonomy (NCBI): domain Eukaryota; kingdom Viridiplantae; phylum Streptophyta; class Pinopsida; order Pinales; family Pinaceae; genus Pinus; species Pinus albicaulis. Next base: position 16,368 of record JAXQQM020073826.1, read on the forward strand.
TTGAGTTTCGGCTTAGGGCTTTCCCATTAAACAGCGTATTAATGTGTGTGAATTTTTATTGTTTTCATGTGTGCATTGCAATCTTGATTTAGTACTACTTGAAATAAATTAATTAGGTGGAATGGTCTATATTTTGCATGAAGTTAAAATAGTGCGAGATCAAGAGAATCTTGGACATATAACACATAAGGTATATAATTTCTACAATGAATTTTATAAAATTTTAAATTACATTTTTATTTGAAGTGATCTAATTTGTAATAATAAAATTAACATAAAAAAAACGATATTAATTTTCTAATTAAATAACTATAGAATAAGTGTGATGATTATCTTTAATTACTCACTCAATAAATATAACAATGCTGTAAATAGGGAAATATTTTTTTAATTACTGGATAACATATATTTGGAAATTCAAGATTTAGCATAATTTATAAAAGTTCGAAATTTTTTAAGATTTTAAAATTTTGATTTCTAATTAATTAACTATATAATAATTGTGACAGTTATTTTTAATTATTTTATTCAATAACATATAATACTTGTGTAAATAAGAAAATATTTATTTATTATTTATAACAATATATAATTGAACAAATGAAGTGCTTTTTAAGTGTGATTTTTAAAAAGTTTTTATTTTATTTTCTTATCTAATTTGTTTTAGAATTTGAGAGATTTATTGATATTAGAAGTTTGATGGGTGAACTATACACAATTGAATTTTGAGATAATACAACAATGAAAATACTAGTTTAAAGAACACAAATCAAGATTTCACTATCACCGAGAAACTCCAAAAAAATGCACTTAAGTATTCCATTGGAGAAATTTAAGATTTAGCATGAATTTTATAATTTTTAGTTAACATTTTTATTTGAAATTGACAGAATTTGTGATAATAATAATAATATAATAAAATACGTAGATTTTTAATTTGTTGTTAGAGATTTCATGAATTAATGGTTACTCTACTCCGGAACAAAAAATATTTATGAATAAACGATTACCAAAAAAATGTGTTTTATAGAAGAAAAAAAAGCTAAATAACCATTGGACTAAATTTAAATAATAAAAATAGTTAAGGTCAACATTTTAATTTAAGTAATTAAAATAAATTAATAAAAATAATCTTTAAATTAGATTGAAATGAACATATATTTTGCAAATTTAAGCGGGTGAAAATAAATTTTAAAAATTAATTTAAAAATAAAATCAATAATAAATTAAATAATTTATCAAATTCCACCAATATCATACTAAATAATTTTAAAATAAATTAAATAAATGATATAAAAATTTTCATTAAAATGAATTTAAGATGGAGGGATTCAAATTATATAAAATTAAAACAAGTGAGTGGGGAGGGCTGAATAAATGGGGTAAGATGGTATATAGTTGTTTAATTTCTAATGGTTGAGATGGTATATGACGATTATCTTTAATTATTATTTTCATATTATTTTTATTCTTTTTAAATACATAATAATAATGGTTTTAAATGATTAAAAGTTGTCAACATAACTGACCTATTGAGGATGTGTATAACACTTACTAACATCCTTCACATTTACTTATATATAAAATATCAAAACTTGACCTAGTTAATTATTTTACGGGGCCGGTAATAATTGTTAATATTCCAAAGGTGACCTAACTATTACAAAGCTTATACCTGCAATTTAGCAGGTTATGATGTAAACACCGGCCTCGGTCATCATTTCCAAGGTTACTTTTCACTCCGCCTCGAGAATGTCGAGTGCACGTACTGTGGTTAATAAACCCAGGTGGTAATTCAAAGGTGATCAACGAGACACTACGGTTCTTGCCTCCCGATGTTGTGCAAATGTATAACCTAGTGTTGCCCATCGTTCAGCCAATTAACCCTCGAGGCCTTGGGGTTTTTCTTCGTTCCTTTAGTTGGAGAGTAATAGGTGTGCATTGTTGTATGAATTTCTTTGTTTAACACTTGCAATTTGCAATCATTATATAGGAGTCATTGTGTGCATTCTCTACACATTGTGGGATTTAACCTTGAATTTCGGTGGGGGTTTTAGCCACCAAAGTTCACAAGTGAGTTATCATGCTCCTCTATCTGAGTTTTCTATTTGCTATCGTGGGGTCCTCTCAAAGTATTTATAATGAACTTCATGTCTTGGTAGGTTCTCTCTCATGTACGCCTATATCTCACAATGGTTACAACCCTCGTGAAGCACAGAAGAGCTGACTTCGGGGAAAGATTGATAGGAAGCCCAAGTTGGGTGTTTCTCCCATGTGGGTTTATATCAACCATTCATGGGTTTGTTTCCTTACCTGAGACATTCCTAATGGTCTGAAGTTTTTGTAGTTTAATAGATACCCCTGCTTTGATTTTAGTTTAGAGTTTTCGAAGATGGCTTGTAATTATTTTGTTTAGGGATTGAAAGATTTGCTTGTTGAGTAATCTTGGTCTCATTACATTACTGCAGTGATTGTTTATGTATATTAGTATCATTATACAGTAATACTAAGAAGATTATATGGAAATATTTATTTTCAGCTTCTCATTTATTTGTGTATTATTCAGAGTTTTTGTTCCTATCTAAGTGAATAGTTTACATATTTATCGATTCATTTGTTGTACTGATCATTATTCGTTTGTACATAGATGGATAAATGTTTTTATTTTGGCACAATATCACGAGTTGTATTTACAACAATTTCTACATTTGTTCACCTTTATTATTCTTTTAAAGAGTTCTAGCTCATGAATTTTGCTCGGCTTAATGTGCGTGTTTAATAAAATAGGTCTGCCTCTTCCTTTCGTCTTTTGATGACATAAGGTGTAATCCTCGTCATGATTAAATTGAGATATTTAAGCATTAATATTTTTGTATTTCTTTTTTTAACTATAGACCCTAAATACTCGCGGCCTGCGGTTTTAACAATTAGCGGAGTTTGTGAACAATTGTGTAATCTCTTAACCAATAACTCATTTCCACTTTTACTTTGTGGTTCCCTCTTGTTTCTCCCTTGGATAACTTGACAAAAGTTGAAGGACGTAAAACTCTTTCTTGATCCTTCCATATTAGGGTTTAAACCTCTCGGCTCGGTGAAATTACGTACGCAGGTGAAAATACAATTTCTTCTTAAATTATGCAACTCATATTTCGTAAGAATATTATGGCTACAATCTTCGTGATATGATTTTTGTGTTCAGTCCTCCTACAATTTTCCACTCGGTGGTTATCATAACCCTCTACCACTTGTTTTCCTTTACAATACGTAGGCTAGAAGCCACATAGTTGGATTGTTAATTTTTTATATATACAAATGCTATATTATCACATAGTTCAAGGTAGTTTAGATATCAGTTAGATTTTTAGAGTGCTTTCTTGGGAGCAAACGACTACTAACATTAACCCTTTAATTTGCTACCCATTTTCCCCATGCGATAAGCAGAACCTGTCAATGCTAATAATTAATAAATAGGGTTGTCTTTTTTCCTTTCGGAAAATTATTGCACATCATTTGCTTATGTGTAAATTAGTGGATAACGAATATCCATACATACTACATTAAATATAGTAAATCATAATTTCTCGGATTAAACTCCCTTCTCATAAAAACTTATCTAGAATTTCGCTTCACTGGTTAGACCACCCAGCATGGTGAAACCATCACGTCCTCAACTCCCCGCGTGCTCTCACCGAGTGGAAGTAATTAGAAGTATCTGCAGGTTAGACCTCAAGACTTGTATCCCGATGTTTCTCCATTAAATGCTTGAGAGTTCACTTTGATGGTAGACGACTCTCGACTCCTCTGTTCATAGCTATCTATTGCCTCTTTCTTTTCCTTTTCCATAACCTTCCCCTATACGTTTCTTATTCTCAAAGGGGGAAGTAATATCAATAATATCTTCCCAACCACTCTAGAGTCTTCGAATTATTTACTAACTATTCATAGAAATTCCCAAATTAAATCTTTATTTATAAAATTTAAACTTAGGTTCATTAACAGGTTTAACACATTTGATAATTTGTTTCTCATTTAATATTCCAATGTAATTTTTTGCAAAAGTTTAAAAATAAAATGAGATAATTCGTTAAAATTTTGTTACATCTTCATAAACCCAGGAAAACACTTTCCTTGGTGTTTTACTCCATCATAGAAAATAATTCAGATATTCTTCTCGTATAAAGCCTTCATCTTACCAAATGTACTCTAGGTAAAGTACTTCAACACTTTAACATGGGAGATAATACCTACAGAACAGTATTTCTCTACAACTCGAGAATACGTTGAGAGCTCTGCTAAAATTATTTAGCCGGTTCGAAATTTATTATCAATTAACTGCCGGTGTATGACATTAACAGGGTCATGCACATATCATTTCATTACATATAAATAGAAACACATTACTCTTATGTGTCTGGGTAACGCCGGCCAATAAACCCACCAGAGCCTACTCTTTCCAAAAGTTGGGAAGAACCCATGATCAGGGAGCTAGTTGGCACGATCAATCTATCTCAAAGTGCTTTTCTTGGGTCCACAATTCTAACATACATGATATACCACTTTGAACATATTGATCTTATTTTTTTAACACGTAAACTTTTTTTCTTGTTCTAAAGTGACTTTTAGATTTTTAGATCTTCCTCACTTCATGCTCCATCTTCTTATCTTGGCCCAGAGTAACCTACCCGGGCTACTCCGGATTATGTGTCTTTTTGTCATTGTGTTTTGTACAATGCCTCAAATGGAATCATCTTTAGAGATTCTTGGTACCCATTATTGTAATCAAACTCTACCAAATGAAAATAATCTTCCCACTTTAGGACTTGTTGCATCACATACATACATAAATATCTTCTAATATCTAATCTTTCCCCTCGAGTGCCCATACGTTTTATGGATGATAGCGGTATAAGCTAAGTTGTGTGCCCGGATCGGTGAATAGTGCCTTCCGGAAGGTTGAGGTAGACTTACCATCTCGATTACGAGATAGCATTTCTTGGAATACAGTGTAATCTAAACATTTTATCTCATAAAAATATCAAATTTGTACCCATTTTTGTAATTGGTACAATTAGGTATGAAGTGAAATACCTTGCTCGGCCTATCCACCACCACCATAATGGAGTCATTGTGTTTACTTGTTCTTGAGAAGTAGCTTTGTAATAAAATTGAGTGAAATGACTTCATTGGGGAATTTTGAGGTCTAAAATGGGCATCTAAGAAAAATGTACAACCAAAATAAAATTTATAAAGAACGATAAGTTCGAGATGATGATGCCAACCATGGGGATGATTCACCATTTTTTAATTAAAATGGTAAAAATATTAAAAATAATAAAATAATAAAACTACTTTTTCAACTTGTATTTTCAACTTATCTCCCAAAGTTTTTACTCAAATTTTGAGTGGGAGTACTCGTTGGATGAAAAATTGAATTTTCTCATCTAGGAGTACCCTTAATACATATTTTGATGGACCACCTTTCATTGAAAAATGAGAGAAATACATGAAAAAACATGATTGCAATCACGTTTTCATGTATTTCTCATTTTTCGTTTGGGGATCCATCGAAGTATGTAACATGGGAACTCATAGTTGATGAGAGTCAGTTACTTAAATCCCTTGTGCTCATTTTGAAAATTTGAGTAAAAAACACTTTTTGAGTGGGGTAGAAAAATAGAGTTGAAAATGGTTTTTCTTTCTCTAAATTTGATGATGTCATCAGGCTCTTATTTTATTTCCACTATTATTTAATAATTTCCTTGAATTCCCATTTTAGACCTCAAGATTCCCCTAATGCCCATTTCCACTCAGGTACACCAAATAGGCTATAGTGACCATTAGGTGTTGATGCTTCCACCTTGACTTTGTTGACATTAAACACTTCGTCAATTATTCGACAATATTTTACCCATCCGAATAAAAAATATTTTTGTGTTGTTAAATTTTTTTGGTATCCAACGTGTAGGCATAAGAGCTTCGATGATACTTAGCAAAGTAAACTCCTTCAAGCTCATTTGATTATGAATGTATATTTTCTCGGAAAAGCAGTGGCTTCTCATTGTTGATCTTATATTATGATTTATTCCCTTGATTTCTGCTTCTTATGCTTGCTCTGACGAAGTGTGGCCCAGGATCTTTTTGTCTTGTCTCCTTCACTTGCTCCTGGAATTAAATTCCACTTGGACAAAAATGAAGCTCATAAACACAATGTAGTTTTTCTACTTAAGGCATCGTGACACGGTTTTCCTTACTCTTCACATCTTGAATTTCAAATTTTAATTCACTAATGAATGCATTCCACCTTGCTTGGTAAGAATTCAAGTCGGTATTTGTTTGAAATAGTTAGTGGGGACTGCTGTAGTCAGTTTAAATGAAACTTGCTCACAATAGGTAGTGCCTCCCTGCGTTGAGTACGTGAACTCTGGGTGTCTAGATCATAATAATAAGCGTTGCTCATGATTCTTGACTTCTTGGACTCATATAAAATTAATTTTCCGTCTTGTGACAACATGCCCCACCCCTTCCTTACAAGAATCGATCGTACTTCAAAATCCTTGTTTAGGTCTGCTACCTTGGATACAAGGAAATAGTTAATAGTTATTTTAGCTATTCAAAGCAGTTTGACATTCATTGGTCCATTTGAAAAGCTCGTCCCCTTTTGTTGCCAAGGAGGTAATAGGAAATGCGATTCGAAGAAACCTTCGATAACACATCTATAGTACGCAACCAAACCCATGAAGGATCGTATGTTTGCTACGTTCCTAGGCACTCGCCACTCCATAATAGTCTTTGTTTTCTTTGGGTCTCTTGATATCCCTTTATGCGAGATTACATGGCTGAATCTTTGAATCTATTCTTTAGCACCAAATCACACTTCTTGGATTTTCCATAGAGTTTGGTGGCCACACTTAAAATTTTCAACACCAGCATAAATGTTCACTTATGTTGTTCCATGGTTTTAGAATATATTAATACATCATCGATGAAAATCAAAACATTTTCCAGAATGGATGAAATATGTCATGCATCAGCCTCCCATGAAAGTTGTTGGTGCGTTGAACAACCCAAAGTGTAAAACCACGAACTCCTTAACGTCCCATATCGAGTTCGAGGTTGTCTTAAATATATTCCACTCATATTTTATCTGTATACGGTGATATCAATATTATATCTATCTTGGAGAATATAGTTACCTTTTACACGATAAAAAGATTTAATACATCTGCATGGTAACGGGTACTTGTTCTTAACGATCGGTTCGTTAAGATACTTGTAATCCATACACATCCGCATCGTACGTATTTATTTTAACAAATAACCTTTGGTACTTTGAGTAGACACACTAGGATGAATGTATCCTTTTCATTTATTCCTACGAATTTTGCATTTTAACTCAATCAACTTGATACACTCGATGCCGTTATGAGATCATGACACAAATGATGCCACACAAGGTGGATTAGATTGTGAAATCGATATACCACTTTAGAAGGTAGTCTGGGTATGCTTTCATGAAATACATCGGTAAAAGTCCTTAATTACCGGTATATTCTCCGTAAAGAGGTTTTCCTTAGAGTTAGAAATCCTACTAGAATAGCATAAATAGACACCATTTCACGATACATTTCCACATGCAGGATGCGATGGGGGCACAATTGGAATAGTTTCTTGATTCCTTGTATCTCTGATGAGTAACATCTTGACCATATAGGCAGTAGTTTTTTCTTGTAGTCTACTGCCCGACCAATGCCCCTCCTAGCAGTCCATTCCCGATGTAAAATCATAGGAACCCAAATGTAGAATATTAAACATTTATATGTTGGTTCCCTATTTCTAGGAAAGTTTGGTTTCATTAACCCTCCTCTTGCCAGGTGGCTAGTGCCAACTTGAGGGGATTCTTAAATTTCATAATTTGTAAATTACATTTTTTTCAACTATTTGGGGATTGATATAAATGGCAGCACCGGGGGATCAACCAAAATAGATATAGATTGGGAAAATAACTTACCTTCTAGTTATATCATGGTTGATTTGGTAATATTCTTGCCAGAAATCTTCTAATGCGACATTGATCCTTGGTATATTCCCTCTACGGCATCTCCCCTTTGTGGATGCTTCTTGCGGATTAACTACAATTCCTCCCCCTTTGTGAGGACAATTTTTATAACAATATGCTTCACTACGGCGCCAACATTGCAAGGGGGTTTCTGAGTGCAATAGGTAGTGCGATACATTGGATGCCTCGATGAGTCACTCCTCTGCGACCATTTTGGTTTTTGATGGTTTTCTTGGTCTATTTGTTGGGTTCCTTGCAGCATTTTGTAATTCAGAAATTACTGCTACCTTTAAAATTATGAACACTCTTCCACCCTTTCCTTGGTAGCCAACTCCTGACATCTCCTTTCATTTTCAATTGATAGGACATTCGTGCTTTTCAAATCACCTCGTCCATGGTCATGGATTCACGAAAACTCCAATCCTTTCATTCATGTGGGAAGGAAAACTACGAGTTTGTTGTACATTTGCTTTTCTCCTTCCTCAAATACGGTACATGCCTCAATAAGGATGTAAACTTTGTTATGAACTGCGTCCATAGTCAATTGTCCCAACCTTAAATCATGAAATTCTTGGTAGTTTTCATCGTATAAACGCTTCATTAAGTATTTATCCTTAAAGTGCCTCTTCTAGAACTCATCCCAAGTCACATTCTATTCCTCGATTCCTGCCCACATTTTTAACTTCCTCCCACCATAAGGTAGCCTTTTCTCACAATTGGTAAATATCCAATTGATTTTTGAGCTTTGTTCTATATTCATAAACTTGGGTATTTATTCGTGTTAATAATCCATTCTTGACCACTTCTTCTGCTTCTTCGTCGAATGTGTGGGGCTTAATTTTTCTAAATTCTCCTGAAGTTCCACTTTTCTGTTTTCCTTCTTGTTGATAAAACATTCCGAAATCGCCTTCATTGTAAGCTGCCTTACAATGCTTCATTGAGTTTGGCTTCCTTCCATATTATCTATTGACTTGTTGTTGTTGCTCACCCTCATCACAAATTGCCCCTCTCCGGACCCAGGTTGTGGTGTACAATTATTACCTTCTAGACTGGGGAGATTTTGGAATTCTCTCTTGTTCTCACATTAATCCTCATTATCACTTCTTATACTCGGAACCATTTTATCATTGAATCTATTACCAAAATATCCGAGTGTTGGTCTGGTGCTATTCTTGGTAATATGTTGGTTTTATGATTTTGAGCCACATATTTGTCTTACCTTCCAAATTAATTTATGCGTTGGGCAGAGGTGATCTTCCTTGTAGCTCTAGGCATTTTGATATCAGAATCCTCTCCTCCTCGTGATACATCAATGGTTGTTCTTCATGTCACTATACACAATTCCAATGCACACATTGTTATTCGAATAGTCCATCTAGGTCTGACATGTAGGCAACTCTCGATACCACTTATAACACTTACTAACATCATTAATTTACTTACATTAAAAAAAAAATCTTACTTAGCAACATTAGCATACCAAAAACTTGACCTCGTTAATTACTTTTTGGGACGGTAATAATTTCCAACTGTTCAAGGTTGATGTGACTATTACAAAGCTTATACTGCAGTCTATACACACACACACATATATATATGCTATGACTTGATATATGCCGGAATTTGGACTTTTATATGTTATCTCTTTTAAAATATGATTATTATACCATGCCTACATTAAGTGTGGTTATTGTATACAATTGAATGACCCGGGACTAGTGTTAGGGACACCGGTTGTCTATGCTTGCTTGTTTCGAGGCATATTTCATCGAGGATTAGAATGACAAGTTTGGATCCATTTCCATCATAGATACGAGAGGTTTTCAATCCACGTCTCTTGTCGATCTAGCAAGTTAAAAGCTTGTAACCACCCGATTTTTCACTCTAGCCTCGATCCACCATTTGCGGGGTTGTTTTTCCTCCCTGCGAGGTATGTCGGTATACATACGGTTAATGGCTTTAGTATTTAATCCAAATTTGGTCACCAAGCTACTACGGTTCACCACTAAATTATATAAAATACACTAGAAAATTTGAGCGGAAATTCCAGGCGACGATTCTCATCGCTATTCCGACACATAGTCATGTAGACGGCAGGTTTGAGCGGCCAAAACGTGGTTTATATTGCCATCGCGATTCGAAACGCACCTAAAAAGTGTCGCACTATCGACACCTCTTAAAGTCGCTTTCGAACAAGCGTCACTCTTGAGCGTCTCACGAACCGTCGCGCTTCGACGTTTGTAAGCGATGTAACGACGAAATGTGGTCAGAAGCGTTTTGAACGTCGCTCTTTCGACGTTTTGAACGTCGCTCTTAGGCGTTTGTAAGCGGGTCACAATTCCGGCGCGGTGTGGGTCGACGTTTTGGACGTCACTCTTCGACGTTTGTAATATGCGCCATGATCCGTGTGTGGTCGACATTTTTGAACGTCGCTCTTACGGCGTTTTTAATCTGTCATAATTCCAACGAAATGTGGTCGACATTTTTTATCTTGTCGCTCTTCGACGTTTACGAGTTGTAACGTTCGACGTCTACAAGGCGTCGGTATGCCTGAAGCTTCGACGGATTCAATTTAAAAAAAAAAAATGAAACTTTAAAAAGACGAGAAACGTTGTTTTGAATATATTATATGAAGTAAAATAGTCCATGAAATTATTCATTTCACATCGAAGATTGGAACCCAAATATCCATCGAAGGGTGATCCACCGGATAATGATAGAAAAATACCCCATGTCACATACGGGGACATGATACTCCAAGCTTGATAACGGTCCACATGGAGATTATCTACAAATGCGAAAGCATCCAAATATGCCCGAGGCATCTATAAGAAAGTGAAATAGTAGGTATGTAGAATAGTAAAACAGCAGAGATAGAGAATGCAAACGTCCATTGTTCCAAATACAAATTAAAGTACCCAAAACCTGCGATAGAGAAAAACGCTAATCATGTGAGGAGTGTGATATGTCAAAAATGTAAAAAGACCATCGGACCATATCAATAAACCAACAACATAGACCGACGCATCGCTAGTTTAAAGAAACGGTGATAACAGTATAAGGTATTTTTCCTGAAGAAAAAAACATGTTTTGAATATATTATATGAAGTAAAGCAGTCCATGAAGTCATTACATTTTTCACATCCGAAGATTGGAACCTATCCATCCGGAAAAGTGGAAGTCCCACCCAGGACAATGATAGAAAAATACCCCATGTCACATCTGGGACTTGATATAAAACCCGATGTGAGTCCACATGGAGATTATCGACAAAAATGCAGAAAGCATCCAAATGCCCGAGGCATCTATAAGAAAGTGAAAGAGCGATTATGTAAATACGTAAAACAACGGATAGAGTACGGGCAGCCCATTGTTCCAAATACAAATTTAAAGTACCCAAATCCTTGAACGAGAGAAAAACACTAATCATGTGAGGAGTGACAGTATGTCCAAAATATAAAAAGACCATCGGACCATATCAATAAACTAACAACATAGACGACGCATCGCTAGTTTTGAAGGCATAGTGATAAACATTAATCATTTCCATGAGAAAAAACGCTATTTTTTGAATATATTATGAAATAAAACGGTCCATGAAGTGATTACATTTTCACATCGAATATTGGAACCCAAATATCCATCCGGAAAAGTGGAAGTCCCACCCGAAGAGACGATTGATAGAAAAATACCCCATGTCACATACGGACAGTATAAAACTTGATAATGAATTGTGGATATTATCGGCAATACGAGAAAGCATCCAAATATGCAGGAATCTATAGAAAAGTGAAATAGCGATATGTAGAACGGTAAAGCCTTAGATAGAAATTACCGCCGTCCATTGTTCCAAATACAAATTAAAGTACCCAAAATCCATAGCAGAAACGTAATCATTTGAGAATTAATGATAGCAATAAAATATAAAAAATACCATCAAACCATATCAATAAACTGACAACATAGACCGGCATCGCTAGTTTTGAAAGCGAGTGATAAACATTAATCATTTTTTTTCACAAGAAGAAAAAACGTTGTTTTGAATATATTATATGAAGTAAAGCAGGTCCATGGAAGTCATTACATTTTCACATATGAAGATTGGAACCCAAATATCCATCTAGAAAAATGGAAGTCCCACCCTAGACAATGATAGAAAAATACCCATGTCACATACAACGACTTGATATAAAACCCGTGTAGGTCCACATGGAGATTATCGACAATGCGAGAATGCATCCAAATATGCCCCGAGGCATCTATAAGAAAGTGAAATAGAAATATGTAGAATAGTAAGCAAAAGATAGAGTACGTACGAAGCATCCATTGTTCCAAATACAAATTAAAAGAGGTACAAAATCCTTGAACGGAAAACGCTAATCATGTGAGGAGTGTGATATGTCCAAAATATAAAAGACAAAGCGAGACTATATCAATAAACCGACAACATAGACCAACATCGCTGGTTTTGAAGAGGCGGTGATAACAAGCATTAATCATTTTTTTTTCACAAGAAAAACGTTGTTTTGAATATATTATATGGTAAAACGATTATGAAGTCATTAGATTTTCACATACGAATATTGGAACCCAAATATCCATGGGAAAAGGTGAAATTCCACCCCGAGACAATGATAGAAAAATACCCCATGTCACATACGGGGACATGATATAAAATCCGATAACGGTCCACATGGAGATTATCAACAATACGGAAAACATCCAAATGTCTTGAGAGCATCTGTAAGAAAATTGAAATAGCGATGTAACGACGGTAAAGCAACGGATAGAGTAACGACGTCCATTGTTCCAACTACAAATTAAAGTACCAAAAATCCTTGAACGGATCAAGAAAAACGCTAATCATGTGAGAATTCTAAGTAAAGTTAATCTATTAACATTGCGAATAAAATTACACCGAAGTCAAAAACATTTACTGGCCCGGACTCGCTAACAAATTTGTCATCAAAAAATCAAAAAATTAAGAAGAGCGCCTCATACGGGAAACCGGTCTTGAACGTTTAATTTACATAATTCAAAAATATTACGAGTCCGGCCATGATAAAATAATCTAAAAGCGGCCCAATTTTGTGGCTGCTAAGCAAGAAAAACAAATTAACCAAACTAATCCTCCGATGGTTCCTCCACGATTGACACCTCCTTTAGAATCCGAGTTGCTGAGTGCTACCTCCACATGCATGCCACGACTCCCTCTTGAAGGCTTGAATGCGCTTGACTTTTCAAGCTCATACCGGCCCAGGACAGGTGCATTCTTCTCCGTTTGGGCCTCCTCGCCAATTGCACGAGTGACTAAAGCCGCTGATTCGCGGGGCGGTTGAGAGAACAATTAAAGGAAAATTGCGCGGTGCGCGTCATGGGAGAAGGTGAACTGGCGGTGGCGAGGAAGGGGGAATCCATATGGTGGCCGGATCCTACCTTTGGAAGCCCCGCCTCCTATTATTTGGATATAGGCACAACGTAATAATCCTTTGGGTAGCTAGAAATCGACTCTATTGAGGAGGTTTGGAGGAGCGCGCGGGGGTTTTACCCGCTCTCCCCTGTGTCTTTGCGCGAGGATGGGTGCGGTCTCGGGCGCGGTGGGCACAGAGGAGACGGAGCGAATTCCAATTAGAGAGGAAGACGGACGAAGACGAACTTGAGAAATGCGGATATCTTTGCAAGATCTAGACGGCCGGTTCGGTGGCCACTTCTCATTATTGTCTGGTAGCGGGCGGTGTAATCGACCACTTCGGCTCCGTCTGAAAAACCATAGCTAAATGCCATTTTGTCGACAGAAATTGCCAATGCAATCAAAGGACGCCGTCATGGTAATCTACGATCATTAATAATGAGAGCGAAGAGCCGGATCATATTGGACGTGCGGAATCGCTAAGAGGAGTGAGTCAGATCTTGAAGTGTTAAGAAGTGTATCTTGTGGATTTGATGTGAAAGCTTGGCAGTATGACGACGTTAAATGTTATGCGATTGATATGAAATATGCTATCCGCTATATCAGCCTTAAACACCAGCGAATGCCGTAGCTAAGGAGCAGGCAAGTTTTTATTGAGACCTGGCAGAAATTGATTGCGATGATTTTTGTTTGACCTTCATGTGATGGGAAATCCGGACCCGAAAAATATTAGGGCGGGTGATAAGAAATTGGGTAATATAACTCTCTTCGTGTGACCCAACCGGGCCGAAAATATTGAATGAAAATTCATTTTTGGTTTTCACGTCACAAAATTGGATGACGTCGAGCGGAATATTTTGGAACGCGAATTTGGTTTGAATTATGGTTTATCGCCGTTTGAAGTACGGCGAGCTCGGCTTAAGAAAAATTTTGTTTGATCCATCTTATAAAATTTGTGTTGGTTTTCTTTGATAATACACATATTTATAATAAATCATGGGAATACACCACACTAAACATGTGGAAAAGTTATATAAATAATTATTGAGAAAAATCATTTTTATGTAAAAATATCCAAGGCGAGGTCTATGTAGGGGCGGGGTCGTGGCCCATTCAAATATAAAAATCCGCTTAATAAAGAGACAAAATTATTGTGCTTTCGAACTTTGACCCGAAGTTGGACGCAGGTTAACAAACAAAAGGATAGCGGAACCCGAGACTTGCACCGTGTTCGAGCCCTCTGCAGAAACCACCGAGCAGATACAAAAACGGGATTTTCCATATCGCACGGCACACGTGGGCGGTGGCTATTCCTGAGCGATTCCATGGGGAATGCGACACGTGGCGAAGTGACCCACTGGAAAACCACCGGCAACAGCACCATCGCACGTTAAAGCACGAGCGTTGGAAGTGAGCGAAATTGCAGGGTCGTTGATTTGGATAAGGTACATCGAACGGTGGTCGCACGTTAATTGCCCGAAGGTTAACTAAGGTGTGCGAGGAAGGATAGCCGAGTATGATAAAGGTGCGGTTGGTTAATCGATATATATGAGTGCGGCAGGTATAATGAAATTTTTTAATTAAACGATTGGCGTATAAATAACATAAATGCGGAGCGTGATTGTTGTAAGGTGGGTGGTGAAATATAGAGCGAAAAGGTCATTACAAGTTATTTATTTAAAGAAACGTGGAGTATAAATACAAAGTGTTGAAAGTTAAACATTGGTTATAGGCTTGGAGATAATATAAAGTCGAGAATATAAATTAAAGTCAACCATTGTGGATAGTATTTATTTATGGAGATTCTCACAATTTGATAAATAAACGAAAAAGGCCAATTAAAGTCGAAATTTGGAGAAAAACAGAGGATAAACCAAAGGAAAATGCGGCCAGACGATTGTGAACACACCCATTCTCCTTGGGGTCCAATTTGATTTTCCGTCACACGATGATCTCTCTTCTACGGCATTTACTTGTATTGAAGATCACTATTCTAGGAATAAGAGTTATTTTCTCCAAAAATAACCCTAGCCAAACATTGTGATGCATCGAGATATGTTTCATCATTATCAAGCACATTTAATTCTCTTCTAAATCTGTCTTGGAAGTGGTTGTTTCTTTAGAGTATTCCACGATTGGTTTCATACCAAAGTCTTTTCCACATTTCGGCATCCAATACATGAAAAGATAATGGTTTAAAACAACATAAATATTTGAAATTTTGCAAAAAGGTATGCGGCACACTTTGAATATGAATTTGCAGGTGGTCATGATGATGTATAGGATCAGGTATAATTTTGAATACCAAATGTTTCACAAGAAACTTCTCAACATGCTACCTAGCATTAAGGATTAAATGACAATATTGCATCGACTATTTCCGTATAAAGTACCTGGCCATAATACTAAACAACTACAAATGTTGTAGATCTATGAAGACCCTGATCAAATGCTGTTCCTGAGGCCAATCTTGTATGAAAAATGAAAAGGATTTTGCAACCAAAAATACCTTAGGCAACTAATTCAATTAGATACACCAAACCATCGGCAAAGGAAAACCAACATACTCAAAAGGCAAGCGTTTACGCCTTTGACAAAATTTTGAGTTCCGAAACAAAGAACCTTTATTGTCTTGTACGATATCCCTAGTAATTTTAGCAGAGTTTCACTGCTGCAACAACCTAAACAAAAAGGTTTCATTTCAAATTATTTTCCACAAATTTAAGATACAACCATTCGAGTTTTGTATTTCCTAACAAGCTCATAAATTTTGACAAAAGAACCAAAAATTTTTAATACACGATAGCAATTTTTTCACTCAAAAACTATCTTAGACTCAATAAGCCCAACAAAAATGAATAGATGATCTTAATCCGATTACTATCGACAAAAAGTTACCTTTACACCCTCACTTATTATTAAACCATCTTTGTTGAATTTTAACTAGCTAACGACTCGAAAAGACGGATGCGATGGCAAAATTTTTTTGGAGGTTGCTTGCATGCCATCCGGAAATTTAATTTGACATTTTAAAATTCATATGATTTTTTTGTAGATGGCCGCAGCCATATTTAAATACGAGTTGTGCCAAACACAACAACTTGACATTAACGTTCACCAGCCGAGAGAATTAATGACGAGGGTACCCGACGAGTTTGTAAATTCAAAAGGAGGACACATGGAGCAGTAATATTGGATCGCATGAAATTGATGGGAATACGAAAACTTGAAAACCGGACCCGAATTTTTTGTAAAGACACATTGGATTGAGAATTCGAGTTAAAATTAGGCGGAGACGTCAACATCCCATTTTGGAACGCGAATTTGGTTGAAATTCAATCTATTCGAGACTTTTGAAATTAAAATCGGAAGGGTTCTTTAATGTTTTGATAGTTTAATATATACATATATTATATATATATGTCATATACTTGTTAGTTTTAATTTTTTTTTTTAAAGAGGGTTTATTATAATATGTTTTATATGTTACGGCATATAAAAATAAAAAGGACGAAAAAGCTTGGTATTTTATAGACGATTAGCGAATTTTTTATTGCAATGATTGTGTAAAAAAGTAGTAGTGTAACTTTTAAGTGTGTATGCACGGCGGTGCGAAAGCACAACAGGTATTTTGGGGCAGTATGTTTGTTTTGAACGAGAAGCGAGTTGGTTTTATGCCACCTCGTTTTTGTAGCGATCATAATTTTGTAATCCCTCTGGTAGAGGAAGAAGTGTAATAGTTTTTTTTTGAGTTATTGAAAGGGAATAGAAGTTTGTTTTCAAAGTATTGAAACTGTCTCTGTCGAAAGAAATTTTTATTTTCTGCGGCATGTTAGAGGAGAGAATTTATTCTCCATTCATTGTTGGAATTTTTCAATATTCCAACATGTGCAAGAACAACGAGATGTTGTGGTTCCATCTGACTAAATCATTTGTCTTTGCGCGACTTGCCTTACCAACTTGGCTAATATTTTCACGCATTTGGGTCTCGTTCAACCAATAAAAAGGCCAAAACCATAGCATTGGTCTGTTTCATTACAACATCGATAACAATAAAAATTTGACACAAATGTAACCCTTTCCTTTTATTGTTGTGAAAAAGCTTTATGCATTACTCTAATGTGTATCACATAGGCCAAGTAGACCAGCTTGGGTAACAAATATGTTTCCTTTCACCTTTGAGTTTTCAAATTATACTACCAAATCTAAGACATTTAAGAGGGGGAACTAATACAACGTTAAAAAGAAAACGAGCACACATCTACAAATTACCTCCTTAGCTATTTGTCGCACCATCATTAACTATTTTCGGGCTTAAAGCTCATCACCAACACCGAGATTGAAAACTTTACACGATGTAACCTATGAAATCGTAAATGGAGAAATCAACGTATGATAAAGTAACCTATGTAACAATAAAGTCGGATTCATCCTAGGAGTGGTAATAGGAGAAATCATAGTGAACAACGGGGAAACATGCGAGTTGCTTACAATCAAATAGATGAAAAAACACATACAAAAAACCTAGATAATGTGAACAAGCTTAATATTGAATTATGAGCTGACAAAAGGAACTTGCAAAATGTGACATTACGAACGGTCAAAGCGCTACTGCTGGTATGTCTGGACATGACCTTTGGTTGACAAGTTGTATTGCTCATGATGCAAGAGGATTTGTCTTTGCCTTTGCCAAGTCAATCGAAAATCCATCATTATCTATACAATAAATACAAGTAATTGATGTTTAGTATTTTTTACTCTAAGATGCATTCTTATGATAATGTTAGAACATATGTTGAAAATTTCCAAAAACACCTGAATAAGCTCCTCTTCGTTTCAAGAACAATTTATTGGAGTCGCATGAACTTGGAACAATCACTCCACGATGCAAAAAATGTAGCTAAGTCAAGAGTAGCGTTTTTGTTGCTACCGGATCGAGGAGGTTTGCTCCAAGGTTAAATCGCTCAATAAAATTTATTCTCTGCTAAACGGGGCTAACCACGTGAAGGTGGAAGCTCTTATGGCCCCTCCCCCCCCCTCACATCACTCTCAATTCCCGGCCAATCTATATTCTTTTACTTTCACGAGCATAAAAAAAATATTTAATAACTAATAAAAAAACAATTCAACAAAAAGTACGCAAGGAAACATTACAATTAATGCTTGACATAAAAATAGTATGATAAATGAAGTTTTATATAACACAAAAAGCGTTCCAAGTATGGTAACGTTTGTCTTATAATAATACAATATTTTACATTGTCAAATTTTCTTTTTCTTTTTCCTATTTTTTAAAGCTCCTAATTACATCATCAATATCATCGTGCTTTCTGCTCTTTTGTTTCGTGCCTTTCGACCCGCTTACTTTGCTAACCTAGTTGTGTATTCACGATGTACGACCATCCGGTGACGGGGAGCCTCGCCTACACAAAAATAGATAATATTAAATTTTAATTGTCGGTTTAAATATCATTGAACTAGTTGATAATATTAATAAAAAAAATTGCAATGAGATTATTTACCAGTACACCGGTTATGCTTGACCCGACCTAGTTTCATTGTCACGATATACTGGTCTCATACGGTGACGACATACGCCTACAAAAACGGATAATATTAAATTTTAATTGTTAGTTTTTAAATATCACATTGAACTAGTTCGGTAATATTAATAACAAAATTGCAATGAGATTGTTACAGTTGCAGTTTAGCGACGACCTAGTTGCGTTGTCACGATGTACGGTCTCGTCCGGTGACGAGCATACGCCACAAAAAGCAGGATATTATTAAATTTTAATTGTCGGTTTTAAATATCATTGAACTAGTTCGGTAATATTAATAAAAAAATTATTGAGATTGTTACAGTGCACCGGTTATCGTCATTGAAATTGTTGTCTTCCTCTACGAGTGGTAAGATCCTCCGAGGAAACATTCTCTGTGCGACTTAAAAAAACGTTATAAGGACAACCATCGAGGTATAATTTAGAAAAATTATAGAGTGAGTATTCACAGTACGGCCCTCATTGATGCTTCCATTGTCGGCACAGACCCCCACTACAATGATCCAAGTTTAGCGGGGATCATCTACATCTGGCTCTAAGCGGGTTATTTGCCTCGTCGGTGATGTTGCTCCCCAGTTTAAACAAGGTGTGGAGCAGTAAATTTATGGACGAAAACAAAAATATTGAGGTTAATGTTTTACCTTATCAAAGCATTAAGGATCTTGGGACACCTTTAACCTGCCGACGTTCAACTTCTGACTTGATAAGAACGGAAGCGATATATTTATCTTCCTCTGTAGTTTTACGTTAAAGTCATCACCCTACATTATATGATTGTGTATTTTTAATCATATTTGATAGGATTACAAAAACGTTGGAAAGCGATACAATTAATTATAAGATGTTTAGCTACTTAATTACAATTCTTGTTAATTTCAAGTAGCCACCACTGACCTGGCTTGTGATGGCCCTTTTTTCTCAATCACTAGCTTTGGTTGCCTTTGAGGTTTCGAGCAGCACCTAGCATCAAATATTCAAGAGTGGATACTGACGTAGCACTTTTATTTTGGAGCATAAAGAGAAAATTAAAACTGTTGAATTAAAGTTGTAATTTACCTTGCGGGTCCGGTTGGCATTTTTCCTTCTTTCTTTGCCTTTCTCTTTTCCGTCATGTATAGGTCACTCTCCACTCACTCTACGAAAGCTAACGATAGGACGCTCATATCTGGAGTTAAGTGCAATTGCGTCCTATAGGTGTCCCTAGTATATTTCAAATATTTTCGACTGCAGGAGCACAAGCTATTAAATAAAATGTCTGAGCCCAAAGAGCTTCTAGATAATCTAGAAGTTCTTTTCGGAGTTGGAATTATTAAATTCACACGTACGTATGGTACAGGTAAAAATTTACCAATGCATGGCTCTCCATAATCTGTAGAACTCATTGTTTTTATACACGAATAAAACCAAAAAAAAAAGATATTGTATTAATTTAAAAATAAAAATCATGATAAATATGTTTTAAGATAAAAGTACATGAAATAGTTAAAATATTAAAACTTTTAAGGAGTTGGCCATGATTTATAGGGAAACCCTTATCGTTGTGTGTACCGTGTCATGGTCCACATGGAGCGACACGTGTAGCTCAAGAGCACAATAATGTAGTTGGCCATATCGGCCTAATCATTGCCAACACGTTCGGCGGTTAGGCAGGTGTACGCTTGAAGTGTGTTTATGTTGCTTTCAAAGAGGTAAGAAGGTGTCTGAGAGGTTGTTGGGAAAATCTCTTGCCCTTGTGTCCCACTACCACCAACAGGGTTCAGCAAATTCAGGAATCTTCATACAAAGAACTTTTGTTAGTTTTAGTCAATGTAAAAATAAAAATCAAACTATCACAATTCATCTCATACTTGAGAACAAAAAAAAATATCACGCAACTTTTGTGTATTTGATATCTTCAACTGCCTCATAAGATGTTGTCTCTCTTCTTTTTCAAGTGTTTGTCTATCAAAAGTATTAAATTCTGACCTTGCATCTCGTGCCTTTTTTTGTGGCTGCTTGGAGATAGGGATGAAGAAAATACCTCAAGAGGAATGTGGAAATACATGGCTAGGTGTCTGCATATTTGAACAAATTAATATTATTTCAATTATGCCATCAATTAAAATACCTGAAGATAGAGCAATGTTGGCACTTTACATGTTCTTAAGCTGCTTTCTTTCTGCATTCATCTAGTCTCTAGGGTTGTTCTGCCTACTACGATCGATCTGCCATTGCAATAAAATTATAATCAAAAACTTAGGAAAACAATATCTAACTTGAAAACATAAAATGAAAATGACATTCTAATAAGACAGGAAGCAGAGTTAGGTTCAAATATGCCTTGCATTGAATTGATTTTCATGACATGTCTTCACATTAAGGCACCCAAACATTCCTCCACAGATGATATATTAAATGGGCTTCTCCACTATTAGGAAAACACCATACCTACAGGTCATTTCACTTGCCATAAGGAAAGAAGAAACATGTTTTCACTAGCATTGACAAAAGGCATCTTGGAAAGAGTGTCTGCTTTTTATTTATGTTATTAACTCACCTCTCTAGTGTTTCCTAATCTCATTTCTTATTTTGGATTAAAATTAAGTTAAGGCCTTATTTTTGACCTTTCGTTAGTTTTTATAATTAATATGGTTTATTAATTATTGCCTTTTCTCTTCCTCTTTTCCTGGAAATCAAATGCATGATTTAGTCTATACCATTTAACAGTTATTGGGATAACTCCATTGAAATATCATGTTTCCTATTCAATCAAAATTAACTCTCCTTTGGGTAGGTAGGAAGGTTTTCCTTTTATGCTAATGAGCACTTCTGGCACGTTTTTATTATGTCTTTCTAAATTAGTGTGTTCATTCTTAAGGGCATGATTTTTGCAAGCTTTCAGAGTGAATAGTTGTTCAAATTTTTTGATGAATGTTGTATCTGACTCCATGACTTTGGGAAAAAGGCATATCTACTTCTTTAAATATATAATTCTCATTACATATATACAGATAGTCCATGATTTTGAGCCAAATATTAGGCAAAAGTTCCCCCTCATAATTTAAATGTTCTAATGAAATTTCTTAAATTGATGATGGGGCATAATTATGAATTTTCTTTCATATATATCTTAATAAATTTAAGATCATGATATATGTTTGCATATGTTTATGGAGGTGGTGGAGCAAAAACTCAAGCAGAGCTGAAATTTGCCTACATAAAAGGTGTCAGGCTTGACTAATGGTTCATTTAAAAAAAATGATATCTAGACGGAGAATAAGTGTAGCATGCAAACACTTTGTTGATCATGGAAGTTTTTTCCTTGATACTTGTAATTGATTTAAATTGCGTTCAAAATGCAGTTATGGCATGATTTTATTAAAAACCCATAGTTGATTCTCATGTTAGTTTATTTATGTTTCAGTTTGTTTGCAGTCTTTGGGTGATAGTAACTCATATTCAGGTTGCAATGCTAACAATCCTTATTTCAATCTAAAGTTGTAGTTTTTTATGTGTTATTCACCTTCCTCTAATAGCTACGAGTATTGTACCTAGACTGGAATTTTGACATCTTGATAGCATGGATAATTTCATCTTTCTAATAAATACTAGCATAATAATATCATTACGTGTCTTCACTTTTGTCACCATAATGGACACAATGATATGGATTCAGCTTTAACTTCTATTGTACTATGTCTAACAGTTCAAACTAGTTGGAACCTACCTATAGTGTGGTTATTAAGGACAAGACCTACTTGTTATTAACTTCATTAGCATATGACATTTGTTCACAGTTCTAAAAGAGAAATTATAAGTGTCAAAAACTGCAATATGTTCTCTTATTTTGCAGGATACATTATCATATGTATCATTGATGACTTTTAAAATGCATATTAGAATCCGGAGGAAAGGAAATCAATGGAAAATGGAATATAAGCAGAACCTGATTGTATGGATGAATAGAGTCTGAGAGGCTGAAACCTATAATTTTAATTAGTGATGAAGGACATCCCTTTTAGGTATTATATTTTCTGTGTAGATAACATTAATTCAAATTTAAACTACATATGAGGTATTCCATAAATTTTTCCATAAATTCCAAAAGCTATAAAGGAAAACCTTCTTTTTCATGGAAATAATTACTGCTTTCAGGTAATCTAAATCTAAAAAAATATGATTATCTGCACATTCACAGATAATAAAAGTGGAAAGAATACCCTACACAAGTGATGCACGTACATTTGAACCTAATAGATTTTTGTAGTTGAAATCAGAGTACTTGTTTTCATTTAAATGTAGGGTTTTTAAGGAAAATAATAGGTACCAAATTAATAAGTGTTTCTTAGGAAAAATTTAAATCTTGTATTGGGTGATGAAGATAATAGAGGGTATTGAATCTTGATTCTTGACATCTAGAGAGAACCCTACGGCCTAACACAATCTGATGAATTGACCAAAAAAACCCAAATAGAGTCAACCCCACCACTATAGGAGGGAAGGGCACGTAGTGAAAGTACCATTTTGCAGAGGCAGGGGCGAATGCGTATGCAAGAGGGCGAGGGCGAACGTTGAGCGGTGCGGGGAAATCGTGCAGAAGCTGAGGAGGCAGATGCGAGAGCCGAGTCTTGTTCTATGAGAGCTCGGAGTGAATCTTTGAGGAGAATGTTGTTCTGCAAAGAGCTGGGGCGAATGCGGGGGCGAATCTTTGATACTTGCAAGAGCTCGGGGTGAATCTTTTAGAGGGCGAATGTTGTTTTGCAAGAGCGGAGGGCAAATGCGCGCGTGATATCGAACGTTAATGTAGCACACATGTACATTTGAACACTAATAGATTTTTATGCGTTGAAATGCAATGCTGCGTTTTCATTTAAATGTAGGAGTTTTTAAGCGAGGGAGAAATAATGGCTGCCAAATTAATAAGCGTTCTTTAGGAAAAATTTAAATCTTGTATTAGGTGATGAAGATAATAGAGAATTATTGAATCTTGATTCTTGACATCACAGAAAGAATTTCTGACCTAGCACGAGTCAATGGAATTTGACCAAAGGCCCAAATAAGTCAACCCTGCTATAGGAGGAAGGGCACACGGTAAGAACTTATCCTTGCAAGAGGCGAGGGCAATCTTTGATGCTGCCAAGAGGCGGGCGAATGCGTGCAGAGCGGGCGAATGCGCGCGTGATCTCGGACGTTAATGTAGCTATTCACGTGATTACGAAACAATAAAATCATTTTTATGTAGAGTGCATATAAGTTTACGTTTATGTAGAAAACGTGCATATAAGTTTGTATTTTTATGTAGAGCGCATATAAGTGTCATTATACGAAGCGGTGGAAAAAGTGTCGCTATTGCGGCAAATTGCCCTCCAAACGTCGCAATGGCGACACCGTTGTCAATAGCAGTTGCAACGTTTGGAGTCGTCTCAATAGCGACACTTTGGGCCATGGTGTCTGTTACGGCGATCTTCCTCCAAACGTCGCAATTGCGACACTTTTATAAGTGTCGATATTGCGACACTGCCTATAAATATGGGTATGGCGATGGTTTCGGGGCGGGATGGAAAAAATTTTGGAAAATTTTTGACATTTGGTCAACGTCGGAACCAAGTGTCGGAATTTCCGCCAAATGTAGTAGTGATAGATATTACGGTGTTGCCCATCATTAAAGGTAGTGCCCTCGGTGGAATTTTCTTTTTATTTTGGTTCATTATAGTTTGCACTCTTGTGTAGATTTATTTGTTTACGCACGAGTTTGCAATCCATTCTACGGGAATAATTGCATGCATTCTCTTACACCTTTTATCGAGATTTAACACCGAATATCCAACGAGGGTTTTATCACAAGTTCACGGTGAGGGTTTATCATGCTCTACAATTTTCTCTCTACTTCATTTAATGTGGATCTCCCAGAAAGTATTTCTAATGAATTTCTTGTTTGGAAAGTTCCTCTCTCTTTATCAGCTCTTGTCTCACAACGGTGACAACCCTCGGCTATGAAGAGGCACAACTTCGAGGAGCAAGATTGATGAGAAATCCCAAAATTTGGGCATTTTCTCCCATGAGTTTATGTCAATGCTTCCAGGGTTTTTACTGGAGCCTTCCTCATGGTACTTGTCGATTATTTGTGGTTTAATAGATACACGATGCATTTAGTTTAATATTTTTCGAAAGAGATGGTTTGTAATTATTTTGTTTAGGGATTGATATTTCGATCACCGGGCAATCTGGGTCTCATTACGTTAATAACACGAAT
This sequence comes from Pinus albicaulis, assembly GCA_034641835.2. Taxonomy (NCBI): domain Eukaryota; kingdom Viridiplantae; phylum Streptophyta; class Pinopsida; order Pinales; family Pinaceae; genus Pinus; species Pinus albicaulis. The sequence goes on from JAXQQM020073826.1 coordinate 41,627, forward strand.
GCATTATTTTTTTATATTAGTATCTATTTAATGCGAGTATCTTGAGAATATTGTATGGAAATATTTATTTTCTAGCTTATCATCCGACTATGTATTATTCAAGTTTTGTTCCATCTAATTGAATGGTTATGTTTATCGATTTTGTTGTTGTACCTACAAATTATTCATTTATTTTATGAATGGAAATTTTTTTTATTTTGGCATATTGATTTTGTTTGTACTGTCATTATTCATTTTGATACATAGATGACATTTTTTTCTTTTGGTGCAGTATCACCGAGTTGTATTTACAAAAATTTCTTCATTTGATTACCTTTCTTGTGCTTTTAAGGGTTTCACAATACTTCAATTTTTTCCCAACCCAATGGCGTGTTTAATAAACCATGTCTACCCTACTGTATACTTTACATAGTGACATGAGGTTTAATCCTCGTCATGATTAAATTGAGATATTTAACTATAAAATTTTGGTATTTGTTTTGCTATTCGACCCTAAATTATCGCGGCCTCTGGTTTTAACAGGCTACTTGGAGTTTGTGAGAGAAATTTTGTAATCTCCTAACCAGAAATCATTTCCCTTTTTGCAAGTAGTTGCCTCATGTTTCTCCCTTGGATAACACGACAAAAGTTGAAGGATGTAAAACACTACTAGTCCTTCCAACTTAGGGTTTAAGCCTCTCAACTCGTAGTCACATCCTTGGTGCGAAATACGGTTTTCTTCTTAAGTTATGCAACTCATATTTTGTAAAGAATATTATGGCTACAATATTTGTGATATGATTTTTATTATTGGGGTCCTCTTGGACTTTTCCATTTGAGTGGAAATCATAACCCTATACCACTTGTTTACCTTACAATCTGTACAGCTGAAGCAACCCCATGAACAAGGTGTTATATATATATATATGTGTGTGTGTGTGTGTGTGTGTGTGTGTGTGTGTGTGTTATATTATTACATAGTTCAAGGTAAGGTTTAAATGCAGGTTATATTTTTAGAGTGCTTTACTATTTTGAAAAAACTACTAACATTACCCCTTTGATGCGCTGCAGGTTCCCATCTATCACCGAACTATATCAATGCTAATAATTAATAAACTAGTGTGTATTTTCCTTTCAGTACACATCATTTATGTCTTTATAAATTAATGAACGCATAAATATCCATACATACTACATTCATCTAGGTAACATCCATAATTTCTCGGATTAAACACATTACTCATAAAAACTTATTTGGAATTTCCGCTTCAACGGGTTAGACCACCCAACCATAGTGGGGGTGATCGTCCTCAACCCTCGTGCTCCTCTGCAGCCCGTAGATAGTAGAAGGATCTCGGGTTAGACGTGGAAACTTCTTGGCATAGTCTTTTCTCCCGTAGGTTAGCAAAGTTCCAGTATTGACTAGCTCTCGACTCCTTTGTTCACAATATACGTTATCTTTCTTTTCCTTTTTCACGGAACCCTTCCCCAGTCTAAGATTTCCTTCTTATTTCTCAAAGGTGAAAGTAAAACATCAATAGCCTTCTTCCCAACACTGAAGTCTTGGGTGTTACTAACTAGTCATAGAAATTCCCAAAGAAAATATTTATTGCAGAAATTAAACTTGGATTCATTGTTCGGTTTAACACATTCGATAATATCTTTCTCATTTAATAGTCAAAATGTAATTTTCAAATGTTTAAAAATAAGAAGGTACAAGTTGGGTGACTGCAATGGGCCTCCTCATAAAGGCAACCCATAATCAAACTACTCACCGAGGGGTGACTTTAAGTAATTAGAGCTAGAGCATCACACACAACTTGACAAATTTTTATTATTAAAGATAATATAAATAAATATTTTAGATGTATTTTATTTTAATAAATTAGTTAACATTTAATAAAAATAAATTATTTTTAATTGTATATTTCCATAGCCAATAGTCATGTTGATATAAGTTTTGGATATAGGTTATGTGTGGGGTTTAATGATGTCTATGTGTTCCCACCACCATCATCGGGGACTTAAAGTAAAGCATGATCATGCTTTACTTGAGTCCCTAATGATGGGTAGCTAAGAAACCTAGGACATCGGTAAAATCACACACAAAGTATATCCATAGGCACTAATAAATAAATCCTTCATAATATTGCGGTTATTTTAGAAATAAAATAGTCCAATTTCTATATGATATTTTGATTTATTTACAATTTGTTTGGAGTAATTAAAATTTAAAAATATATAAATTTGTAACATGTATTTATTTTAAAGACTTTGTGTGTATGCAATCATTATAATTTATTATTATTACCGTGTTATCGATATATACACATCTATTTTTTCTTCGCTCCAACCTAGTATGGTAGGAATGTTGTAATGTTAGTATGGTAGAGATGTTGTAATGCTTTTGGCATTTGACCAGTTAATAAAAATAAATAAATAAATAATTCTTCAACTCACTATGGTAGAATGTGATGTCACATTTAACATTTCCAAACTCCAACCCATGGTTTTCCATAGTATTCTTCTCTATTGTATCCTATTTAAAGGCTAATAATTAAACAAACCTAGAAACATCTTAACTCTAAATCCACCAACCATTGAGAATGATCGGAATCCCTTTTCACTCTATTAAAGTTTTGCCTCAAGGGATTTGATCCATGTAGAGAACTTGGTATATTTGGGTCAGATGGATCTAGGTTGGCTTTAAGAATAAAATAATCAAAGTTTCTATAAACAATTATTTTGGTTATTGTAATATGTTTGGAATGACTAAAAGTTTAAAATATACTAAATTTGTAACACATGTATATTTTGGCAATAAATTGGTTAGTGTATACAATAATTTAAATTAATTATTTTGCTTATTATAAATCTACATTAACCCCCTCCAATCGAGTGAGAAGTAGTATGAGTTGGGTGAGGAGGGTGTGGATGCCTACCTCCCACAAAGAAGAGGGATTGGTGTGTCACCCTTTACTGTGCAAATGGACATAGCAATCATTGTGGTTCATGCATATTTGTACTTCAAGATGGGTAGTATGGCTATGTATTTTGGCACATGTCCCTGGCTGCAGCTTGTAGCAATATCCTTCCTATTTATAATGACCTCTACTTTTTAAGTGCTGGATTATATTTGTCCCATACATCTGATTGATATTTAAGGTGGCTCCGTGTGAGATGGATATCCATAATCATTGGCCTCTCTGACATACTATGTGCTACCCCCTTTTAGGCATTTAGCATAGTTGGTGAGTTTCCTTTCTTGCTAGTTTTTCTCTACGGGATTTTTCTTTGGATCTCAATTTCTTTCTCCTTCTCCTCTTCACCATACTTTTTGGCTGTCTTCCTCATTCCTTTTTTTCTGTTTTGGTTCTTGCTAGTATACCTTTCATAATGGTTATATGAAATGATTTTTTCTACATGGGGGAGGGGGTCAAGGCTGTTAAGGTAGATTGAGGGTGTGTATGTGTAGAGATGTCGGTCTGCCTCTATAGGGAACAATTCTTCCCACTAGTCAATAATGAAGAAGTGAAGATAAAATTTAATGGGAAACATATCGGTCTTGAACATAGAGGTTGTTGTTGTTATGCTAACATAGATTCTGAGATGCTAGCCACAATAAATGTGAAAAATTAATAGCTCTACACCATAGATTTGTTTTTATGCATGAAAGCTCCTGGGTAGGAGTTTCTAGAAAAAAATAACATGAAAGAGGAAATATTGTTGGTTTTATATGATGTGATGCTAAAAATTAGAGATATGAATACTTAGTTCATGCACAATGAGGAGGATGTGGACCCTAGAACAATCCTAAGTTGTCATGTTTTGAGTGCTGCGGATCCCATAGAGTTTGATGCCTCTTGTTTCTCTTAGTTTTCATATGTTTATATTGTTATTGTTTTTCTTACAATAGATTACCTGCTAAGGGTGATAGTATTTTAAATAATAGACCCTCTAAAAAGATATAGCTAGTTTTTCTCTTCGAGGTGACAAACATTTGCAAGTTACTTTGTGTGCTCTTTTTATCATTTTGGAAAGTTTTTTTGTTACTCGACAAATTGTAGTTTTGTGATGAATACAGTTTCCCATGTGGCATGCCATTGACAAAAAAATAATGAATTATGTAACTTGTTGTTATAATAGTTTATTAAATCACAAAATAATTTTACATTAACACAATTCACATGGACATACATGGTAATAATAAAGGAGATAACACCTATAAAGTAGTCTTCCTTGTGGTATATGATCTTATTATTTTTATATTTTTCTTAAGAGGACAATCCTTATGATCCGGACTTATGGAGGAATGCAATAAAATACAAAAATACACGTAAACGTAGATATGCATCATAAATAGGACTTTTATTTCATTATTATACATAAGCTAGAAATATGCTTCTGAGACGAAGGAAATAAACTAGCTAAGTGCGATAGAAAACATCTCTGAGAAGAGATGTGATGGCTATAGACCTCTGAATTGTTTTACAATGAGGCTCAAATGCCTATTCACTATTTAGAAGCCTATAAGGAAAACCCTAAACATCCAAAAACCTAACCCTATGAGATGAAGCGCCAAAACAATGGTCCTTGTTTGGGTAAATTAGTCCATCAGCTTGGGACGTAACTTTGGAATACGATCTTTATTTGACGTGCACAATACCTCGTTAAATATGTATACGAGGAATACAACTTTTGATGTGAAAGAGGAATTGATTAAAAACCCATGTTGCTCCTACTTTTTAAAAAAAATGTTTAGGGCCTCAGTATTTCAAGGTTAGGGACAAAAAAAAAACTACTAAAATAGTAAACTTTGCTACAATTAAAAAAATAAGAAAAATGAAAGAAACAATGGTGGGGATCCAAGTGGAATAGGCGGGTAACCACCAGTATCCTGGATCATTCCTCCCCCAACAAAGCAATGGTGCCCATTGCATTGAGTTCCCTCCATGGATAGAGAAACTTGTTGAACTTGGTCCCGGTGAGCCACTTACCTTGGTGAGGAGTTGGCCATATTTTACAACCCGATATAGTTGGATCTTCTGTTGGCGAGTGTTGTGATTTGAATGTCCATGTCCCCGATCGTAGTGTTATGTTCCATGGAGTCTGGGTTTAACTTTGTTGGTGTGAGTTGTTCTACAATGTTAGAGGTGTCGATGAGGTGAGTAAGGACGAATGCGATCCCACATTGAACATTGGGTGCGGAACAAAGGAATGATGGAATACGGCAGAGAGCTGTTATCCCCTAAAACATTGGTGATGGTGTATAGCCCATGAGAGTGGGAAAATCTTATGGTGGGGTCCATCAAGACACTCCTTATGAAATATAGCCAAACTTTGCCGCCCACGGAAGTTGTGTGGCACCGGATGTGATCATGTTGTTGCTTATGGTGGCAGTGGCTATGTCGAATGTTTCATGAACCCTATTGGTAGATGCTGGTGAATGCACTCTATGAGATTATTCTCCTTGTCGGCTTACTAGGCGGACATGAGTCGAATCGCTTCAGTGGCCGCAAATAACGCAGCTCGTTAATGGGACATAATGGTTGGAATCCCAAGCCCACCTAAAAGGGGTTGTAGTTGGTTGAGCAATGGAAAGACCAGGTTATCAGCATGTTGTACATAGGGGAGGCTCTCATCCCATGTGCATGGATGCTAATTTTACATGTGCATAGTGTACAATCATCCGGTTAGCGCCTATGTCTAACCATCGGTTTGGGGATGGAAAGTTGGACTTGGTGAGCTTGGTGTCTGACATTAACTAGAGGAAGCTGGACCAATGTGCGAGAACACAAGGCAATACGATACGAGATGATAGACTATGGGATCCCAAAGTGCGGCCTCATTGAAAGAAGATTTTAGCAATGGTTTTTTTAGGTGATATTCTTCTTACATGCCGCCATAATGACCATCTTCAGAATGTCGCCGACCACGAAAACACGATCCTTTCCATCGTAGTAGAAGGAAGGCACGACATGTAACCCATGGATATGGATTCTCAAGGTCGAATAGGGGTACGTGCTTGGTACTAAGGCCTTTCTTCTGATATTCGGTTTAGCAATGTATGACGATGCGGGATCTGATGTAATTCCCGACATCCGATTGAAGTTTCAACTAATAGAAATACTTCTACAATACTACCATTGTTTTCTCGAACTTTGAAATGCCTAGCGATCACGGCCCACATGTCTTCCTTACGAGATCATCTTGGAATGCTCGCTTGAAGGAACACAGAGTGTCTCGGGTGACAATGGTGCATCTGGAGGTGAACACTTGGAACTTGCTTACCCACTCAGAGTGTCTTGTATGTGTGGCCGAATTTGGGATCGCTCTTGTGAAAGCGACCAATCTCGTGCCCACAGAGTTGAGCACGGTGGTTAGTGCCACGATCTATAGTCGGTTGAGGCGATCTACAACGTGTGGTGCTTCCTTATTGCTTGATGTTCAAATAGGCATTTTGAATACGTGGAGACATACCGAGTACCCATTGTTATGCAACTTCCCTTGTGTTTGTATATTGTGAAGTTGGTGAAATGCATGTGGATGATCGTTTCCTTCCCCAAAATGTAATGCTTCCATTGTCGGAAAGCACATGATTACATCTCTTTTGTTATAAGTGAGATGCTTCAAGAAGCTAATCGAGATAGTGTCTCACGGTGATATGCCCTTTGGATACTTTGTTGAGTAAGAACTACCCTAATAGCATACTCTAAGGCATCTGTCTCGATCTCAAATGGTTATTTAATTACGAGCAATGTGAAAACTAGGGCGGAAAAGCGAGAGACGTGTTTCTACCTTGATGAACAACTTCTCCTCCTTAGTGACTTGGCTCCAAGGGTGATGATGAGATAATATAAACATGAACCTACGGTAGAAATTGGAAAGAACTAGAAAGTTCTGGAGAGCTTTGTTAGATTGGTTGAGTTGGCCAATCCCAAATGGCTGAATCAGTCCACTTGCCCCCGCTCATCCCGGATGTGAACCTAGGTCATGCGAAAAGTTCACTTGTCTCGTGGCACACAACTTGTGTTTTAACAGTATTTGGAAGAAGCATCGTATGTGGTGGAGAGTGCTCTTCCCAGTTTGGGTGAATATCATGATGTCATCCATCACACTACTACAAATCGGTTGGTGAATGACGCAATATGCTTCCATCGGCCTCATGAAGGTTGTGGGAGCATTCGTCAATTTGAAAGGTGTGACCAACCATTGAAAGGCCCTCCTTGGCTTTGACGGAGTTCCACACGTTAGGGTTTGATTTGTACACGAGTGATACCCGGGCTTGAGTCGATCTTCCTTGAAATATTTCCCGATTGAGTTGGTAAAAGTTCATAAATATGTGGGATTGGGTACCTATGCCGGACAATGATCTTTTTATTTGTCTAATAATCAATACGAGTCTCCAAGTCCCATCCTTCTTGCACCAATAATGTTAGGCTCCCACATGGCGATGAACTTGGGCGGATGTGGCAACTGCACCTTGACTCTTGAATCTTCCTCTTGATTTCATTGTTCTGCGGAAAATGTGTCGATACATTAGTACATTGGGCATCGACACACACAGGGTCGGATTGATGGGGTGTTTTGGCGAGTATAGAGGCACCCCTACGGGTGAGTGAATATGTCCCACACTCCTCCACAACCTTGTCCACCTATTGTTGTCTTGAGAGGAGCTCTATATAGAGATTTTCCGCCATGGTCTTCTTCTTTAAAGTGAGAGCTGATTATGAGGAACACAAATTTTACCGAGTTTGAAATAGGAAGCTTACGCATTTTTTAATTGACAAAGATGTCGACGGTGGTGCTACCTACGGTATCTTGTACAAATTATTGCCCAAAGTAACAATAACATCACGAGGTCGGGACTCATACACAACATGTCTCTTCCACAAGTATGGTTGGCCTAATAATACATCGAAGCACTCAAGAGGATCGGTGTCACATAATACATCATCCATGAAGTGTTTGATGTTGTAGGGAAGACGACCTTTGCTCTACGGCATGAATATATTGTACGTAGAAATTATATGCACTAAGCATGCATATGTCAAGATCCACTGATCTCCTAATAGAATTGTGAATCTTGAATCTATTCCCTTCTTTAATATTTTGCGAGAAAAAATTAATTGCACACACATGTGAAGCATAAACAAAAATATTCAATCGCATAACAGGTTTTGCTGGAAACTGAAGTTGAAAACCCCAGCACTCTGTATAGCAACATGGAGATCATGTAATCATACAAACATACAAAGCTTATCACAAGCTCTCGATGCGGTACAAAGTCATACACTATACGAACCCTATCTTGCAAATCCATGCCATAAGATCTTTCCACACCTTATCCACTGCCTCCAATGCGCAATCCCTGGCAGAAGAATAGCTTTGAATGAATTTGAGTACTCTTGGATTGTTGCTAATCCTCATTGGCATCTCCAGGTTATGGATGCAATCAATGCATCACTATAGTCCCAACGGATAATCTATCTTGCCCTTGCCTATCCATGGTCCTCCATAAAACTTCCATGCCTTTGTAGTTAAGCGATGTATTGTTCGGTTGATTAATGAGTTATTATTGTGAATTAATTAACTAATTAATTCACTCCACTCTCACTATTGTATCAATCGATGAGACTAGATACAACTAGCTCCATTGAGTCTAAGCAAAGTTAAACTAATACAACTCCATCAACTAAATTTGTGTCCTTAACTCCCCTTGTGAGTTCTGTTGATCCTCCATGCATTAGCTCTAGTAAACCCTTAGGAATAGCGTAATTCCTTAAATAGAGTTCTTTGTGCCACATGCATTGGCGAGCCCAAAAAGTGCTCCAAGAGAATAAGTTGTTGTTTAGAGTAGATTATTATTAAGAATAATAATAATCGACATGCATCTATTTTTAGATTTGATGATCTATAAATGAAGTTCACCCAATATTCTAAAAATAAAATTTCATCTATTTTTCCAACTTGATCAACCATCTACAAATAGCATCCTACAACTTAGAAATATGATCATCATGCCTAAAAGTAGACTTGCATGAGCCTTTGTGGTACCAAGTGAAAGCGACTCTTTTCACTAAGCTCATCATCTTGTTGAATCTCAACACTCCCTCTAAACAAGATATGGATTATCCTTCACCCGATCACCACTCTATGGTATTTGAATTTTCTCTGGTAGATGCCTTCGTCGGAATATACGCATCTGATCCTCAGAATGGGAATGTACTAAGCAACATGATCTTACGTTGCACACAATCTGATATGATGATACCGGATATCAATATGTTTAGATCTATCATGAAACATAGGATTAACCTAGAGTTTAATGCAACTCGATTATCAAAATGAATCACCATGGGATCTAAATGTGAACAAGAAAGACCAACCGAATCTTCCTCATCGAGATAGCCTCTGCCGGCTAAACTGGCACCATGTATTCACCGCTTCCTTTGACCCAAGAGTGCCACGGATCTTTGTTTCTGTTTGTACCAAGAAATTGTCGTAGATCGACCACCAAAATCCCCTCCTAATGTGCTCTTTATCTTGTTGGGCTTCTGTGTGCATCTGTGAATCCATGCAACTTCACCTCATCCATATTTACATGCTGTGTAAACCATACTCGGATATTGTCTGAGATATCTCGGGACATGCCTCTGCCTTTTAAAAGAGCTTGGTAGGCTTAGCTGCCCTTTTGTGAAAGTTGGTCACCGCATAGCATATGTCCGGTCTTGTATTGACTAAATACATGGGTGACCCCTGGCTTGTCGATAAACGGTGGCATCCACTACCTCTGTGATGTAGCAGCATCCTCTTTCTTCCAATTCCACAGGAAGAAGTGTCGATAGGCTTGCAGCCTTGCATGTGAAACTTCTCCGGTATCTCCCGGGCATACTTGCCTTGAGACACAAACAATTCACCTTCCCATTGCCATATTTCCAATCCAAGGAAATAATGAAGGAGAGCTAAATCCTTCATCTCAAACTCCTTTACAAGGTCTGTCTTGCATGAGTGCTCTCAACTTCTCATCACTGTTAGTATCAAATCATCAACATAAAGTACAATGATTAAAAGCTTACCCTCGACCACATCTGGACATGTTTGCATCCGCCTCACTCTTGGTGAAGCCAAAGTCCCGATTAAATAGCGCCGGACATGCCAAGCACGGGTGCTTGTTTGTGGCAACGCTATTTTTAAGCACACTTTTATATGTGACTGTTGCTAAAGATCTCAAATCCTATCATTTGCTCAATATACCTCTTCCTCAATTATCCCATTAAGGAACATATTCTTCACATCCATTTGATGAATGTGCCAGCCCATACGTGATGAGGAAACAGGATGGTCCGTATGGAAAGATACCTTGTGATAGGTGCAAAGGTTTCTTCATAATTAAAAATCCCCTCAATCTGTGAGAAATACAAGACATAAATCTTATTGTGCTAGAAACTCCCATCGGCAACTTGCTTTACCACAGCAGATCCATCTTGATCTTCTGGCCCGGATTTTCCCACCGGTCTTGGAGAACAATCTCCCAAGCAACATTTACGACAATGAGTCATACTCCTCCACCATGGCATCTGCCACTGTGGGCTCTTATTGCTTCTTCAAAAGAAGATGGCTACTTGTCACAATACACTTGCTCATAAGAGCCATGTATCCGATATATCGTTCGAGGTGGCTTGTCTCTACATGCTGCCTTTGTGATGTAGGAAATCCTACGACCACGGCCTTACACTCCCTGCTCGATCTCTCGGCTTACGTAGTAGCTGCTTCTGCCTTGTACGATGTTTGGTTACGCATGAGTGGACTCCTCCACTCCATGAATCTCTCTGTGGTTGATCATCTAGAGGCTCATCTTTGGGAACAAGTTCCTCCTCTGTGTCTAAGCGTAGCTCCCTCTCAGCGACAACTTCATGGCTTTCACCTCATTGAATTTTATATCCCGATACTTACATATGATCCATCCGACTATTTGGAAAATACACACGATAGTTATGGGGTGTTACGTAGTTACCTCACAAATATCCTTTTTGTAGTTAGCTCCACGACTTCTTCTGGCATCCTTCGTCACATGAATGTAAATAGGTGAGCCAAAAAAATCTTCAAATGAGGAATATCGGGCTTCTTAACGATAAAAGCTTCCTCGGGTGTACTTATGCCAGTACTCCCCAAGGGACAACGATTTTTCATAAACCTTGGTGTACATGCTCACTTATAAGTGCATCGGTAGGCCCTAATCATGCGGCATCGCTCGTGCGGCACCCACGATCATTACATTTCTTTCTCTTTGCGACCCCATTAAACGGGTTGGGGGCGCTAGCAGGTTCTTTCACGAATTCCTTCTTTGCTACGAAGTCTTTGGTCGCAAAGGATGTATTCACCCCCATTATCGCTCCTTAGAGCTTTCACCTTTCCGGAAGCTCATATCCACCAATGCCTTGAACTCACGCTTTGAGAACATTTCACTCTTCTTCTGCATGAAGAAGATCCAACATCTACGAGAAAATTCATCAAAAAATATCACATAATACCTATGTTTTGCGTTGAGCGAGAATGGTCCACACACGTACGTAGATTCTCTACGAATCAACGGAAAAACACGGTTCTCCTTCTCATGAAAGGCGGTCTTTACAAACTTACCCATTGTACATCCTTTGCCAACGTGTAATTGCGCAAAGTACCCTTGGGAAGTCTACTAGAAATTTCTTTGCAAAATTTTAAAGCGCCATAGGTGAATGTTGGCCACTATAATTTTTGTTATACCCAAAGGTGGCTAAATATGTTTTGAGCCTTCAAAATTAAATTTCATCACCTAAAAATTAACGTAGTAGAACTCCTTGAGGAGACTAATACTGCCTTTGTCCAAAATCCTCATTCTTTGTTCTCATCTCATATAAAATTTCTGTTTGAAATGCAAATGAAAACTTCTTTAACAAAGCCATCCTTTTTCCTTTCTCCCACTCGAAAATAACCTTCTTTTCCTTTCCCTTTTTTTCCCGGATTTTCTCTAATATTCTTTTTCCTTTCTTCCCTTCATAAATCACCCTTCCCATGGTTTAAAAACTCACTTTTTAACTGACCTACTATTCCATTAAAAAACGGTGAAAAATCATAAAAGCTAAGTCGCTGTGGACTAAGCCCTTAGGCCTAAGCCCACAAAACACTTCACCATACGCTTTGGAGTGGAACCACTTGCTAATACGATAAGCGCTAATCGTATCGAAAAGAATCAAAGGCGCAAGTCTTTGCCATACTCAAGAAGTTTCGATTACGATTAGCCTTACACTCCTTAAAGACCCCGATCATATTATTATTTTTTTCATATAACCCTAAGCCCTTTTTGCCAGGCGCTTAAGCCTTGTGAATATTTTATTTTCCGACCCTTTTTCCTTTATAAAACCGAAGAACCGCTTATCCAAAGTTTCAACTTAAAAGCTTATGGAGAATCACGTATTAAATATAAAATGGATTGGTTAAAAAGGCAGTCGCGCAATCGTAAATAGGAAAATTTCAATGGGTTGATCGAAAGGACCAAGCAAAGTTTCGGTGCGATTGAGACCCGATGTTTCCGATTGTGAACAGGCCCGCGATTTCGATTGCGATTAGGCCCGCATGCATTCACCACGATCTTTAATTTCACTCAGATTCGCTCACAGTCGTTGATCTAATCCTCGGATCCAACGGTTATGCGTTCTGTCTCTCCTCTCCCGATTGCGCAATCGCATCGGAGTTTTATTTTCAATCGCATCCCCTGTCCACCTCCGGTCAAGACCTCAGTTAGATCAGGACCGTCCGTGTCCGGATCGGACGGTCCAAAACCACCCCGCCTTTTTTCTTCTCCCGCTCTCATTTTTTTCGATCATACGGTCTATGGACTAGTTGTCTCCCTTGGCCAGCTCGCTCCTCATGCATCCCCGGAAAGCGGTTGAAGCCTATTTCCCGCGAGTTCTTAACTATTTATTTTGTGTTTTGCGGGCGTTTTAATGAGTTTTCCATTCATAATGAAAAGCGAGGTTGGGAAAAACGTTTCCTGTGTATTTATTAAAGAGAACCATGCAGGGGTTTTTACAGCCTCATTGTTTTCTGTGCTTCATGGGCATTGATGCCTTTAAAAAAGCCAGTCATTACTGCACATGACAAGATCTTGTTTTAAATCAAGAACGATTCAAAGTATCGGTTGAAAGAGAATGAGAACACGGCGGATAGGAATTGAAACGATTTTATGGGGATTACGGCTAAGACGGTTATCAAAGCCTAATCCACAATCTAAACTGATTTAAAAGAAAACCTAAAGTGTTTTATCGGGCATATTCACCTCCCCTTGCTTCGCCTTTGAGGCGAATTGATTCCTCAACCACTTGTGAAGGCCACCGTTGCCTCAGTATTCGAGCAAGGCCCAGGTTATTGAAGAAATCGGATATCTGGCCTCCACGACACGGCCAGGGAGTTGGCAAGGAAACCAATGAATAAATATCTGCGAGTTGCTCCAAAACATGCAAAGGAGCCTCAGGAAGTCAAGCAAGCACACACCAGAAAGACTTTGATATTTGTTAATAATGGATGTAATGTAGTGATCCACATGAATTTTTTCCTTCAAGCCTCTCAAAGGGTAAGAAGTCTTCCTGCGTGCTTCATCCTTGAGATATTTTATTTAAAATCTCACCTCCTCATCTTCCTATAAGTCACTTCTGGAAGATGAGAAATTGTTGGTTACGAACTTTGAAATACACTTGGGCAGGGCTTCTATTTGTACATAGTGTTCGGTGGCCTTGAAGCTCTTGTTTGTGCTAGAGTAGTTAGGTTGAATAATGAAGATGGTGCTGAACTGGTATTGGACTTGAAAATTGTAACTGGTTTGACATCAATATAAAGGCTGTTTTCTTGGGATCCTGGTCTTTATCCTTTGGTGAAGTGCTTCTTTCTTTGCTAATGGGTTTTCCTTCTATGTAACCTTATATTGTTCATTTTCCCTCTTGTGAAACCTAGTTTCACTTAGGGGTTAGGATTTTTTGTATACATAGGTAACCTTCTCTCATTTGAGAAATCTTTATCTTAATATTTTCTTAGAAGATTTGTTTATTTAAGAATGATTCATCTGGTTTAAGCAGGTTAGGAATGTTGGCATTCGCTCGTCCTTGTTTGCTCAAACATTGTTCTCGAATGTTATTTCCATTATTTGCTATTAAAGTTAGACTAGAGAAAGATATGGTTTCTTTTTTGATTCCTGAATTCTTTTCTCCAAGGGTCTGAAAGTTTCCCTTGGTGTTGGTGGCTTGAGACTAGGTTTAAAGTACTTTATGCGATCTTAAGTTACACTCTTATTTTTCTTATGTGTTTCTATGCTTTACAGAAAGGTAATTGTGTGGATTCTTGGATTGTTTGTCAATTAAGGTAACTGGCAGAACTTGCCCAAAGAAGTCTATGGTTAGCCATTTGTCCTTGGTTGGTTTAAACAATTCTTAAAAGGCTTTTCTTGTTTTGAATTGACTATAAATCATAAAATTATTATCGGTTTTCCATCCCTCAAACATTTTAATGCCATTTCATCATTTTAATCTCAATAATCTTGTGGTATAGATAACATACATGATTTACACTTGATGTTGTTGTTCAATTAAAGCTATATATGACTCCATAGCTAATGGACTAAAAACCCGGCATTATATCTATCTGTCTGTAAATCATTCTGTTGTAGCTTCTCACTTTTTAAAACTTTGCATAGGACTTTCCTCAAGCGCATTTCCTTGCTCAACCATCAAAACAAAAAAACAAAACCCTTGGCCTTCATAACTAGCCTAATATCATTACCTTAAGCACTTTCAAAAGACAATATCCATCTTTGTACATATTGGAGAGATCCCTCTCCCGATTCGGGAGCTAGATCCTAGAATCCCAAAGTTGGTTGAAATGATGTTAACTACTGTGGTGGACTCTCTCCCAATCTTGCTAATAAATTACGGGGAACCTAACGATTGAAGATGGCCCAATCTCCACACCCATAATTCGCCCCTCATCGACTCCCATACCTTTCCCACCATTGCGGCGCAACCATCCACCTCGACTTAGCAAGATTCTTAATTAAGACTCCTTACCTCTTCTTGGTTTGACCCGTTGTTTTATGTTTAAGGGAGGCTTTTCCCTCACTGAGAAAACAACATCATATTTTGTCTTCCGACGTACAGAAATTTGGTCAGTTCTTCTTCCAAACCTGGAACATGCATGACATTCTTGACAAGAATGGATTACTCAGTTCCTCTCAAAGGTAATGGTCCCAATTCGATTGCAGCATGCAGATACATCATTGCCCATCTCTATGCATCTAGAGGTCCTTCTCCTCCGATCACTAAACTCTTTTGTCTCCGTCATATGGAAAGATGCACCATTGTCAGAATGCCACACCGATCCTTGCAACTTGAGCCAAGCATGCAATCAAGGAAAAATCCAACTCAAATTAGGCTAAGGCCTCTTGACTACAAATCCAACAACCTACTTATTATTCTTCTTAGTGGAAAGTTAGTGGCGAAATGTCCATGCTCATGACGGTGAAAACACTTCACTTTGGACAAGTCTACTTCTTGCCTTTGTACCGGATTAAGAAGGATTTTTCCCCTTCCCCTTCCCTTTCCTTGCTTTTGCAGCCAAAGCGAAATTCTTTTCATCTTCATTCTTCGATGAGGAATCTCATCTGATACCCCACCTTATCTCCTCACCTTTAAAGATCCGGCAAAATACATCCCATCTCGCTGAGTTTCTCCCATCCATTGACAGTCTTCGTAGCTATACCAACTCTTCGGAAGCCCGAGGGAAGCCAATCTCACCAAGTCTTCTTCATCAACGGTAACCCCCACACTTTGACTCATCCTTGTAGTGGACAAACTTCGTGAGTATTTTGGAATCTTATCGCCTTTCTCCATTTTATTTTCTGAGCTTGTCTTTAAGCGCCAACTTCCTCTGGTCACTTCGCTTTGGAACAATTACGCCAAAGCCTTCACGTGGAGTAAGATGGCTTTGCCATGAAGGTTGAACACAATGGCAGTCCCCTTCACACCTTCCAACATCATTCTCCTCATCTTCTGAGTCTTCTTTTGCCATGCATCAAGTAATGCAACATCGCTAGATCTAGGCTTAGAATTGCTATCGATGAACTCCTTTAGCCCATTATCCTCCGGCCACCTTCTCCACCATCTTGTCCTTCTGAGCTGTAGCAATTCGAGCTCCCGCAGACATACTCCAATCTCAATCCGTTAAAATACATTTCAATGTATGTGATTTACGCACAAAAGATGCACGCAGAAAATTCGAATTTTGACCCAAACTACAACTACAATTGCAATCTTAAATCAAAATCCTGGTCTGCATGTAGAAATTATATGCACTAAGCATGCATATGTCAAGATCCACGATCTCACACTATTTAACTTTATGCAAGATCTTGAATCTATTCCCCCATGACAATCTTTTTGCGGACGGAAAAATTAATTGCACACACATGTGAAGCATAAACAAAAATATTCAATTGCACATATGATTTTTAGCAGAGCTTTGGTAGAAAACCCCAAATATATATTATGTAACATGGATATCATATAGAAAATCTCATACAAACATACAAAGCTTATCACAAGCTCTCGATACAGTGTAATCGTCATGCACTACTAGGCCCTAATCTTGCAAATCAACACCGATCTTTGCCACACACATTTTTGCCTCCACTTTAGCAATCCCTCTTGAAGAATAGCTTTGAATGAATTCTAGTACTTTTGGATTGATACTTGATACTCATTGGCATCTCCTTTAGGTGTTGGATCCCTGCGATCAATGCATCACTATAGTCACAACAAATAGTCTATCTTGCCCTTTCACCTATCTCTCCACTAGTCTCCTTCAGCCCTTGCATGCTTTGTAGTTAACTAATGTATTGTTGCGTTGATTAATGAGTTATTATTTGTGAATTAATTAAATAGTTAATTCACTCCTCTCACTAGTGTATCAATCGATTTAGACTAGATACAGCCTAACTCAGCGGGTCTAGGCGAGTTAAACTAAATACAACTCCATCAGCACTATTTCAATTGTGTATAACTACGCCTTACACTTGAGTTCTAGCGGGTCCTCCATGCATTAGCTCTAGTAAACCCTTAGGAATGACGTAATTACTTCTTTAATTTCTTGTGCCACATCAATGCCTTTGAGTAAAGTGCTCCCAAGAGAATAAATTATGTTGGTCGATTATTATTAAGAGCTAATAATAATAAACATGGATATATTTTAGATTTGACGATCTATAAATGAACTTCGCCCAATATTCTAAAATAGAATTTTGTCTATTTTTTCCAACTTGATCAACCATCCACAAATAGTATCCTGCAACTTCGAAATATGATCATCATGTCTAAAAATAGACTTATAGCAAAAATAACTGTGAGACCCTTGGTAAACGACTATTTTCACTAAGCTCATCATCTTGTTGAATCTCAACACTATCCTTGATGAAGCCACACGATGGTATACAATTGTGGGTGTGTTGTAGTGTCGCCCAACTAATTCACGACTATGCCAGAGAAATAACATTTATCGACAATGAACTATATTGGGAACCTTTACCCACATGCGGGAATGGAAGAAGTGCTCTCCCTCCTCTAGATATTCCGGTTCTCCTTCTTGATCTTCATTGTGGCAATGATAGCGTTAGGCACTCCATTAGTAGTTCCTTTATCATTCCCCTTGTCAATTTATGATTGAGTCGGAGCATGCATCGATTAAGAAGCCTTCAGCTTGACCTGTGGATGCTTGGCGAACACTCCACTTGTGTTGTAGTGGAGCTCTTATGGAACTCACACCACTTTCCCATGTCTTCTTTAGCTTCACGGTGTTGTTCTTTGCTTGCCGGCTTTGGCGGGTTATCACAGGTCACCCCGCCTTGGCTTCTGTCCTTTGTTACGTAGTTTTGAGAACACCTTTATCTTTATCTTAAATTACATGGATCAAAGGTATATGCAACTTCTTCTTTTGAACTACGTCTTAGCAACATACGATATGTTGTGCCGAGTGAGGAGATGTTGAGGAACTCAAATTCCTTACGAATGTATATGTGTAGACAATGCCGGTAATTCAGCACCAAATGTTTCTCCGAATCTTTATTCCCAATTTTGTGTCTGGGGGTATGGGCTTGATTTTTCGACTCATACATCTTGATCCCTTTGCTATCTTGACATAGTCCATTGTATGTGTATCCTCATAGCTCCCCATGAGATAATATTGTTTGTTGATGGAATTTCGATAATTCCAAGTGGGTGCAAGCGAAGCAGGAAAGGTTCCCTCCCGATCCTTTTCTCCATACAGGTTTCCACCAATCCTTGACATGGGGGTGACTTTGAGGAGTGCAAAAGTAATCTTTTCACAACGGAAAAGTCATGAATCATTAAACACCACTTCTAATAGATTCAACAATCTATCTCAACATCTACATCTATTTGACATAAATATGGAATATTAAAGTTGCTGTACCTTAAAAGTTGTGCCTCAAAGTGGTTGTTGGATGCGGATACACCTTTGGTGAGAGTAGTTGAAGGATACGGGAAAAGTTATCCATCATCGCATTCCTTTGTTTCTCGAGGCCTCCTTGAGCAATATTTTGATAAGATCTACCACTCCCTCGTATTTATTTTCGTCCCCCATAGGCGGCCGTCAAATTTTGTGAAATTTGATCTTACAAAGTTCCAACAAATCGGGCCTAATATTATGACGGTACCTCATTGAAGACATGCAAGAAAGGATAGAAGAGCATACCACTACGATACCACTGATCCGGACTTATGCGAGAATGCAATAAAATATATAAATACACATAAACACGGAGAGATGCAACATAAATAAGGCTGCAATTTCATTAATATCACATAACTGAAATATGCTTACAAAAAAAAGGAAATACGTATCTAGAGGCGGTAAACATGTCTGCGAGAAGAGATAATGGCGATATAAGGCCTTTGAATTGTGTTATAAGGTTTGAAGGCCTATTTATTATTGGCTTAATGAAGCCACATCCAAAAACCTAACCCTAGGAGGTAGGCTTGCAAAACTATGGGCTCTAGTTTGGGTAAATTGTTGCTCAACTAGGGACGTAACTTTGGCATACCATCTCTGTTTGAGCGTGCACAATGCCTCGTTAAACCGATATATCCAAGGAATACAACTTTTAATGTGAGAAACAACGGTCTAGGACCCACGTTGCTTCTAGTTTTCCCGGAAAAAATGTCATTTAGGGCCTCAGGCAGACATGGACAGACCAAAAAAAGCCTGCTGAAACTAGTGGTGGCTGTGCTACAATTAGAGAGCGAAAAACTGAAAGAAACAATGAGGTAGGGCCCCTAAATAAAGCTGGACGGTGGCCACCAATATCACCTCGATCACCTTAACTTTAAATTTACACTAATTTGAATGATGGAAAACATCTTGAACGGTTAGTTATAAGAAATTTGAAGACAAAATAACACGACTCCAAAAGAAACATGAGATGTTCTCTAAAAAAATCAAGGGAGAAGATATCTCTACAGAATGATAGAAAAGTATGCCAGGTGCTTGGAGAAAAAACAAGAAGAGCCCAAGATGGATATGTATGCTTAAGAAAACGAGGTCTTAGTGGATGGAAACTTACATCTCATGCACTAGTTGTGGAATGCAAAAGATTTATCTTTTAATTCCTTGAAAGAATTGGGGTCCACTTCATCGATGAGATCAAGGTAGAAACATTATGTTCAAGGATGATTGAAGATTAGGAGAGAACCTAGGAGGTTTCTTGAAAAGTAGAATAATAGAAGAAACAACTAGAAGAGGAGTGTCGAAGGATACATGTGGATTGGATCCCTCTCTAAACACGAAGCATTGGAAAAGTATCAAGTTTTGGCTCAAAAGTTGAAGGTTGCAATATCATAGGGTGCTAACAATCATGAAATTCGGGGAGCTGTCTCGAAGGTCCAGAATTAATTTTTAGTATTAGGACATATAGGTAGTTCTGTAAATATCACAAAATATTTTTAATAGATTGTAAAAGAATACGTCAGAAAATTACGTTTTTGAGCTCACATTGTGTTTGGTGATAATCCATGATGTTTGAAAAAATGTATTGAAGGTGTGCAGCTAGGATTTTTATTCAAATGAGGAACACAAATTCAATAAGGATAAAATTGTTGCACTTATTAGTTGAGAACTAATTAACCTTACAATATATGCCATGCATCTTGCTAAAGTTGTGGATGGAGGACACGATACTATAGCATCAAATCTACATGTTTCTTGTTCAAACTTGTGCTATTGAAGAACATAGGGTTATTTTTATGAGAGCCCTATAATATTATTGAAGCTCTGGGAAAGCCAACACAAGAGCTAGACTCTCCTTGGTCCACATTTCAAGTAATCACAGCATTTTGTAAATGATTTCCATTCTTTACAACATTTGAGAGTACACAGTTGGAGTTTTTCTTGTTGACAATGAGGAAAGTATGGTACATATGAAGAACAAGAAACTCTGATTCATGGTTTTGAAGAATCGATTGAGCTAGATGGAAATGAGGATGAGTTACGGGAAAACATGATAGTAGTTTGAATCAGTTTTCCTTTGAGGGTGAACTTTTAGCGATTTGTAGATCATGGTGAACATGAAGTCAACGTTAGAATAGGGCTTCATAGTCCCAAGAAATGAGGCTTCATTAATAAGGAATAAGGTTCATATAAAGTACAAAAATCCATGATCCAACAACCGATTGTTCAATATGCATCTATGAAGACTGACTAGCTTGGTCGCGATTAGGTTAGTTTTATCCAAATTTTGAAGACACTATGAAGATACATATAAAAATCGAATATATGCAACATAGTTGTATTAGACATTATTTATATACATATTATTTTTTTAGCTATGGATAAATATGTCCATATTCGACATTGATTGAAAATATTCAATATGAAGATAAATATTGGGCAAAAACTCGGTGGAGTAATCCTTAGTGACGGGGAAAAAGGAGCATATTAGGAAGCATCGAAAAAATGAAGTTATTTCAACTGAGAACAAATAAATACAATAACGAAAGACACAACACGAAGTGAAGGATAAGTGTGAGTTTCATTATTATTAACAAAGATGCATATATATAATACATTAGGTGACCCTTAGATTCCACATTCAGTGGTCTCTTGGACTCCTTTTTCCATTTCTTTTACTACTATAGAGTTAGGTGTCCCAGCATTCCCATGTCAGAGGGTATGTGTGAATCAAGAGAGCTATAATGAAATGGAAAAGTATGCATGACAACACTTAGGCTAAATGAGATGCGAAATTTTTGTCATAAAGAGGTGGTTTAAGGATGACCACCATACTGGGCAACAGAGTACGATTGGAACTCTTCAATCGCGAGAAGGCGAGGTCAACCACGCTGGAAAGTTCTCTTCATATTTTGAAGGGAACCTTCAACCTGAAAGAAGGGAGGTTTATAAAGCTGTGATGGTTTAAGGATGACCACCAACTCTAGAATGTTTTGATGCATTTCACAGAACTCTACCAAAATTGGCAGCTGAAGTCTCACCTTTATAGGAAGTGTCACAGTGTTGAAGAAGGAGAAGAAGTATCAACCTCGCATAGATGATTTAAGGTTTACCACCAGCCAAAGGCATGCTCATAAAATCATGTCTTTAGCTACAACTGCGAATACGGAATGAAGTTGTGGCTTAGGATCATGAAATATTGTGCCTGCGGCTACAACAGATTTGGAATGACGAGTTGTGGCTCGAGCTTGCTTGATGTGGATTTGGAAGCAGCAGCATATGACCATCATTCTCAGTTTACCCCCCCCGATTTTTACGAAGAATGCGTGAATAATGGATGTGCCTGACCAGTGCTTGCATGGGTGAAGGTAACATTGATCTTTCATATAGTAACTCGATCACGGTGTTGGGTGCAAATCTCTTATTGTTTTCGTGGAAGAGGAAAAATATAGAACGATTGTAGGTGATCTATCATGAAGATATCCGACACTCTGGGGCACAATGGTCTGGAGTAGTACGGAATATGAAGGGAAAAATCCTTCTCATATCGAATTATTTTTGTTCTTGTTGTGGAAAATCTCTTCCCCAGGTTTGATGATGGGCTTGGGAAATGCGAACTATATGTTTGCTTACGCATGCACAAATACGCTCTTATGCTAAGAGCTCAATGATGCAGATAGTTTTCTTGTTCTTTGATGAGAGTTTTCTCAATGTTGTGAACACGAACAAGTTGAGAATGATGCTTATGTTTTTGTATCACATTGTAATTCTGATTTGAGTTGTAAAAACTCGATCTTTTAGTGTGCATCTTGAAGACAGTGCAATGTCGGCAAGATAGTCTTACGATTTTCATAGTATTATCTATAGTAGAGAGCATCTAATTTTTAATAACTCTACCATTCCACCAATTGGAGCCATTTTCAACAATTAAATAATCAAAGAAGAGTGAATGGTATCAAATCCGATGAGGGCATCACCATACGTAGATGTACACTTTTTCTTGAACTCCAAATCACAAATAAGCAGGTCACATAAAATAAAAAGTGGGCGATGAAATGCAAAAATACTCAATAATCTTTGTCATGTATCTCTTCTATTTTTTAAGAACTCTCCAAGTGATAAGATCTATATCATATAATGTGATAATCTCCACATCACAAAGTTTCCTTTATGTAACAAGATTGTGTAATTTTTCAAAAGGCAAGGATTTTGTTGTACAATTATCTCAATTATGCATCTTTACTCTTTTGTAAAATACGCTTTAATTCTCAAAGAGACGAAGATTAGACTTCTATGCCGCTATCACAATCATGCATCTTGGTAATGTGGAAAATTGAAAGCTAAAAATAGTTCCACCTCCATCAATGTATCCGTGTACGGTACTATCTCGAGTGCGCCGGCGCCCACTCAATCTCGAGGACAAGCTCGATGGAATTGCGTGTGCGTTCCCACCCAAAACGTTTCGGTGGTGGACTTGGTGATCAAGCGAGAATAAAGTTCCACGGTAGATATAATGTGAAGAAAGCACAAAGCACTTCCGATGGACCCCTCCACGAGTATTCTTGCAGTGTGTGACGATCACTTGGTGTCCACGGACTTTCGTGGTTCCAACAATGATAACTAATCTTCACGCGGTGTATAAACCAACTCACCGCACAATCAACTATAAGGCAATTTGCGCGCTTCATTCACTCAAATGAATTTAGACAATTTTCACAAGCCAAATGCAGCGATGATGATAACGCCCTCCCCAATGCAATATAATCTCGCCGGGCTTCCTTCTTAGTCGAGATCAAACCTGTGAACCTTCTTTAGTTCCTCTCGGAAGGCTTTTGTTGCAGCGGTGAGTATTTGAAAATGCGAGAGATGTCGTGATGGGAGGATGGGTTAGATTAATAGTAGGAGAGGAGAGGAGTCGGGTCGGGGGAGAAGAGGTGTATGGAGAGTCATAGGTGTGAGGCCAACGGGTGGAAGGGTTGGGCCGAGGTGGCGGTAGTGTATTAATGCCGGAAACGGTACGGAAGGTGGAATGTAATTCGAGGGGGGTACGCCAGGGTGGAGGTGCGGAAGTGAGTCATGGGGAGCAAAGAGCACTTTCGAGAGGAGTCGTAGGAGCGTTGAGAGGATTCGAATTCGGAGGTGTTATGGGCAACAGTGCGGAGAGTGAGATTGCGTAGGTAGAGACAACTCGGCCGGTGAGCATGCCGAGAGGGCGAGGCCACGACGGAGGTGTGGCACAAGCGACACGTCGAAATTCCTCCTTCTCGTGTTTCTCCTTCATTTTGTGTGCTTCTCTAATACCTTTTCAACGCGAGAAATGACAATTATATGTGGGAGTTATAAGAGGAAACCTTTTTTTTTTTTTGGAGACATCACAACGAAGAAAATGCGGGAAAAGGAGGGGATAATTTGCATTTGGGAAGTCGAAAGTAGGTAATGCGTAGAGTTTGCGGCGGGATAGTGACGAGTTGCGAGAGAGCGAGGTAGAGAGGTAGAGAGGGAGTTAAGGCGAAGTGCTAGGATTAGAACTAGTAGAACCTAAAAATGGGATGCTTACTTACACTTTGATACCATGTTAAATTTAGGCATGGTAAATACGATGAAATGCCTGGTAAGAAGTGGATAAGTGTGAGTTGAATTATTATTCACAAAAATGCATATGCTTATAATACATTAGGTTACCGGATTCCACATTCCAAGTGGTCTCTGTACTCTTTTTGTCCATTCACCTCACGCTACCCATAAAGGATCCAACAAAAACATGGGCTTTGCTTTGTTATTTATGTCAAGGGAGGACATAATTTAGATGATGGGAGAAGTTATTGGAAGAAGAATATATCTAAGTATTTCCATGAATAACAATGGGGGTTCTTGAAAATGGTTATTATTGGTGTGGTATATACTCTCTAAATGAAAAGAAAGTTACATGGTTAATTAGCATATTTCGACCCTCTTAGAAATATTTTTTTGGAGAATTTTTTGATGCCCATTTAGATGCCCTATTTTTTAATACATTTTTACTCCAATTACCTAGATCAAGTGGGAACATAATATATATGGTTGAAAATTGTATCTCAAGACCTTTCCGAGTGGTATATGACACTCCCTCCAAACCTCCCTCTAATTCCTCATAGTTGGGGAAAATAATTTCTTAAATATTTAATTAAATATATTCTACAAGTTAGCCCAAGTAGTGGGCAAGTCAATCTTGCTTTTTGAAGTTAAAAAATACTATATATATGCATTATGTGGAGGAACCTAGGACTTGTTAAATCAAGCAAATTTGGGTCTATTTAAAGAAAGTGAAGGGCGATTATAGAGGTTCATACCTCATGAAATAAGTGAAGTGGAGGCAAGTTGGGGAGGTTTATAATGTGAAGGATCTTTTTGCACTTTTTTGGAAAGTTTTTACACTCTTTGGAAAGTTTTATTTGTCCTAGTTAGAAGGAAAATTGCATAGTTTTTTTAGAGGTCGATTTCAACCCTATTAAAGGTGAGTTTTAGCACGTTTAAGCATTGTTGAAGGCCAAGTTTCATGCCTGTTATGGGGGTCAATTTCTAATGTTTTGAAGGGAAAATTTTAGGTTTTGGTTTGTGGCCGAAGTTACGGTCTTGCTATAAATTGAGTTACGGTTTGATGCTGAGATATCAGAGCTATGTTGAATTAATTTTGTAGATATCCATGGGAATTAGAAAATTATGGTTGACTAATGAAGTGGGAGTTGTTAGTTGAAGTAGTTATGATGTTAAGGTTATGATATAGGGCTATCGACAATTTATGTGAGAGGCCTATGATTTGATCGGGTGAGGGTTTAGTGAAAATATGGTTCCTGAAGAAGACCTTCAAGGTTGTAAAGGTTAGTTTGGTTCCAAGTGTGTTGAAAACTCTGTGAGCTCAAAAATCATAAAGTGAAGAAATGGTGAAATACCGGGTGGGTAGTATATCTTTTAAACATATAATAAGCCTAGAGCGATAATTGAATAATTAAGTACAACAAAGAGGAAGTTGAAATGCGAGATGGACAAGCATCAAGGAAATGCGGATAAGCTGACATAGGAGAACAAATCTAAGGATTTGAGTGAGAAGCCTAATTTGAAGAACGCAAGGTTAAGGTGTGAAGTCAAGTGGTTGTAATCAAGGCGAAGACACTGACTTGAGGGTTACCAGGTTAGATGAAAACTCGTGAAGAATTTGTTCGAGGACCAAAAGTTATTGATGACAAATCAAAGGAACAACTTGAATATAGGTTGGTGCATATAGTTTGTTGTGTTGAAGATTGTTTAGTTAGATGAATGAAATCTCGTGTAAGTTGGTGCCTATTGAAATTGCAGTGTTTGTACTTTGTATAGAAATTTACAAATATTTAATAAAAAGAAATTTGTGGTTCTTATATAAAGATCTATGTTTTCGTATTTATGTGCAATAAATATTTTAAAAATAACAATAATGAAATACTAATTTAGAGTTCTAAGTATTTCCAACAAATATCTTAATTTCTCACATCATCCTAAGTTGATGTTGAGCTTTAGGGCCCTCCCTTCTTTTCTCTTTTTAATCCTTTTATAATTTATGATTGGCTAATTGTTTTTCCATACACCTTGATTCCTAAAAGTAAATATTTATTCTTATTCTTAATTCTCCTTTGACCAATAGCTTTTTAATTAATAGATTATATATATATATATATATATATATATATATATTAAGGAAACCTAAATTAACCTTAATTTCTCATTATTATTGTTGTTCTTTAACAAATATCTTTTATTTTATGAGATAGATTGTCATTACATTAGACTAAAAATTGTGAGGTGGAGATGACAACCTAAAAATGTCTGATAAATTTCTATGGATAAAAAAAAGCATGATTTCGAATATATTTTAATTAAAAATTAAAATATAATAATAAAGTATATTTTAACTAATAAACTAAATTAAATATATTAAAATAATAAAATAATTTAATATTATATTATGAAACTAATAATAAATACATTATTAGATAATTTCCTATATATATTTTTCAATATTATTATCATTACCATAGACATTTTAATTAATAAATTAAATTATAATATATAATAATAATAAAATTATATTTATATTATATTATATTAAAAATAGCTACATTAACCCTACTTTCTCATTATTATTGTTATATTTACTAACTAATAAACTAAATTAAATATAATATGATAATAAAATAATTTTATATTATATTATAAATACTAATAATAAATACATTATTAGATAATTTTGAATATATATATTTCTCTTTTTTTAGTCAAACTAGTCATTATATTTTAAGGGTTAGTTGGATCCCTTTTTTGTCTATTTTTCTTGATCTGATTTCTCATTGATTCAAAATGCTTTGACAAAACATAATCTTATATAATTACCACCAAAAATATTTTTTTACAAATTATAAATCACAAAAACCAAATTCCAAAAATATTTAATTTATATAACTATACCAACTCTCGATATATTATTAATTAAAAATACATTTATACATTTACTGTTACATATATTTGAGTTTACATATATTTGAGTTTATAATGCTTTTATTTTTTTTATAGATTGATGATGGTACGTGATGCTAACGCGTCTCTAGTGCCTGTAAAAATACGCATATCTACGTCCAAATTTAGAGGCTTTCGTGTCAAAAGGAAGTTCAATCTGTATATATAAAAGGGAGTCGTCTGTAGGCCGGAGGAATTGCCGGACGGTCGAAATTGGTCGGAATCCGGGTTAAAAAATTTAAAAATCTTGCGAGAAACGGTGTTTGTATCGATTTTGACATTTGGAATGGATTCGGCCACCATCAAAAACTTACATGGGTACACCCAAAATATTAAACTTTGATAGTTATAACATGGATTTAGAAAAATTCTACTTGATTTTCGAAAATCTTATCGGAATTTTCATGATTTTCGGGGCGATTCCTCCAGCTGGTTAGACTACGGCTATAAAAAGCTCCATTGCGATTTGAAAATCTTTATATCTACCTTCAAAGATTATTATAACTTTTGTTTTAAATGAGTCACATGTGCTTTGTCTTAATGAAGTCCCTCATGCGAATAAGTGGATGTGGAACTTTACCTGTCTTCATTTTTACATGTGGAATTTTTATTTATTTAAAAAATAAAATCATTTTGACTAAAGGTATACAATAAAATCATAAAATAATATTTAAATATTAAAACCTTAAACAATAAGGTTACTTCACAAGGAGGTATCGACGAAACTTTGGGCCATAATATGGTAACTCACTTGATGGGCAATTTGCATTCCTAGGTTGAGTTGTGACTCCAACTCTGAATTTTTTTAATTGTGGTGTTTTAACGTGATATCATTTTGATTTCGTAAATATAATTGGTTTTTTGATTTCGTAATTTTAATTGGTTTTTCATTTATGTTTGGGATTTTTTTTTAAAATTTTATTTGGAAAATTAAATAAATGAATATTGAGTATTTAGTCAAATAGTTTTTTATTTTAATTAATATTATTAAAAATCATTCTAAATATTTAATATTTATAATTAAAATATAAAAACAACACTGACAATGACCTATAGTATGGTAGGGTAGAAAGATCAATTCCATAAAAATAAAACCAAGTAGAAGAATGTAAAAACATGATATTAGAGTATAGGGTTTACGGAGGATGAGAAGGTATTGGCATAGAAGGAGAGGGAGCCATGTGACAAAGGAGAGGTGGCATCCTAAGGTGTTATGGATGAAGGACGGTAAAGAACAAATTCAAAAAAGAGTGATTGTGTTCCTTCTTACTTCTTAAATTATGTTGAAGATCTTTATCAAATAATGAAGTGTTAAGTGCATAGTTTAATTTTGGCATGGATATGGATATGGATTATAGTAGTTTTAAAAACTCTTGTATGTCTTTAGAATGATCTCGTCAATTTTTAATGTCATTTTTAAGTTGGTCATTACATTTATTTTCTTATTTATAGTTTTTTACATGGAAAATGTAAATTTTGATAAATCTTTATAAGGGAATTTTGTTTTTTCTAGAGTAAAATTGATGTAATTATTGAGATCTATTTTTAAAAGTTCAAAGATAATATGAGAATCTTCAAAGATGAAAATTGAAGCACTTAGTCACCATAACAACTTTAAATGTATTCAACACCAAATAGACTTAAAAAATGTTAAAAGAAAATCTCTAATCCTTTAAAAATGTTATATAATAGCATATTTTAAATTTAGACATTTTTTGAACATACTTTTCCAACTATTTTTACTCAAAATCCAACTAAAATTTTAGAAGGCTTGATGGTATTGTAGATATCAAATATTGAGATTGCACAAACTGAGTGCAATATAGGTTTTTGAAAGTGTTGATCTCATTTGTGTGTTAAAAAAAACAATTTGACAAAAAAATATATAGCCAATTTTTATGATATTTAAAAATCTTTTTAAATAAATCTATGCAAGTTTTTTTTTTATCTATATTGATTTTTTACGATGTAGTCTAAGAACACTATTTTTTAGATTTATTTTTTTCCATGAGAATTGTTGTGATTTTTGCATTTTGGAATGCAAAGATGGATTGATCACCTTGGAAAATCCTTGGGCACAAGGGTTGCGGAGACTCAACAATTAAAGCTAAAATTGACCAATTACTTAAAAGATTCTAAGCAAAATCCGAAAATATATACTAGAAATTGCCTCATGGATGTTTAGGAAACGCCGTAAGATTCTTATGTGGAATACAATTGTTAGTGAGACTAAAGATGTAATGACTCCAAGCAAATTGGAAATAAGAAGTTTTCGTCTTCCAAATATGTTATGTCGATTGGCAAGATTCGAAGATGGTGCGGCGAGCACGACGCCACCTTTGTAAGAATACTTCGAGTTGGCAAAGACGGTACTCACAATCCTGTCGTCGAAGGCGTACAAGCTCGCAAAAATGGGTGTGAGCTTTGCTTTGCTTCGCGAAAATGGTTGTCGTCTTGTGTGGGTTTTAGTATTTATGGTGCTTATCCATATGCTCCTTATGCTCATGGGGTGTGAGCTTCGCTTGGATTCGCGAAAATGATTGTGTCGATGGCGGAAATCTTTGTATAGGTTTTAGTATTTATGGTGCTGATCTTGAATGAGACTCAAAGAATTTATACTTTCTTTGAAGAAAAGATGAAATGATTGAACGGAAAAGATTGCAATCTATAAAAATATGTAACCTAGCCACATTCAAAGCTTTGAAAGTATATGAAAAAATAGGCACGATTCTTTGATTGATTTAACTGTTTTGTCAATCATGGTTTACTTGTCATAGAGGAGATATAATCTAACCTCTAAAGATAATTCTACACACGATGGAGAAGTCAGTGTCACTCACGTCTTGACACCACAGAAGAAATGAATGATCCTTCCCTTCAGGTCATATTGTTGATTTTGGTTTAGCTAAAATGGTGGAGAAGATGAGTCGAAAGAATTTCATTGCAGGTTCATATGGCTATATTTCCATTGACAAAGTCCTAGATTCAGAGATAGAAGACTCACATAGAGAAGAAATGATGTTGATATTAACTATCCCTATACATCCAGTTACTTCACAAGTAGAAACGTACAAGAGCTAGCTTGCAAGATAATTTTTTTTGAGGTTTTCTTTATTTGAAGAAACTATGGGGTTATTTTTCTTCCAAAAGTTTAAGCTAAAATTCTCTACTCTCTATTGCAACATCCCTTCAATCTGCTCAAGTGAAAGGACCTTTGTTTCAGGCGTAACAATGAGTACAAAGAAAAATGAAATCACTAATATTTCCCCAAAAACTAAGAACGTCATGGAAGTGCCAATAGTTATAGTCATAGTGAGAAATGTTTGTGCCACTATCAAATTAGAAACCCAATTTTCTGTGGCATCCAAGCCTCCACAGATACCCCTGTACCTCAAAGCATAAATCTTGGATTTGATGACCCAAGGAAATGTTCCCATTCCAGGAGCAAAGAAAATAATGCACAGTGCTAGTCTAAGAACAACTAGCCAACCATACTGGCTTGGGCATCCTCAGGTGAACCATCATCGACAGGCTCCAAAAACATGCTTCACTGTTGAATTTGATAGTAAACAGGGTCTTCAAAACACTTGAGAGAAAATGTTTTTTCAGCTATTGGTTTTATGTTTGCAATTTTAATTACCAAACTTAAATACACAAGGGAAATTTGGAAATACATGCTTAAGCACGAGAAATTTACACATTTTATTCCATTTAATAAAATTACAAATTATTTATAGTTGTCTCACAAGCCAAAAAAATAATAATAAAAATAAAATCCAACTATCACATAAATATGAATGCAACCAAGTTTAAATAACTAAATAGGAAATAATTATATATAAATATTTATGGAAAAGTTACTTTGATGAATTAAAAGAAAATTGTGATCGGATAATATGGCTCAAAGAACTATTCTTATGTAGACAATAATTTGAAACATTAAAACATGTTTTATTTGAGCCATATTATCTGATCACAATTTTTTTTTTAATTAATCAAAGTAACTTTTCCATAAATATTTATGTATAATTCTTTCCTATTTAGATATTTAAACTTGGTTGCATTCATATTTATGTGATAATTGGATTTTATTTTTATTATTTTTTTTTTGGTTTTGAGACATAGTTATAACTAATTTTTAATTTTATTAAATAGAATAAAATGTGTAAATTTCTTGTGTTTAAGTATGCATTTAAAAATTTCCCTTATGTATTAAGTTTGGTAATTAAAATTGCAAACATAAAACCAATTGTTGATGGTTGATATATGTCAACCATATTTACTATGATTATGCATTTGTTTAATACAACCTATAACATTTATTAATATAATTATGCTAATTTTTTTTATTAGATTAATACTAATTATTAAATTAAACGTAAAAAAACACTATTACTCTTTCTTACTTTGTAAGTTATTCTAATTATTTTTCTTACCCATCGTTAGTTATACACCACATCCCAATCTTCAATCTTCAAATACCACCATAACATTGTTTGAAATTTTAGTGGTAAGAACCACATAAGCTCTGGAATTTCAAGTGTACCTTCACTCACTTGGAAATTTGTGTGATAGTTAAATGATTGAAATTTAATGTAACATGCTCCAACATTTCCATCTTCAACTAACCTTTTTTGTTTTTGTTTTTACTATTAGTCGCTCTTAAGGAGAGAATTCAGTGCCGAACACCTCGGCGGCCCGGACCGGGGGCAGCTCATGTACGACACTTGTCCTTTTGCATGGGGTTCATGTGGTGAGCACGTGCAGCCGGTCCCTCCGGTCTCTTACCTGTGTAGCCGGTCGACTCCCGCCATATTGTGGAGGCTTCTCGACGAAGCCTCATTTCCCGCTCCGGGTCTGGTTGTTGTGTGTTCTCCACTCTGTTTGTTGCGCGTCGTTTCTCCAATGCCCGACGCCTCCGCCGCCATTGTCCGCGCGCTCCATCCTTCGTTATTGCGCCCTTTCTCTCCTGGCTCGAGCTTCCCTGGTCCTGGTTCGGCCGCGGCAGTATTAAAATTGTGGGTGGTTTATACTCTCTGGATGTTCACACTGGGTTGTTTGTTCGTTCAACCTCACCTCTGTGGTGGTTTAACCTCGGTGCTTTGGTGGTTTTACCTCGGCGCTGTGTGGGTTAGGGTCGGCTCTTTGCTTTTTATGCTTGGCTCTGTTTTGTCATGCCTCGGCCCTGTGGTTGTTTTACCTTCGCCATTTCGTAGTTTTATTCGGCTCTGTAGTTGTTTTACTTGGCTCGGCCCAGTGGTGGTTTTAGTTCGGCTCTGTGGTGGTTTTTCTAGGCTCTGTGGTGGTTTTTATCGACTTTGTGGTGGTGGTGATCATACCTCGGCTCCATGGTGGACATATCTCGGCTCTTTGGTTCGGCGCTGCGTGTTTTACAGGTCTGTATGCTGCGAATTTTGTTTTTAGGTGTGTTTTTCAGCTCTAGATGTTGTGAATTGTGCTTTCAGGTGCGTTAGTCTGTTAGTTTTAAGTGTTTTTGCATTTTTTTTAATGTTGGTGCTCTGTGAATGATTGTGTTTTTGATTTTTTGCAGGTCAGTGGAGAAGCCAAGGACAATGCAGTTGGCTGGCAAGGCAAGGAGGAAGTCTAGGAGGGATAGGAGTTTTAAGGTAGGACTCTGTCCTACCAGTGATATCTATGTGTTTGTAAACACATTTAACCTTAAGGAGATGTTCTCTGTTGAGCTTTTTTACTGTTTTACTGTGGTTTTACAGTGTTTGAATGTGGTTTTACAACGTTTTACTGTTGTTTTACTGTGTGGTTTTACTAGGGTTTTACTATCTGTAGGGTTTAGGGTTTTAATTGGAAAATAAAGAGGTTTACTGTTGTCTCTCTCGTTGGAAAATCAGAATCCAGCCTTATTGTGGTTTAGGGTTTTAATTGGAAAATCAGTTTTTGAGGTTCTCTGCTTATGAATTTTAAGTCTTCTCCCCTAAGTTCTGGAATTTTTCAGTCGTCTTTCCCTTCAGGGAACCTATGATTAAATGATTAAGGAGGCATCACGCCTGATTTTTCTTTTTTGTAGCAGTGGAATGTAGGGTTTATTGTTCTAAAATGTGGTTGTATAATCTGTAATGTTTTGTTATTAAAAGAACTGAGCCACGGTCTAAGTACTTAAATTAATGGCCGACCCTTTCACCTTGGAATGAAAGGAGTTTCCTTTTTAGTTATACAGAAAGATGTTACTTATTATTTAGCGTTCCTATGGGTATAATTTTTATGGTGAACTTGTAGATAATTCCACAGTTCTTAGATGCTTCTCGTCACTGTACATCTGCGGTGAGCTGCTCTTTTTTGGAGTTTCCAGCCTGTTTCTAGATGAATATTTGACACTGAGCATCCCCGCTCCAGCTTGCAACAGAACCCCACAAAAAAGAGTGTTATATTCCATGTGAGGAACGTATATTGTTTTGCTTTTTCGGAATTATTATTTAATACTAAACTGTTACATTAAAGTTTATCAGGTCACTGTTATTATTAGGAATTTAAAATTTATCATATCATTAGTACTATTAGGAATTGAATTAAGAAAAGTAACTATTGTTCTTCCATTTACATTATTTTCTTTAAGAAAAAATATTTTATAAATATCAAATTTTAAATTGGCAAAGGCAATTAGATTTATTTAGCAAAGTAGTCAATGTTACTAATCTACTGATATTTGTATCAAGCTCCTTAATGCAATGTGTTGGTGGATGGATATTTGACAGTGAGCATCCCTACTCTAGCTCCTTTTATTAGGTAAATAGAGTTTCCTATCTGGGAATTGAGTTGACAGAGGATTCATTGTTTTTATGACAGGGTTGATATGATCAGGATTGCATTTTGTTTAGTTGATTATTATTTAAACCTGATTATTATTTAAATTTCAAATGTTCCATTTATTCTATAAAAACATTAAATTTTATCTGATTATGTACCTACCTTAATGGTATGATGCCAGGTTTCCTCTTTGAACAAAGGGTAGGGTGGTATGTTTTGCTCAGACCTAGTTTCCCAGTATTCTGGTACTAGCATTGTACATAGTACATACAGTAACTCTATTTTCCTCCGACGAATTTAAGTCTATCTAAAACTACATTGTATTGTAAGTTTCATTGTATGGCCAGTTACTGCAAATTATAATTGGCATGTATGAAGTAAATAAGGTCAGTATTCTTTATTCTCACAGTTAGTTATGTTCC
The DNA here is from genome assembly GCA_034641835.2 of Pinus albicaulis. NCBI lineage: Eukaryota > Viridiplantae > Streptophyta > Pinopsida > Pinales > Pinaceae > Pinus > Pinus albicaulis. Next base: position 75,874 of record JAXQQM020073826.1, read on the forward strand.
TTAACCCTTTTTTTTTTGTTTTCAAGCGTCTGAAACTACATTGCATTGTCAATTTACTACAAAATTTAACGAGCATACAATTCATGTTCGTTAATCACTTGACATTTACAGAGCCATACAATTCATCTCTCATCTTAATTGAATCAATTGAATTTAGTAAAAGATGGGCAACGATTTAGTTGCTTTTGTTTAGATTGCACTTGAACAATATAACGTAGGATTTCAAGAGTTGTATAATACTATTAGTCTTTACTCTTGTCAGTGTTGCAATTATGTTTTACACGATTGCTCTTTTGGACTGGTTTATTGTATTTAGATGTTTTTTGAATCACTTGACATTTACAGAGCCATACAATTCATCTCTAATCTTAATCGAATCACTTCAATTCAGTAAAAGATGGGCAACGATTTAGTTGCTTTTGTTTAGATTGCACTTGAACATTATAAGGTAGGATTTCAAGAGTTGTATAATACTATTAGTCTTTACTCTTGTCATTGTTGCAATTATGTTTTACACGATTGCTCTTTTGGACTGGTTTATTGTATTTAGATGTTTTTTGAATCACTTGACATTTACAGAGCCATACAATTCATCTCTCATCTTAATGGAATCACTTCAATTCAGTAAAATATGGGCAACGATTTAGTTGCTTTTGTTTAGATTTCACTTGAACATTATAAGGTAGGATTTCAAGAGTTGTATAATACTATTAGTCTTTACTCTTGTCATTGTTGCAATTCTGTTTTACACGATTTCTCTTTTGGACTGGTTTATTGTATTTAGATGTTTTTTGAATCACTTGACATTTACAGAGCCATAAAATTCATCTCTCATCTTAATCGAATCACTTCAATTCAGGAAAAGATGGGCAACAATTTAGTTGCTTTTGTTTAGATTGCACTTGAACATTATAACATAGGATTTCAAGAGTTGTATAATACTATTAGTCTTTACTCTTGTCATTGTTGCAATTCTGTTTTACATGATTGCTCTTTTGGACTGGTTTATTGTATTTAGATGTTTTTTGAATCACTTGACATTTACAGAGCCATACAATTCATCTCTCATCTTAATTGAATCACTTCAATTCAGTAAAAGATGGGCAACGATTTAGTTGCTCACTGCATAGATTGCACTTGAACATTATAACGTAGGATTTCAAGAGTTGTATAATACTATTAGTCTTTACTCTTGTCATTGTTGCAATTCTGTTTTACACGATTGCTCTTTTGGACTGGTTTATTGTATTTAGATGTTTTTTTTTAATCACTTGACATTTACAGAGCCATACAATTCATCTCTCATCTTAATTGAATCACTTCAATTCAATTATGAATTCAATTTCTTTGTTCAATTATGAATTCAAAAATCTGATATAGGCTAAGGCTATAACTTCAATTGCTCCATGTGTTGATCTAACTGATATAGGCTAAGGCTATAATGTCTCGATCAGGAATCAATTGCTCCCCGTGTTGATATACTTGCCCGCCACGTGAAAGGCATGCGAACGGACAGATGACGTACATGACGTGGCCCTCCTTACGTGGTCCCTGGTCCAGTCAGCGTTGAGGTGTTCGGGCACTGACCCCTCTCCCCTATATAATCTCACAATCCTTTAATTATAGTTTTTACTGACAGTCATAAGAAACATTAAATCAATCTTTTTATGCAGTATTGCATATTAAGTATGGTATGTTGAGCTTGATAAAAACATTTTAAAGATTTTGAATTAGGATGTGGGTATTCTGGGTACTACATAATTTAATTTATTTTAGGACATCTACTTAACAGGATGCAATGCAAGACCACTTCATCTCTCATCTTAATTGAATCACCTCTGTATAGTGTTCAATTATGAATTCAAAAATCTGATATAGGCTAAGGCTATAACTTCAATTGCTCCCTGTGTTGATCTAATTGATATAGGCTAAGGCTATAATGTCTCGATTAGGAATCAATTGCTTCCCGTGTTGATATACTTGTTATTTAACATGATATTTGGTATCTGTTTCTGTTCATCAAAGAGCATGTAATGTTCAAGGGATAGTTTGTTTAGATGCAATCAGATTGTTTTGTTAATGATGTTCAATTCAATTATGAATTCAATTTCTTTGTATAACCACCACAGAGCCGAGGTATAACCACCACAGAGCTAAGTATCTGAACCTCCTTTTTATTGAGTGATTTTGATTGATGAAGTTTGCAATGAATTTTGATGATACTTGTTATTTAACAGGATTAGATGCAAACAAGGGATAGTTTGTTTAGATGCAATCAGATTGTTTTGTTAATGATGTTCAATTCAATTATGAATTCAATTTCTTTGTTCAATTGTGTCATAAAAAGTCTGATATAGGCTAAGGCTATAACTTCAACAGATTAACAAACTTGTAGGATTTAGAAACTGTTTGATATGTAGGAATTATGAACTGTTTGATATATAACTTCATAAAAAATATGATATAGGCTAAGGCTATAACTTCAACAGATTAACAAACTTGTAGGATTTAGAAACTGTTTGATATGTAGGAATTATGAACTATTTGATATATAACTTCATAAAAAATCTGATATAGGCTAAGGCTATAACTTCAACAGATTAACAAACTTGTAGGATTTAGAAACTGTTTGATATGTAGGAATTATAAATTGTTTGATATATAACTTCATAAAAAATCTGATATAGGCTAAGGCTATAACTTCAACAGATTAACAAACTTGGGGGATTTAGACACTGTTTTATACATACTAATTTGAAAATGTTTGTAGCTTCCCAAACATCCATGGATGCTATCATTAGCAAACCTATTTGATCCTTACCAAAATCACAGTTTCTTGTAGTTACAAAAATTAAGTCATGGCACCTCTATGCTTGATGGATTCCATTTCCTGCGTTTCCCAAGTATGGTGGACTGCCCAACATTGGATGATTAGGATGTGCCTGAATGTTGGCATATGGTTGACTCCAATTTGCTCCATGTAGCCATGGTGGGACTGAGTAGCCCAAGTGTCCACTTGTGTTACTAACCCCAGCACTGACTGCAGGTGTCATATAAACACAATTAGGATTCAAACTTGCGCTGGTAGGGGTATAAGAGGTGGGCCTAACCCCTGCCTGATAGCTAGGGACTTGGATGTTAATCAGGTCTTGGAATGATGGTGTCTGCTCTGCAATGTGGTCCAACGTGTTAGACATCAACCTATTTGCCTCAAACTGTCTTGAACCATGTTCTTCTCTGCTTGTCACCCCTTGTCCTTTTTCCAACTCTTGCTGAACCTTTCTTGCCTCTCTCTGTTGCCTTGCCAATTTCTTTTGATGTTCCTTATCTTCCCTTGCTTTTTGTCTTTCCAACCTTTCCTTTGCTCGAGCTTCTACTGTTGCAATCCTTGCAACCCTCTTTTCATTGGCTAACTCCTTCTTTCTCTTTTTAGCTTCCTGAATTTCATTCTTTTTACGTTCAGACTCGAACATTAAATTCATATAGTCTTCAGATGTGAGTAATTGTGAACTCCTCCCTAAATGAAGATAATCTGAGGCTGAGTTCCTTGATGAGGCCTTCAGTCTCTCTACTGGTAGCTTTAGGAATGCACCAAGTAATCTCTGCTTTTCTAGACCTGCCTGCTGGATTTCATCTTCTGGGACAACTGAATGGCCCCCATTGTTGTCTTCTTCAGGTACTTCATGCTGAATAGGCTCCTCTTCTAGTGATCCATTGTCCAAAAAATAATGAACAAGTTCGGTGTTCAACCCTGATGGTTGTGAAGGCATGTCCATGCTTTCATCCTCATTGGTGGTAGATACATTATTTCCAGTGATATTCATCACGACCTCTACCAGCCATGATGGTGCACTTACTTGGGTTGGCATGGTCAATTTCTCATTGTCAGATGCATCAGTGGGTGTCACAGCCTCATTGATATTGTTAGTTGGTTCATCACTGAACTGTGTCTCACTGACATGCTCAGCATCATCACCACCACAGAACAACCCTTCAGAAAGGGACATTATACCTTCAGCAGCAGCTACATCTTCTTGGGCACCAACATGCTCTTCTAAGTTCTCTGCTTCTTGACCTTCCACTTCAAATGCTTGGCTACATGTGGTATCATGCATAAGAGCATCAAAATTGAGTGGCCATATACCAGTCCTCCTAAATCCAGCCTTGATATTAGAAGGTGTGAGAGCCCTTTTAAATGCTTTACTTGCAAGCTCAGCTAGCTCAAACCTCTTTACTTCCACCCCTGGATTCTTTGCCATCCATGAAGCTTGCTCGACCCTGAAATAGTTCTTGAAAGGCCCAAACACGCTCACATCAAGGGGCTACAATCTGTGAGTAGTATGAGCCGGCAATGTTAACAGGTCAATGCCCAACTTATTGGCCTCCTCGATTGTCTACACAGCCATGTGGCTTCCATGGCCATCTAAAATCATCAAGTGCCTATTTTCAGGCGAGACACCACCCGGTACAGAAGCAGCAAAGTGGCAAAGCCAATTTAGGAACAATTCCTTTGTCATCCATGCATGTGGATGTGCAGCCATGCATGCCCCTGGTTCACAATTCTGTATATAATTTTTTAGTTGAGTTTTACCTTTAAATAGATAAAATCTTGGTATAGATGAGCCAATTGCATTGACACAGGCAAGAATTGTGATCCACTCCCTGCTCTTAGGCAATATCTTAGGCACATTTCTACTCCCTCTCTTGGAAATTACCCGCATACCGCAATTTCTTCCTGCCTGTAAACCTGTCTCATTGCAGTTCCATATGTGGTCTGGGGCATATGAGTGCTGGTCATATGCAGCAGAAAGAGTGTTATAGAACTTGGAAACAATTGCAGGGCGTAGATTTAAAGCCCGCTCTTTGTCAAGGCCCTCTGCTATACGTAACACAAGGTCTGGATGCCTCTTTTTAAACCCACTCCACCATGACTTACCAGGAAAACCATCTTTAAAGGGGTTTGGCCTCCCTTGACATATTTGAGCTACAATGGATTTAAGTTGGATAAGCTCTAACCCATGTCCCAATAGGGCCATCTCCTTACACCACTCCACCACCTCATCTTCCTCCTCTTCAGTCATGACTGTAACAGGCCCTCTACGCTTTGTATTAGTCAACCCATTTATCCAATAATGTATGTTAGAGGCAGCAATACCATGTTTTTTTGCTGATGCACAGATTGAATATCCCTTAAACTCGATGTCATCAATTGCAGCAAGCATGTCTTCCTTCGTCCAGCCTCTGATTGCACTGATTTTCTTTGTTGAAATTGCACCTTGTATTGTGGTCGAAGGTGGTTCTGTGGCTGATGGTGGGCTGGGATGATCTGCAACCACAGGGTCCTTTTCAACTACATTACTAGGAGCAATGGGAGCATTGACATCATCATCTGATGAACTGCTCCGCAGTTGGGCCCCCCCTTCTCCCTCGCCTCCTATTCCTTATCCGATCTGCAACAGAAACTCTTGGCATGGCTACAACCTGCAATTTCCAACATCGTTAAGAAATTTGATAAGTATTACAGCACAACTGTATAGAGTAAACTATAATTATGTATGAATTCCAAAATTTCTGCTAATAACATGAAAGCTTTCAGTTGTTTGTTGTGAATTAATTGGCATTGAAGTATTACTTGTCAATTATGTATTACTTGTAATATCAACATCAGAAAGATATGTGATACCTACATGGCTGTTAGCTACATGGACTTGTCTAAAATCAGTAAGTGCCTATTTTAAAATGGACTTATATTTGGACATGGACTTTGTGTTAGAACTATTTTTATTGAAAGATTTTATTCAATATAAAGTCAATATCCAAATCTACTTAATATCTTGAATAACATTATTGAAGAACAACGAAATACTTGTATGTCTCCAGCAACGCTCCAACAACTGATGAAGAGAGTGAATAGCAACTGATGAAGAGAGTGAATGTAACACTGTGCACACACACTGTCTGGAATGTAACACTGTGCACACACTCTGTCTGGAATGTAACACTGAGCACACTCTGTCCTCTGTTTGTATGTCTGGAACACTGTCTGAAAAGGATTGTATGTCTGCAAAATGGAAACTCACTGTCTGAAAACTCACTTTCTGAAAACTGAATGGAACACTGTCTGAAAACTCTGAATGTATGTCAGCAGTAGTTTAAGAGCAAAACGAATGCCTCAAATGCAGTAACAATTGAGGTTTTATAGTTTTATGATTTAGAATTTCATTGGTAGGGAAGATTGGCATGGATTGCTATCTCCCAAATTTAATTGTGTGGTGTGGATTGATTTGTACATGATCCAATGGCTGAAAAGCTATCATGGTTGATCCTTGTGCTTTCTTGAATTTAATTTCTGAATTGAAATGCTTTTCAGAATTTAATTCCTGTAATTCCAGGACTGTTGTGTTTAATTCTTGAAATGAAAGGTTGGGTGAACTATTTCCTAAATTGAATGGTGTCATTTAATGTCTTCAATAGGCTGAATGGTTAAACAAACATGTAGATATTGCTGACAGACATTTCACCTATTTTTGTGCAGGTGGTACTCAATCTTTGTGCAGGGGTTACCCAGTTTTTGTCCAGCTGTTATTCAACAATGAGATGTAGTCCCCCAATGCAAAATCAGTGGGGGACTGTTTGATGGGATAACTGTACTTTTGGATGGGTAGCATTGTAATGTTTTGTAGTGCATTTTGCCTTAGTTGGTAATTCAGAACTGGAGGTACTTGAGACAATAGGTCTTGTCAACTTGTGATGTTAGACTTGGTGTATGATAGTTGTTGTTCTAGTAAAAAACTAGGCCCATTTTGGACATATTTATATAACTTATATAACTTATTATCAAATATTTATGTGCATATTATCAAATATTTATGTGCATATTTTAGTGAGTTTGTAATTTATGTTTGATGGATGTGGACCAGTACTATAACTACTACTAGTCCTTGCACAACAATAGAAGCCTCTCCTAATGTCAAGTGCCTTTATTTTTCTTATGCAGGGCTACATATCATTGAAGTTATAACCGATTAACTAATTACTATCTAAACCTTATTTTAATATATTAGAAAATACTTTATGTTCTATTCTTCTGGAGTTCCAAATCATGAATTAGTATTTATTTATCATATTCTTATCTGTTATCGATAGATGATTATATCTTCATTGCAAACTCAAAATTAATTTGATAATTAGCCTGCGATTATTATGTCTTGGTACATAGGTAATATCAATCATGCTCTAAAAATTCTTTGGGATCAGACGACCCACACTCTTCCAGGTGGGCCGATACTAGTCTTATGATTTCCCTGAACTCTATAGACTCGTCGGTTGTAAATTGCTATGGTCTGGCGAATTATATTTTGCCTCGGGAAAAGAGAGATCACCTTGCTGTCCTGATTCCTACCGGTTAGATCGACGGTGAGAATAAGGTCCTTCATTTATGGGTATAACCAACTCCCACCCATGGCACCATTCCTCTCCCATTTGCACCATTTAGTCTGGATGAGATGAATCTCTGCAACTTATTCTTGGTTACTTGCAGATATTTCTTTTCATTAGTGAGGTCGCTCCCTCTATTAGAGGAAAATTCAACATTTGAACAATATTTCGTGGAATTTATTCCATGCCCCCATATATATTTCTTGTGTTTTATACGAGTGTTTTAATTAATTTCATGTTCCTTCTTCCTTCTCAGTCTTTCTATTGTGCATGGCTAGCAGCGTTGGCCAAGCCACTTTCCATATTGTTGGAAATTCTAAATAAATAAAATAATTCTTTCTGTTGTGCATGGTTAGCAGCGTTGGCCAAGCCAATTTCCATATTGTTGGAAATTCTGAATAAATAAAACAAAGAGGGATGAGTTGCCCCACAACACAGAGAATGCAGAATATGTGTAGAATTAAAAATCATACACATACAAACAACGACAAATAACACACAAGAGGAACTCATTTAAAATTCATTCAAAAACAAAAAAAATGAAATCACTCCATTGATCACCAGAGTTCCCTCGGATCCTAAGTCCATCTTACTCAATCTTCAATCTCTTCTCAAACTTATAAATCACAGTGCTCTTCTCATAATCTTTCGGCTCCCTACAACACAAATTGACATTAAAAAAAAATAAACAATCAGAATTCACATAGAGACTTCAAAAAAGAGAGTAAAGCGGTCACAGTGATCACCTGAGGAAAATCGCCTCCCATGAATGATAACTAGCTCGGACCTGATTCTTTGCAGTGCCATTCCTCTGGTAGTGATGTTTGCCCGTTATTAAGAAGATCTTGAAACCCAGTTCAGGAAGATGGGCGTATAATCTTTGACTCGAAGGCAATGCTGGTGCCTCTACCAAATCCGCCCATCTCGTATTAAAATCATAATCATCAATCACCTCTCCCAGATCCATCCATCTCGTATTAAAATCATAATTGTCAATCACCTCTCCGCTGCAAACCAAAGGACACAGAAGAATCAACTATCTCTATAATACTCGACACTTCAACAATAACGAAGGATGGTTACAGAGTGTAACCGTCACAACTTAAATCAACGGGTTATAATAATTTAATTGTTTAACAAAAGATCAGATGGATTACATGATGACAGGAAAGCAGGGGAGTTGTTTTCAAATAATAACGCCTTACGAGGTAACTAGCAATTGCACCATATGTTGCAAAAGAAACGTCGTAAGGCAATAGCATAGGAAAGAGTAGCCTATAAGAAATAATAAGGCAATAGCATAAGAAAGAGTAGCCTAGAAGAAACAAGATGCTACAGAGAACAAGTCATCATGAAGGAATGAAAGGAAAATTTTGCTTCCATGGAAGCAAGTTGTGGAGGTTTCAAAGATATTGATGATAAGAGTTATCAACCAAAAAATTTTGTTATAGATTTTGAAATAGGCAATTGGGGGTGAAAACATATATGTAAACCAACATAATATGTTCACATATATACAAATTTTGTTATAGATATTGAGATAGGAAATTGCGGGTGAAAATCTTTTGGTGATTAATAATCCAACTCGTAACTCAAATAAGATATTTTAAATACATTCAAGTACAATATATCTAGCATAGATGTCAATAAAGAGAATTTTTATTAACAAAAATAGAGTTTACTTCAAGTTCATCTACATATCTGAGCAACAATTGCATGCTTATCAGAAATTGTATATGAAGAACAATAGTCTTGGTATACAAGAAAGTGAATATCATTTTAATATGGAGACATTTTTGGAAGGAGATATTGTTATTTATGTTATGGTTTATTTTCTTAACTCCAAACGTGTTTTATTCTTTCTCTATATACATAAGAAAAAAAATGCAAAGTAAATTCACAAATTTAAGTTATAGTTTTATATTTCATAATTACAAATCTAGTTTCTTATTAAAATATTTTACATATCCTATGTTATTCTAAATTGATCAAGAATAGAGAATCATTAGGGTGGTGTTCTATGTGCACTAAAAGTCCCATGAGGTCCATCACAATGTATGAGGTTCATTGCAACCTTGGATATATTTTGAGTTATTGTGATTTTTTTCTTGTAGCTACAACTTAGTTTTGGTTTTAACCTAGTTATCATGATTCAAAACTTTGTTATAATCTTAGATCCTTATAGCATTATATATATTATGTGAGTTAATGTGATGTTTTGTTTGTCACAATGATTCAAAAATCAGTTATTATGCCACAATATTGACATTCTTGTTGTTTTTTTTGTTTATCTTATTAAAATATTTTACACATCCTAGGTTATTCTAAATTGATCAAGAGTATAGAATTATTAGGGTGGTGTTATATGTGCACTAAAATTTCCATGAGGTCCATCACAAAATATGGGGTTCATTGCAACCTTGGATATATTCTGTGAGTTGTTGTGTTTTTTTGCTTATGGCTACAACTTAGTTTTGGTTTTCATCTAGTTATGATGATTCAAAACTTTGTTATCATTTTAGATCCTTATATATATATATATATATATTATGTGAGCTAATGTGACGTTTTTTTTTCACAATGATTTAAAAATCAGTTTTTATACCACAATATTGAGTTTCTTATTGTCTGTTTTGTTAATGAACCCCTTAAAAAAACCATAGGAACATTTGATTTTACAGTGTGATCTCCCCAGCATGGGTGGGGGTTTCAAAAATTGAAGAGTAAATTGAGTGGTTATTGTTAGAAATTGTGGTATAAGATGGGAAATTTGGATGGTTTGCAGACAATATGGATGTCAGAACATATATATTTTTTGAACTTTTTAGTGTCTCTAGCCACCATGCATTTAATAGGATCCATTTCAACGAAGAACATCAATACATCACTGTGTGAATGATAACTTGTGACATCCCTAGCCATTTTATTTTATTATGGATCAAGTTCTAAACTAATAACTTGCGGAATCCCTAGCCATTTTCTTTGATTTTGGATCAAGTTATAAACTAAATTATACTCTCTCTTCAGAAGACTCTACATTATATATTGGATGGAGAAAAAGATTATGATAAAAATTGTACAAAAAACCCCTTAAAGTTGTCTCAACTTACTCTATTTTTAATCACATAGTGTCAATTTTGTAAAAATATAATATACAATAAGGACTAAGTGGGTTTTTTCTTTTGTAAGTTTTGTTTGGAATTGAAAAAAAAAAAATTTAAAAAGCGAAAATTATGCGGTGATAAACATTGCTTAAAATTTCATAATAAAAATTTGAGTAAGTTTGACATCATATAATATGAAAAATTATAAAAGCAAAAATTAGGTAATTAAAGATATGTATATAACTTTTTTTTGAACCAAAGAAAGAGTATATATGTAGTTACAAACTTGTTATGTAGTTACAAACTATTACAATTAAGTAATTAAAGGTAAATTTAGTGTTATTTAAGAAATCAGAATTATGAATATTCATCATTATTGCTCAAGATAAATCATGTCATGTGAAATAATTTGGAATTTTAAAAATATCACATATTTTAAAATTTTTCATTATTAATTTAATTTTTTATATATTAAGAAATACTACTCATGAATAATAAAACAATTGTAACATAAATAATATATAACAAAAAAACCATGTATGTTTGGAATAATAAAATAGTTGTAACAAAAATAATGTAGAACAAGAAAAACAATGTATATTTGGATGTATGAAATTTAGATACATTTTATTAAGTGAAATTTTAAAAGAATAATGGTTATAAACATTTAAAAATAATTTTATTAAATAATTAGTTTAGATCTATATTATAGATGAGAGGGATCAATGAGGTTTGCATATCAAGACGTTTGATCCCTCTTGGCTCTTGGTAGATCTAGATGCCATCTTAATTCTCCCCTTTACATAAACCACATTCCACATGAATACCATGAGTCAATACCATGGGTTGTTTTTATAGTGTAGTAAATAATTTTATTAAATAATTAGTTTAGATCTATATTATTGATGAGAGGCATCAATGAGGTTTGCATATCAAAACATTTGATCTCTCTTGGTTCTTGGTAGATCCAGAGTCAGGCCATCTTAATTCCCCCCTTTAGATAAACCACATTCCACATGCATACCATGAGTCAATACAATGGGGTTGTTTTATAGTTTAAAATATTTTTATTTTTTATTTGGACTTGAAGTAAATGTTCATTACACATGTCAATCTTTTTATTTAATTTACTTTTATTTTTATTTTTGTGTAATTTGACAAATCAAAACTCAAATTCAATAACTTATTAAAAAACCAACATTATAAAACATATATAAAACTATAACTTGTGAATCTAACAGTGACAATTAGGCTCACTGAATTTGATTTAATTATGAAAAGAGTCATAAATTAATTCACTTGATTACTACATGTATCTTTTATTGTTTCCTTCCTCTCTCCCAGTATATCAGCCCTTCGACCTAAATTTTTGGCCTAATGCTCCCCCATGATCTTTCAAACCTGTTATCATGGCCGAAAACTTCCATATGCTGCCTATCGTTGACCTCTCCGCCTAAAAACACCGTGCATAAAGGTCTAAACCCGCCATTAAAATTTGTATCAGGCCTAGCCCCTGAGGTCTCAGCCCCCTTTGATTTGATTCCCATGTCACCCAGGCGCAAAACCGTGTGTCAGAGGGCAAGGGGCTTGGCGTTCAAAGTTTCGGGCGCGTCTGGAGCCGTCGGATTAAAAACCAATCGACGGAGCGGAGCCTTGCTTACCGCGGTGGTCCCCGCGCTCGTACCCGTTGCAAAACCGGTTGTTTCATTCCGCACCACCTCCACTGGGCTGGCGGTTTTCAATCAAATGGCAGCGATTCCACACGCCGCATGACGCAAGGTCCCTGCCACATCCTAAAACCACTCTTAATTTCGCGCATTATCTCCCGGTCGAAAGGCGTGCAGCGGAATGATTGTAAATCGTCAGATCTCAAGGTCTCCATCCAGCGGCTGTTAATCTCTGGAGTTGCACACATTTTAATCCATGTCCATCGCGTCCCTGGCCCACTTTGGATTGCCCTTCGGCTCATATTAGCCGTCGATTTCGTTCCTGATCGCGTGGCCCAGAATCATTCACATGTCTTGTTGACCGCCCGAGCCTCTCACCACGTCATCTGTTCCGTTGGACTTTCGTACGCCTAGGTGTCATCATCTCGCGCGTCCATCACATCTCTTCTCCCACCATCCGTAACATATTTCATTTATAGCCATAATACTTTGTTCATACGATTAAGTTTTAAGGTTTCTACGTGGAAAAACCTCTATATCGCCTGTTTATCCCTATTCCACTGTATATTCCATTGTCACCCTGCATCCCCTCGTCATTTTTCCCAGTCTTCATCCTCAATTCCGTAGTCACGTCTCCCTCCACCACCCTTGTGTCTGGTTTTTCCTCTAATATATTTACGGGTTTTGCAGGCTTGTATTGAAAAGGAGCTGCCGTAATGCATCGCCTCCATTGCAGAGGCCAAGATCTCTTCTAAGGACAGTTCTTAACAGCGAAATTTAAGAGGGAAGCTGAGGGTAGTTGCTATGATATGAATTCATTAATGGAAATAGAATTAAATCCATTGAACCCTACCGAGCAATTCAAAGGGGCAGATTCTGGTAGCTGAAAGCATAAATGAGGTTACGAAGGATATCAGCAGAAAATCGAAGAGCTCAGTGTCCGGCATTGAGAAATACAAATTTCAGCTCAGGGCTCAAGGGGGCGAGAGTACCATGCACAATCACAAGCAATCTCAAGGTTTCATGGCAGCAGTTTTTCTCTTTCAGCAAAGGGCAGAACATTCGTATATTTTATTATTTGTGTCTTGTTTATAAGGAGATTTTCATCCTCAGCATTTATTTCTGGAGGTAGATTACAAAGTACAGTTAATTATATTTAGTCATTCACAGTGTGGGCGCGAATGTTTTCCGCCATTTTATTCAAATAAGATCATTGAATGTATGACCTACCTCATTCTCTAGAGTTTTCTCCTTCTCCTATAAGAACTAGAAAGAGATACATTGTAAAGGTTCCAGATTTCTATCAGCAAACTGTGCAGTGAAAGGCTTTTGTATACATCTTGTAAAGTTTATGTATGAAGGCTCAGAGCCCGTAGTGTTTCAGTGAGGAGGAGTTATAACTGTAATGAGGATTCTGGTCTTTGGTATCCCACAGTATGTAATCTTTTCTTATGTGTTAATATAATATCTCATTTCAGGCTATTTATCTTCTTGTATCATGTTCTAGAATGTGAGTGGCTCACTGATCTTAAGTAAGGATTCATCCTAGTTGGTGCCCATACTTGGATTAGTCAAGTGTTTAAATAGGCCTAGTCATGATATACTATTCCATGTTCATTTCATCCATATTTTCTGCTATATTAGTTACTTGAGGAGGGTGCTTTTAAAATGCCATTGTCATGTATGGATTCTTAGTTGGATAAGCCCATATGTGGTTTTGTTGTGTATCTGGGTATCAGCCTCATGTTAACTAGTATCTTCTTCATGTTTCTTCATTGCATCCACTTTCTGATATTTGATTTCTATGGCATATTATTTGAACTGGCCCTCTTTGCAGTAAGTTGTCTCTTAACTGTCTGATGCTTTTGTATTGGAGTTTTACATGCTGTTCCTACATTATTCTTATCTTTGTATCAGCTTCTGAGAGAGTTTGGTTCCATTTAAACTAATTTCCTTGTTTTACAAGAGATAGTAGGAGAGCTTTTGGATTGACAACCCAAGCTATATTATGAGCTCCTTGCTATGTTAAGATGTCCTACGCACTGGTCTATGGCAACTCTAGGCTGTCTCTAGGGGGACAAAATTGTCTACAACATCTTTCTGGCGCCGTTGCCGGGGACGAATTTGAGAATATCAGTTTCCCTGGGCCTCAACAAATCATATTCACTCTCTAATTAGGTGAGCACAGAGAGTTGAAGAGTTGCGTATCTCTCACCTTGGCGACTCCACTGTTCTTTATTTGATAAAACTATTGGTAGTCCTGGCTTCTCGTAAGCCACATTTGAGATCGGACACATCACAGCCAAAAACGCCTGTGTCTGACCCAGAGAAGATCATACACAGAAGAGGTTGGAAAGAAAAGAAATCAGTTCGTGCTGAAATCCTTGAATTTTCTGAAGAATATTATCCGTCCCCTTCTTCTCAAGAAATCCAAGTAGAAAATCCCGACTCCACTGAGGAAAATCCCGAATATTACTCAGATAGCCCACCCAGGGGAAGTGCTAGAACCAAAGATAACCCTCATCCTACCCCTGAGGCTGAAGAAGTTAAAGAAGTCACAGAAGTAGCTGTTGTTAACCGTGAACTATTCCCATCTACACCTCAAGCTTCTGTGCAATTTATTCCCATTGTTATACATACTCTACTTCCTCCTCCTCCCCTTCCTTCATTTGTACATCAAATTGTTGCACAGCCCCCACCTCCTCCAATGGCTAATGTCCCTGCTTTCCTATTGAACAAATACGCTCCACTGGCCTTACCCCAAGTGCTAAATGATATGCCACAGGGTTATTTGAAGATTTTGCCTAGATTTAATGGAGAAAATGATATTGACGCTCAGAAACATCTTGAGGCTTTCTGCTCTTTTGCAGAAAACTTAAATGTAGAACATTTGGATGTGGTCTTGAGATTGTTTGTGCAATCTTTGGATGGTGAAGCCAGAAAATGGTTCAAGACCTTGGGAAACCGTTCAGTGACCACCTGGGATGACATGGAGAATACTTTTCTCAGGAAATGGGGAGAAAAGAAAGACCATGGACAGTGTCTCACTGAATTCAATACTCTTAAGAAGAAACATAATGAAGGAGTGTCAGAGTTTATTAAGAGATTTAATAAGTTATATCTAAATCTCCCTGCAGATATGAAGCCTCATCAGAACGCTGCAAAAGTTGTTTTCATTGCAGCTTTTGACTCAGATTTCAGTTTCTCCCTCAGGGAGAGAAAGCCTGCCACCCTAGATGATGCTCAGTCAGACGCTCTTGAATTGGAAGCTAACTTTGCTTCCTCTGGAAAATTAAAAGGGAAGGCTGAACAGGATGTTAGAAGGAGGGGAAAAGAAGAATTATCCACTTCCAACCAGGATAAGGATTCAGATAAAATGGAGGAAATAAGAAAAATGATAAAGAAGATGGTCAAGCTTGAATTAGAGGCAAAGAACCCAGCTCCCAAGAATTTTTATAATGCTCAAAACAGAGGTTACAATCCTCAATATAGAAATCCACCTCTGCAAATATTGCCAAGGGAAGCAAAGGAGTAGCAAGATCAGGTACCACATCCCTTGTACCTGGAAGGTCCAGCAGATGACTCCACTGAAGATGCTGCTTGTGAATTAGAAGATTCAAATCTTGCTTTCTCAAACAATGATGAAATGGAATGCCCATTGCAAGAAGAAGAAGAAGAAGCAGAGATTGATCATTATTGTAAGCAATTTGCTGATTTCATGCAAGCACACTTCAATAGAAAATATGATCTCATATCTTCAAGGAAGAGGACCCGAACTCAATATCAAGAAGAGGAGCCACCTCAGAAGGAGGTACCTGCTCAGAAGGAATCAACAACAAAGAGAAACACAGAAAAAGGTAAGAGTCCTCTAAATACTCCCTTGCAGCCTAATGATCAGATTCCTTCTTCTTCAAAAGTAGTCAGTCCTCCTAATGATGAATATGTGTCAAAAGAAATTAAATTTTCAGCTGAAAATAAAGAGTCAAAAGAAGTTGTGATAGAAAAGCCCCCTCCTGCTTTTAGTTTGCAAAAAGAACTTGAGAAAATTAAAATTCCAGTCCCCTTGACCGAGCTGCTAAAACAACAGTCTCAAGTTACTTATTTTATGCTCCCTCCTGAAATATCAACTATGCCTGATAGTTTAAACCTTCAAGAAGAAAGACCCATGGTTGTCTTTGGCCCACATGTTGAGGAAGTAGATCCTTCTACTCCTTCTTTTTATGTGTCTCTAGTTATTCATGACCTACTGTTACACAATTGTATGTTAGATTCTGGGGCTTCCCATAATCTTATGCCTCTATTTGTCATTGAACAACTAGGACTGCAAATCACATGCCCATATAAAGACCTTTATTCATTTGATTCCAAAAGAGTCAAATGCTTGGGGATGATTAAAGATTTAGTGGTCAATTTGGCCCAAATTCCAGCAAAGAGTGTGGTCATGGACATTGTGGTGGTTGATATCCCAGCCCGCTTTGGCATGTTGTTGTCAAGGTCCTGGGGTACAAAAATTGGTGGGTCAATTAAGCTGGATTTAACATATTCTACCATCCCAGTTTTTGGTGGACAGGAGAGGAGGTTATATAGAGAGACTAAATTTGTCAAGGTAGTTACTAAGGCTGATAACTCTGAAAATTCACCAGTCTATAGTAAAGAAGGAGATTTTTCATGCTTTATGCTAGAAGAAGATCAAAATTATGTGCATGAATCCTCCTTCAAAATTAAGGATGAGCAGCCTTCAGAAAATTATGAAGCTGGGATCTGAACTTTACATTTTGATGGGGCAAATTCAAGAGAAGGCAATGGAGCTGGTGTGTTATTAATCTCTCCTACAGGAAAGTGGGTGCCATTGTCTTTTAAATTGGAGTATGAGGCTACCAATAATGTAGCTGAATATGAAGCACTTTTATTGGGATTGCAGACAACTAGAAACATGGGCATACAAAGTTTGAAATTCATGGGAGACTCGGAGCTGGTGGTCAGACAAGTCAGAAATCAATGCCAAACCAAACATCCTCGCCTGAAAGCATATAGAAATGAAGTATGGGACATGGTGGAGAATTTCTTCTTGGCATTTAACATACAGTTCATGCCTCGAGAGTAGAACAGAATAGCAGATTCTCTTGCTGTGGCTGCCAGTACGTTTCGTCCTCCACAGAATCCTCTTTTGAGGTATGAAATTGAAGTACGATACAGACCATCAATCCCAGATAATGTTAAACACTGGCAAGTTTTTTAAGACGATGAACAGATGAAGAGATTCCTGGAGACAGTGGGTGAGTTTTCAAATATGGAGATTGATGATAATGAAGAAGAGGAAGCTGAAAATGTTGTAGAAAACAAATGGGAAGAAAAAATAGCAGGCAATAAAGTGCTGCAGCTAAAAGGAAATATCATACCTAGAGGGCTAGTGCCCCTAGAAATATTATTTGATAAAAATGATGTTCCATTGCAGCATAATAAAATAGTAGAAGAAAATCAAGTAGAAGACTTGAATTTGGGCACTGATGCTGAGCCCAAAATTGTCAAATTATCCAAGAAGGTCCCAGATGTATATAAAGAAAAATACTTGAAGTTGTTTCAATCTTATAAAGATGTATTTGCATGGTCTTATCAAGACCTTAAAACTTTTGATATTAATATAATGCAGCATAAAATTCCTTTGAGGGAAGATGCAAAGCCTTATAAGCAGAAGCTCAGGCAGATAAATCCTCTGCTGCTTCCCTCTATTGAAAAAGAAATCAAGAAGCTGCTGAAGGCCAAAATAATTGTGCCATTGAGATACTCAGAATGGGTAGCAAACCTTGTTCCTGTTCGAAAGAAAAATGGAGAAATAAGGTTGTGTGTAGATTTCAGAAACTTAAATAGAGCATCTTTAAAAGATAATTATCCATTGCCTAAGATGGACCACATTCTACAGAAAGTGGTGGGAGCCGCTAGAATGTCAATGATGGATGGGTTTTCTGGCTATAATCAGGTGGCTGTGTTCCCAGAAGATCAAAATAAGACTGCTTTCACCACACCCTGGGGTACATTCATGTATGCCATGATGCCTTTTGGATTAATCAATGCAGGAGCTACTTTTCAGAGGGCAATGGACATAGCTTTTGTTGGAGAGCAGGACAAGTTTCTGGTGGTATATCTGGATGATATCACAGTATTTTCAAAGGATGATACTGAACACATTCAACACTTGCAGAGAACCTTTGAAAAATGCAGAAGGTATGGTCTTTCTCTTAATCCCCAAAAGTCTTTATTTGCATTAGAGGAGGGAAAACTCTTAGGGCACATTGTCACTAAAGATGGTGTGAAAATAGACCCTAAAAGAGTTGAAGTCATAAATGGTATTCCTCTCCCCGGGAATGAAAAATAAGTGCAGATGTTTTTAGGGCGAATAAATTTTCTGAGAAGATTTATTCCAAATTATGCCGAGATAGTTAGGCATATAACTGATATGCTTAAAAAGAATAATGAGGTGAAATGGTCCCAAGAATCCAGAGATGCATTCACAAGGATAAAACAGGCATTTGCTGAAGCTCCTGTGCTAGCTGGGCCTGATTATACAAAGCCATTTATGATCTTTTCATTTACTTCACCTCATACAGTAGCTGGAGTCTTGTTGCAGAAAAATGAAGATGGATATGAGTAGCCAATAGCCTTTTTCAGTCAGGTATTGCATGATGCAGAATTGAAATACAATATACTAGAGAAGCAAGCCTATGCCCTTGTAAAGTCCCTCAAAGCCTTTAGAATGTATGTTTTGCAGTCTCATATTATTGCATATGTCCCTACAGCAGCTGTCAAAGACATTCTCATTCAGGGAGACAGTGAAGGAAAAAGGGGAAGATGGATTGCAAAAATACAAGAATATGATTTGGACATCAAACCTACTAGGCTGATTAAAGGACAGGGACTTGCTAAAATGTTATCTGAATCAAATCATCAAGCCTTGGGCATTAATTTATCTATGATTGCAAGTGAAGAGTCAGAAAATGAAAAAGACTAGCAAGGACTGGAAAAATCCACTCAGAAAGCACATGTAAAATACCTCACTAGTCCATGGTATAAAGAAATAGTTGAATATCTTTTGACACTTAGCTGTCCTCCCAGCTGTGACAAATCAAAATACAGGGCTTTAAGGCTGAAATCTCAAAAGTATGTAGTTGCCAATGGTCAGTTATATTGGAGACATCCTTCAGGCATACTGTTATTGTGCCTCACAGAGAATGAAGTAGAAAGTATAATGATAGAATTTCATGAAGGGATCTGTGGAGGACATTACAGCTGGAGGGCCACAGCACATAAGATACTGAGAGCTGGTTTTTATTGGCCTAAATTATTTGGAGATGTTTTTAATTGGGTTAGAGCATATGATAAATGTCAATAATTTGCTGAGAGACAAAAGATGCCCGCTCTGCCCTTAATTCCAGTTCATATAGATGAACCATTTCAGCAATGGGGATTAGATTTTATTGGAGAAATACATCCCCCTTCAAGTGGCCAACATAAATGGATATTGACTGCAACAGATTACTTTACAAAGTGGGTGGAAGCCATACCTGCGAGAAATGCTACAGATGCTGTAATCATCAAATTCATGGAAGAGAACATCATATCCAGGTTTGGCTGTCCAGCTAGAATTGTAACTGATAATGCACAGGCCTTTAAGTCCAATAAATTTGTAAATTTCTGCCAACAGTATAATATTGCATTAAATCACTCCACAGCTTACTATCCACAGGGGAATGGCTTGGCAGAATCTTCCAACAAAACTCTGGTGAGGGCCTTGAAGAAGACAATTAATGAGAATCAAAAGAATTGGGATTCCCAATTGAAATTTTCTCTATGGACGAATAGAGTAACTAGCAAGAGAGCAACTGGGAAATCTCCTTATGAACTGGTATATGGGCGAGCAGCTGTGTTTCCTGTGCAATTGGCTTTGCCAGTGGCACGTTTCATGCAGGAAAGTCAGGAAGAACCAGATGACACGGTCAGAAGAATTAACCAACTGGTAGAATTGGAGGAAACACAGAGCCAAGTGAATCAGAGATTAGCGGAGTATCAGGAGAAAATGAAAAACATCTTTGATCGGCATGCAAAGGATAGAAAATTACAGAATGGCAACCTGGTTCTCAGATGGGATGTTCGAAGAGCAGAAAATGGCAAACATGCTAAATTTGATCCACTGTGGTTTGGTTCGTTTAAAATTGTAGAGCTAAAAGGTAATAACACGTTCATATTGGAAAACCTACAGGGTGATCTGCTTGAATCCCCTGTAAATGGACAATTCCTCAAACCATATTTTCAATTTTGATTCAGGCAAAACAAGCCTGATGTACCATACTGTATATAAGTTTTGCTTCAGTTTTGTTTTGATGGGAACGCCGACGAATTATGGAGTAAATTGCAGAAAGGCTAAGTAGCAGAGCCATCCAAAAGAGCATCTGAAGGTCTGCGGAGTTCTCGGCACGTCCATGGAGGAACGTACCATCTCCAGATGGAGCCGATGTTGTGCATAGCAGCCCCTACATTCGAAATTCCTGGCCACCAGCCCCATTTAATTCTGTTTAAATATTTTCATGGCCAAAAACACTCGTCTTCTATCTATCGTTACCCTTCCCGCTTATAAAAATACATTATTCAAAGGCTAAAAACCCACCATTGAAATTATATCAGGCCCAGCCCTTGAGGTCTCAGCCCCTTTTGTTTTGATTCCCATGAGACCCGGGCGCAAGACCGTGTTCCAGACAGGCGGGATCTTATCACCTTATGTTTTCGGGTGAAGCCATAGCCGTCCGATCCAATAAAAATCAATGGCCCACAACCAAATCCCCCGTGGTGGCCCCCGCGCCCGAAAACCGGTGGTTAGTTCCGCACCACCTTCGCTCAGTGGGCGGTATTCTCCATGGAGCCAGCGATTCCATCCAATAGGAGCCGCGTGTCCCTTTGTATGTCCCAAAACCACTACAATTTCGCGCATTAAAGATTGGTCGAAGGCCGAGCAGTGGAATGATTGTAAACCGTCAGATCTCGAGGCCTCCATCCAACGGCTGTTAATCTCCGGAGTTGCACGCGTTTTAATCCACGTCCATCGCGTCCCTGGCCCACTTTGGATTGCCCTTCGGCTCGTATTAGACGTCGATTTCATTCCTGATCGCGTGGCCCAGAATCATTCACATGTCTTGTTGACCTCCCGAGCCTCTCACCACGTCATCTGTTCCGTTGGACTTTCGTACGCCTAGGTGTCATCATCTCGCGCGTCCATCACATCTCTTCTCCCGCCATCCGTAACATATTTCATTTATAGCCATAATACTTTGTTCATACGATTAAGTTTTAAGGTTTCTACGTGTAAAAACCTCTATATCGCCTATTTATCCCTATTCCACTGTATATTCCATTGTCACCCTGCATCCCCTCGTCATTTTTCCCAGTCTTCATCCTCAATTCCGTAGTCACGTCTCCCTCCACCACCCTTGTGTCTGGTTTTCCTCTAATATATTTGCGGGTTTTGTAGGTTTTTATTGAAAAGGAGCTGTCGTAATGCATCGCCTCCATTGCAGAGGCCAAGATCTCTTCTAAGGACAATTCTTAACAGCGAAATTTAAGAGGGAAGTTGAGGGTAGTTGCTGTGATATGACTTCATTAATGGAAATAGAAGTAAATCCATTGAACCCTACCGAGCAATTCAAAGGGGCAGATTCTGGTAGCTGAAAACATAAATGAGGTTACGAAGGATATCAGTAGAAAATCGAAGAGCTCAGTGTCCGGCATTGAGAAATACAAATTTCAGCTCAGGTCTCAAGGGGGCGAGAGTACCATGCACAATCACAAGCAATCTCAAGGTTTCATGGCAGCAGATTTTTCCCTTTCAGCAAAGGGCAGAACATTCGTATATTTTATTATTTGTGTCTTGTTTATAAGGAGATTTTCATCCTCAGCATTTATTTCTGGAGGTAGATTACAAATTACAGTTAATTATATTTAGTCATTCACAGTGTGGGCGCGAATGTTTTCCGCCATTTTATTCAAATTAGATCATTAAATGTATCACCTACCTCATTCTCTAGAGTTTTCTCCTTCTCCTATAAAGACTAGAAAGAAAGACATTGTAAGGGTTCCAGATTTCTATCAGCAAACTGTGCAGTGAGAAGCTCTTGTATACATCTTGTAAAATTTCTGTATGAAGGCTTAGAGCCCGTAGGGTCTCAGTGAGGAGGAGGTATATCTGTAATGAGGATTCTGGTCTTTGGTATCTCACAGTATGTAATTTTCTCTTATGTGTTAATATAACATTTCATTTCATTTCATTTATCTTCTTGTATCATGTTCTAGAATGCGAGTGGCTCACTGGTCTTAAGTAAGGATTCATCCTAGTTGGTGCCCATACTTGGATTAGTCAAGCACTTTAAATAGGCCTAGTCATGATATACTGTTCCATGTTCATTTCATCCATATTTTATGCTATATTAGTTACTTGAGGAGGGTGCTTTTAAAATGCCATTGTCATGTATGGATTCTTAGTTGGATAAGCCCATATGTGGTTTTGTTGTGTATCTGGGTATCAGCCTCATGCTAACTAGTATCTTCTTCATGTTTCTTCACTGCATCCACTTTCTGATATTTTATTTCTGTGGAATATTATTTGAACTGGCCCTCTTTGCAGTAAGATGTCTCTTAACTGTCTGATGCTTTTGCATTGGAGTTTTGCATGCTGTTCCTACATTATTCTTATCTTTGTATCAGCTTCTGAGAGAGTTTAGTTCCATTCAAACTAATTTCCTTGTTTTGCAAGAGATAGTAAGAGAGCTTTTGGATTGACAACCCAAGCTATATTATGAGCTCCTTGCTATGTTAAGATGTCCTAGGCACTGGTCTATGGCAACTCTAGGCTGTCTCTAGGGTAGACAAGAATTGTCCACAACAGATGGAATGTACAACAACAAGTCAAGGTCTTCAAAATGGGGGAAAATGATCAGTTTTCAAGAAAAGCTCAAATTGTCGCATTTAAGAAATTTTCAGTGGATAGAGACTGGAAGGGTGAGGGAGTTGTACCCTTGTATATTTATTGACAGATAAAGAGCTTTTTGGGGCTCCAAAAGCTTCCATTGGGGAGGAATGATCCGGTGGATCAAATTTATGCTCAAAATTGAAAGTTTTCGGAATGGTGCGAAACCTAAACGACCACGTAGATCTTTTCGTTCTGAATCCGGCACAACTTGTTTCGCATAAAACTGATGTCGTATGCTCCTGTAATTAAGTTATGTTAGTTTTTGTAAAAAAAAAAAAAATTATGTTTGGGTTGTACATGGCTACCTAGTCAGCAGTCTATACTGCTGACTAGACCCTGAATGGGCATGGTTGACTAGGCTCCATCGGCCTATTGTAGCTCGCCACTTGTCAGTTGATGGTTGGTTCCATTTGGTGTACTTTTATTGGTTGGAGGGTCGACCAATAGCAGGGAGCTACGTGGGCCAATGGGAAGCAACCATGTTGCCTCCCCACATTGGTCTAAAATCTTGTTATAGGAGGCTGAGCCAACCCACCGAAATCAAACATGGGACCGGTCGCATACAAACCATAAGCCTTACCTCTACACTATCGAATGGTTCTTATCCATAGAGTTTCGAACTACTTTATAAATTATAGATTTTAGATTTCTGTGGTGTGAGTTTAGAGTATCTGAGTTCGGAATCTCCACAGTCAGCATTTTTGTGTCTACGTTTCGGGTCTTGCTCTAGACCCGAAACGTAGACACAAAAATGCTGATGATGAGTCTTGCTCTAGACCCGAAACGTAGACACAAAAATGCTGACTGTGGAGATTCCGAACTCAGATACTCTATACTTTATAAATTTTAATGGGTATGGCATCGGAGGTGGAGATCGAGTTTAACCCTCGACCCTAGTCCACAGACCAAGGTTAGGGGCTAACCCTGACCCCAAAAAAAATTGTATATGTTTTTTTTTTTAAACTCAAAGTCCAGAGCATATATATTTCATCTGCGGTAAAAAAAAAAATTAAACCCAAACCATATAACACTAATAACAAAAAATTTATGCATATGTTAGCTGGGGGTCAGGCGGAACCGTTACTTCAGTGGTTTGTTAATGGAATTTAGGTGTTCACATGTTGGATGGTAGCACTTTATGCCACCGCGGTAATTAACTAGGTGGGTAGTGGAACTTGCCGGGGGAATGGTTCTACTAACCTAACCCAAACTAAACCACAGTTCTCCTCGGGAACTGTAGTCAGAAACTGACGCCAAAGTTTCGAAATCAACGACAGTTATTGTGCAACGTGGCCCGTTTTTTTCCTGGTACGGAGCGTCACCGGCGCGATTAAGGAGGAAAAAAATAACCTCCTTATCGGTAGTAATCCCACGGGCGCTGGGATAAATTGTTGCTCCGTTAGCAGAAAAAAAGATGAATTTGTAGGACAATCAGCAAAATTGTCGAATTTGTAGAGCGATTGCAGAAAAACTTGGTAGGATGAGAAATTTCTCAGTTTTTGGCCTTTTTGGGAGAAAAAAGAGTCTAGAAAGGGGTTTTTGACAGTTCTGAATACAATGGAGCTATTAGTACAACCATTTGAGCATTGTAACTTGATGTAAACACCATTTTTTAAGCATAATGGAAGAGGCCCAACCATTGGAAGTTGGACCAGGAGATGTAGCCCAGGAGGGATGAACTCCTTCATCATTTACTGCTATGTGTTTGTTGTGATGGTGATGTTGTCTTATGTTTTCTGCAAAAAAATGAACTATTTATTCATTTTTATTTGTTTAATAATTTCACATAAGAGGATTACAAACCCTAATTAATCACTTGTAAAGTTTGACATAATCCTCAAGCAATTTCACATACAGATCACCTAGATCCATCTTAACTCCATATCTCGCATCAAATCTCTCAAGGTGCAAACCTCTTTTTTGAGCACAAAACTTTACGAAAGGTTTGCACATTAAGATATTTGATCCCTCTCGATGCTTGATAGATATGAAATTGAGATGGATTTAGGTTGGTTTAGTTATTAATAATTATAATAATAATTGAAGAAGAATGACTCGGATTATCCACAGTGTTACCGAAAAATTGTCGACGTTTCGAATCCCAACAGGGATCCATCTTTAGGACATAAATTTTTGAATGAATGTTTTGAAAGAAAGATCAAACTAATAAATAGTAAATAGTAAAGGAAATAAAAGAGCCAACCAAAAAATAAATAAATTATTAGTAATTTTATTAGGTTTTTTATTTTTATTTTTTTATTAATAATAATTATTAATAGTCATAATTATTAATAATTATACATTGTTTCCTATATTATAAGAATAATAATTATCGAAATTATAATAATTTTTTTTTTTTAAATTAAAACCTAATGTTACCAATTTTTTTTATTTTATTTTAATTTTTCATTTTTCCTTTTTTAAAGATTTGTGAAGAAATTTTAAAGTTAAATTCTTTTAGTTCTGAAATATTTTGATATAGTTTTTAATTATTTAAATGAATAAAATTATTAGGATAATTATATTATTAATATTTCAAATCAATCACCATAATTAATAATTCTATAATATATTATTAATATTATAAATTCAATCTATAGCATAAATTTTAATTTTAATGTCTAACTGAAAATTATTAAATTGAATTTATTATTTTATTTTAAAAAACTTTTTATTGTATTTATTATTTTAAATAAAAAAATTTATTTAATTTTTTAATGAAAAGGGTTAGACATTTTATTAATAATTCTTATATTATTCTAATATAACACAGTTAATTATTTCTAATATATCTTTAATGTTATAAAATTAATCAATGAGCATAAATTTTAAGTTTAATGTATTTTTCAATATTATTTAATTATGTTTATTATTTTATTTATAAAAAATTTAATGATTAAGGTTAGAGATTTATTAATAATTATTAATATATTAATTTTTACTTATTGTTAAATAAACGCTGAATCATTTATAAAAGATTCTAGTGATTTCGTGAAGCTCATTAAAAATGAAAAGGTTGAGGATAATAGCATTTTGGTGAGTTTTGATGTAGTGTCATTATTCACCAAAATCTCGTTAGATTCGAGGTTATAAAAGAAGTCACTGATCCAGAGATAGCCAAGCTTGCAGAGATTTGTTTAAGGTCCACTTTTTTCACCTTCCAAGGGGGACGTAGATCCAACCACTACACCAAAATCTCGAACTGTTAGTGAGGGCGACATCCCAGGGTGTTAAGGGTGGGCCTAACCCCACTGGAGCATCTGAGGGCGGCGGCCCTTGCACAACACCCCTCATTACACAGACTTGGACATGTGGCTGCGAGCCCTACTTGCACACGGGATATTACAACCCACCACGCTCCGCGAGTCTCGATCACGAGACCTCAGCTTTGATACCACGTAGATCCAACCACTACACCAAAAGCTCGAACTGTTAGTGAGGGCGGCATCCCAGGGTGTTAAGGGTGGGCCTAACCCCACCGGAGCATCTGAGGGCGGAGGCCCTTGCGTAGCACCCCTCATTACACAGACCCGGACACGTGGCTGCGGGCCCTACATGCACACAGGATATTACAATCTGTGATGTTCCTTTTTCAGAAATATCACAAGTCTATGCCAGAGATGAACTGCGGGGGCATTTACCGGATATGTCACCTTTTAAAGAAGGGTGAGATCCGGAGGCTTTCTGGCCCTTTGCAGACTCTGTCTACGGATATGTGAAATTTCCTAGTAGGAATGATTAGCATCCCAAGCCTGGAAAATGCATTTTCCAGAAGTGGAGGCAGCAGGATTTGATCCCTGGTCTGGAATCCTTCAAATATATCTATCTGGAGCTGAAATCCTGAAGTGGACTCAAAACAAATCCTTCTAGGAGCTTGAGACAAGCCTCCTTCACCTGTATCTTCAGAAAAAGGCCCAATGAAGAGGGCTGCAACAACACTTTGCTCAACAAGGAAAATGACTGCATTATTTCTAATGAGCCATGTTATAAGAAGATGAAATCAGCCTTCAAATACATATGCAGCAGAAAATGTAGACAACTATTGAGAAATCTATTACTCAAAACAAGTAAAGAGCCTCAATGAGACATGTGCATAGAAATGGAGAAAATACTGCTTGCATAATCTTATTCTCAACTAAGACTGCGCAGTCTATGGAGGTACTGCAGCAGTAAATACATAAACATGAATGATACAACAATGTAGCTCAAATAAAGAAGGGGGAGCAAGGCTTCAACCCCTGAAAATACAATACAACAATCCCTAAAGGGGATTGGATGAAAACTAGACAAAATGGCCTTTTTACCAAAATGCCAGAGTTGTTGGGCAACTGCTGCAAATCAATAGAAACTAGAAATGAAAGGAGCTTGCTGAATGTGATGCCTTTTCTGAAATAACTCCTTTGTTCAACCCTCTAGATGAAAGGTTGATCCTTTCATAGAAGATCTCATCACCCACTGAAATACTGCAACCCTCACTGCAAATGCTCTTTATGAACTGCGCAGTCAAGGAAGAGGGATGCTCTTCTGCTGATGGAAAGTGATTGGCCTGATGCCAAGGATGATGGAATGAAGACCTGAAACTTCCTCACTGATCTCCCAAATGAATGGAGACTCCTCCCCTCTGAAATACAATGCCAAAAGTGAAGGTGAGAAACCCTCCCCTGCAACACCCAGCAACACAACTCAACCACCAATGGAGACTATGTTGGAGCTGAATGGAATGCTTTGGCCTCAAGCCAGAATATTGGGAAGATGAAGAACAAGCTCTTCCAAGAGCTACTCAATGGAAGAGATGGGATTCCCGCCCGGGAACACCCAGTGCTAGTAGCACTGCATCTCAACTAAACAGCTGGAGAATGCTCTTGTCTGAGAAGACAAGAAAAATGATAATCACAAGCATGAATGAGAATGGCTGCTTCATTCTTCTTTTAAATAAATTAAAGGTGCTTTTCCATGGGCCCCACACCTTAGGGTTTCCTCTCTAGAATGATCTCCTCCTCATGCAAACTGCGCTGGCCCACCAAGGGAATCTTATCTTCTCTATCTGCGCAGTCACTTGGCTTCTTCTAGAATTATCCACCTGCAAATTGTCTCTTTTCACATGGGTGTGAAATCCAGTTCTTTATTGACCCCTTTTCACATTATAAGGGTTCCTTATTCAGATTTTTATTATCAATGGGTTTTCCTACCCATTTATTCTTCTCCTAAAGCAAAAACAAAAGTTTTTAATGTTCCACAAAATTTTGGAACATTACAGTCCTCCCCTCCCAAATGTTGCTTGCCCTCAAGCAACTTGTAAGGATAGAACTGTAGGATGTCCTCCTCCTCCAACTGTAGCATCCTCTTATGATGAACTCCCCATGAGGAATGAGATGATGTATCAACATAGAATCTCCATACTGCTCCTCTCAAGTAATGTAAAATAGCTGATGTGGTTGTCATCATGAACATGGAATGTACTCAAGAAGGCAATAAGCTGTTGTTTAGAGGTCTCCTTGAGGCATGGTGTCAAAATGAATTGGGAAGAACATTCCCCTCTTGTTAATCCTCCATCCCCAAGCAATCATCGACAAAAATCTAGTCACCTCCAGATAAGGCAACTGCTGAACATCTTCTTCCACCTTGAGCTCCAACAAAGAGGGTGGGCTAAAAATCTGAAAGTGGTAGGCATCATATCCTACCCCACGTTGTTCACCTCTCCACTCATGAAAAGTGTAGAGTGAAGGTTGCTCTTGGGCTGTAGAAATGTTGCCCTCAAATGGAAATATGAAGTTTGGATCTCCAAAGATCTTCCCTCCTCCATTGTGAACCAATCTGGCCCAATGTCTCTCCTTTGTGATGGGAAGGAGATCAACACCATCATATGACTCCCCATCACTCTCATGGCTCACCTCAAGAAGAAATAAGTGTTGCAATGTGGTGGCCACATCATCTCTCATGCTCCCCTTAGAGCATGCCTTGCAAAAAGTATGGGGATCTTCTCCCCCAAAGGACACATCCATTCTATATGCCCTTCTTCCCATTATGCTCCCAACAATAGTGTGTTCTATAGCAGCATAGAGAGCCAAAGTAGAAGTCATGCTGGCTGCCATATATATCAAGTGAGTGAGACATTGATCCTTCTCATGCAACTAGCGCAGTTTGAGCATAAACTGCAATAGAGAATGATAAAAGATGTGGTTCCTCAACCATCGGTTTGTTGCTACATTCTCCTCATGTATTTGGAGAAAATGAGCGATGTGTGATGCATGGTGAGCATGTCCTCCAAAATACAAATCTCTCCCAAGTACATCAAGGGTATTACCATCAACTATGTTCTTGGCCCCAAGTAGACCAAAGAGCCTTTGACAAAGAATGCTCCTCCTTGGAGCATCATCCTGCATATACATGGTTAAGGAATCAAGATGTAAATCATATAAATGAACAATTTCTTCACCATGTTTTCTGCTCATGCAAAGGGAGCAACTCATAGATGAATCTCTCTTCTTCCTCCCAAGGAAAATAAGTGATTGTGTCCATTCCTCCAAGGGGTGGTGTGCATATACTGCTCCCATGCCATTTGTACAAGTGGGAAGATTGTTGTCCTTCCCTTTCTTCCCCTGCCACAACGTAGGTACTGAAAGGAGAGTGGGTAAGAATGATAGTGAGGGGATGCTACCCTTTGCTTTGGTTTTACCCAAAACCCTCAGCGCTGCAACAAGTTGTCCCAAGGCCTCCACACTGCTGGTTGATGCCTCACTGTTTAAAGCATCTCTCCTCCTTATATGAACCAGTGGTCTCCTTGGTGTGATGTCTCCACTCCATGAGACATTCTCATTTGAAGATTATTGTATACATGGATGAACAATCCTGTCCATGCTTCCACTTCGCAGCTCAATCACCTTCCTAGGTGTAATGACCTTCAAAAATGGATAGAGATGGGCCCTCCTCATCACATGGTGTTGGGTCAGTCCTCTATATTCTTCCTAAATATTCATGGTTTTACACCTCATATTCCATGGCACATGTGAATCATGAAGTGTGCCTTGATCTCCATGCATGAGATCCTGGGGACTTTCTTGCAAAGACACAAGAATCCCTCTATTTGGAGCAAAATCTCCTTCTTCCTCTGCACGAGGTACTAGATGATATCTAGATTTGGCAGCGCTGTTACCCTTTGTTTCTGCAATAAATTTGGGCAACATCCCAATAATCTGATCCACCTTTGGAAAAGAGAGCTCTCTGGTTTGTTGCTAAAAGGTGTGGGATGAAAGTTTGGCCTCCAACAAGGCTTGATGCAAGTTTTCAGCCCCTCCAATGGTTTGTTGAGGTGGTTCTGTGTTTCTATGCAAGGGTTTTGTTTGAGTCCCTTGGGTTAACTCCATCTCATGAGTTCCAAGAATGTTCTGATCAAATCCTTTCACCAATGACTTAGTGAAATTCACATAAGATGAGGCTTTAACATTCTCAAAAGAAATGGACTCAAGTTCCCACCATGCATGAGCCTTACCTCTCAAATGTAGCGCTGCAACTTTGATGATTTCTTCTTCTGAAATGTGGTGCTGCTGTTGGAGGGTGTTTAGCTCTTCCACCCAATCTGTGGCTGAATATGAAGGTGAACCTCCAAAAGTAGATAGATGAAATCTATCTTGCTGCTCCTTCCCCTTCACCTTGCTCTTGCAAAACTAAGAAAAAGTGGCTTGATTTCTGAATCCATGAGTGTGAGACTCATATACCTTCAAGAAATAACTAAGGGTTTCCTCCTTAGTCACCTTTCCTCCTTCTTCCATCTCTCTCACAGGAATGTTGGGCCTTTGACTGCGTTGTTCATCATGGTGTGTGGCTGCATGCTTACCCTCACCATGTGCAAATCTAGGGCTTCCTTCAGTTTCGAACCCTCTTTGAGATTCTCCATCAATCTCCTTCCTAACCTTTTTGAGATCTTCATGTGTGCCTTGCATAGATTTGGGAAGAAGATTTGTGAATATTTTCTTCTCCTTTCTTCCAAGAGATGGAGTCTCTTTCCTGCTCAACTCCTTATTTCCTTCTAGATGAGAATAGGAAGTGCAGGGGTCTTCCTTTTATGTTTGCTCTTCCTCCTTGGGGAGGTTCTTCTTCTTTTCAAAAATGGATGAGATCAATCTCATCCTCTTCATCTTCTGTTCTCTTTCTTGGGCTTAAAGGCCATAGGCTGAGCCAAGAAAGATGCTCTGATACCACTGTGATGTTCCTTTTTCAGAAATATCACAATTCTGTGCCAGAGATGGACTGCGGGGGCATTTATCGGATATGTCACCTTCTAAAGAAGGGTGAGATCCGGAGGCTTTCTAGCCCTTTGCAGACTCTATCTACATATATGTGAAATTTCCTAGTAGGAATGATTAGCATCCCAAGCCTGGAAAACACATTTTCCAGAAGTGGAGGAAGCAGGATTTGATCCCTGGTTTGGAATCCTTCAAATATATCTATCTGGAGCTGAAATCCTAAAGTGGACTAAAAAAAACTCCTTCTAGGAGCTTGAGACAAGCCTCCTTCACCTGTATCTTCAGAAAAAGGCCCAATGAAGAGGGCTGCAACAACACTTTGCTCAACAAGGAAAATGACTGCGTTATTTCTAATGAGCCATGTCATAAGAAGATGAAATTAGCCTTCAAATACATATGCAGCAGAAAATGTAGACAACTCTTGAGAAATCTATTACTCAAAACAAGTAAAGAGCCTCAATGAGACATGTGCATAGAAATGGAGAAAATACTGCTTGCATAATCTTATTCTCAACTAAGACTGCGAAGTCTATGGAGGTACCACAATAGTAAATACATAAACATGAATGATACAACAATGTAGCTCAAATAAAGAAGGGGGAGCAAGGCTTCAACCCCTGAAAATACAATACAACAATCCCTTAAGGGGATTGGATGAAAACTAAACAAAATGACATTTTTACCAAAATGCCGGAGTTGCTGGGCAGCTGTTGCAACTCAATAGAAACTGGAAATGAAAGGAGCTTGTTGAATGTGATGCCTTTGCTGAAATAACTCCTTTGTTCAACCCTCTAGATGAAAGGCTGATCCTTTCATAGAAGATCTCATCACCCACTGAAATACTGCAACCCTCACTGCAAATGCTCTATATGAACTGTGCAGTCAAGGAAGAGGGATGCTCTTCTGCTGATGGAAAGTGATTGGCCTGATGCCAAGGATGATGGAATGAAGACCTGAAACTTCCTCATTGATCTCCCAAAGGAATGGAGACTCCTCCCCTCTAAAATACAATGTCGGAAGTGAAGGTGAGAAACACTCCCCTGCAACACCCAGCAACACAACTCAACCACCAATGGAGATGCGCTGGAGCTGAATGGAATGCTTTGGCCTCAAGCCAGAATATGGGGAAGATGAAGAAAAAACTCTTCCAAGAGCTACTCAATGGAAGAGATGGGTTTCCCACCCGGGAACACCCAGTGCTAGCAGCACTGCATCTCAGCTAAACAGCTGGAGAATGCTCTTGTCTGAGAAGACAATCAAAATGATAATTACAAGCATGAATGAGAATGGCTGCTTCGTTCTTCTTTTAAACAAATGAAAGGTGCTTTTCCATGGGCCCCACACCTTAGGTTTTCCTCTCTAGAATGATCTCCTCCTCATGCAAACTGCACCGCCCCACCAAGGGAATCTTATCTTCTCTATTTGCGCAGTCACTTGGCTTCTTCTAGAATTATCCACCTGCAAATTGTCTCTTTTCACACATGGGGTGTGAAATCCAGTTCTTTATTGACCCCTTTTCACATTATAAGGGTTCCTTATTAAGATTTTTATTATCAATGGGTTTTCCTACCCATTTATTCTTCTTCTAAAGTAAAAACAAAAGTTTTTAATGTTCCACAAAATTTTGGAACATTACAGGTATATTATAAGCAAGTATCTGGGGTACTAATGGATCTCCACTCTTGCCCATTGTTGCTAACTTATTTATGGAGAAGTTTGAAAAGAAAGCCTTTGATTCCTCTCCCTTGAAACCAACTTGGTGGAAGAGATTTGTGGATGACACCAACATAAAGTGGACACATGGGAAGGAGAACCTTGAAAGATTTTTTAACCACCTTAACTTCATTTCTTCGGAAATTAAGTTTACTATGGAGGTTGAAGAAAACAAGAGCATTCCATTTTTATATGTCCTTGTCACTAGAAAGAAGGATGGAACATTGAGCATCAGGTTTTTAGAAAGAAAACTCACACGGACAATTATCTTCATGCTGACTCCTACAATCATCTGGCTCAAAATTTTGGGGTCTTGAATACTCTTGCTGTTAGAGCCTCAAAATATCTTACGTAGAGCACCTCAATGATGAGATCAAACACTTGACCTCTGTATTTAAAGGTATAGGATATAAAGAAAGAGATACCAGAAAAGTCATAAAGAGAGCTTAGAGTTGGGTCATTCCTCGTGAGCACCAAGGAACTCAAGACAAAGGTGGTAGGGTTTTCCTACTGTACATCTAAGGTGTTACAAATAAAGTCTCTAGGGTTTTGGGGAAGAAGGACATAGTCGCACAATTTTCCACTACAGGAACAATAAGACAAAGGATGCGATCAGTTAAGGATAATATCAATCACAAGCAACTTAAAGGAGTTTATAAGATTGATTTTTCATGTGGGAAAAGTTATATTGGGGAAACCAGGCGTTCACTGCAAAAAAATATTGAAAGAGCATGAAGAAGACATCAAGAATGAGAGATTTCGCACCTCAGCCCTAGCGAAACACTCCTAAAAATCTAAGCATCATGTATGTTTAGAAGATGCCAAAATTATCTCCGGAGAGGAGCACTATCGAAGAAGGAAGATCAGAGAGGCTCTTGATATTCTTAAGCACCCTCATAATCTCAATAGGGATGGAGGAAGTGAAATCAGTGATAGTTGGCTTCCTTTTGGTGAGGCAAATTTGCTCTTTTAGTTCGTCGTCTTCACATGTATAGTATCTTAGGTATTTTTCTTTTTCCCCTCTTGGGATTAGGGTTTATTACCAAATAAGATGTCAATAATAATCTAGCTCATAAGAAGATTAAATAATAACAATTAATATGAATAATTAATTTTCTTTTAATAATTCTTGATTCTTATTAATAAGTAAAAATTAATATATTAATAATTATTAATAAATCTCTAACCCTAATCATTAAAAATTTTATAAATAAACTAATAAGCATAATTAAATAATATTCAAAAGTATATTCAAATTAAAATTTATGCCATTGATTAATTTTATAACATTAAAGATATATTAGAAAATAATTAACTATGTTGTGTTGTATTAGAATAATATAAAAATTATTAATAAAATTTCTAACCCTTTTATTAAAATTTTAATTTTAATTTTTTTAAATAAAATAATAAATCAATAAAAAGCTTTTAAAATAAAATAATAAGTTCAATAAATTAAAATTTATGTCATAGATTGAATTTAACATTAATAATTTATTATAGAATTATTAATTTTGGTGATTGATTTGGAATATTACTAATATAACTATCCTAATAATGTTATTCATTTAAATAATTAAAAACTATATCAAAATATTTCAAAACTAAAATAATTAACCTTTAAAATTTCTTCTCAAATCTTAAAAAATAAAAAATATTTTTTTAGTAACATTAGGTTTTATTAAAAAAATAAAAATAAAAAATTTATTATTATATTTTTAATAATTAATAATATAATAATAATAATAATTATTCTTATAATTTAAGAAATGATGTATTATTATTAATAATTATTATTTATAATTATTAATAATTATTAGTGATAAAAAATGAAAAACTTAATAAAATCACTAATAATTTATTTTTTGGTCGGCTCTTTTATTTATTTTACTATTTATTGGTGTGATATTTCTTTCAAAAATCATTCAAAAACTTCTGTCCTGAAGATGGATCCCTGTTGTGATTTGAAACGACGACAATTTTCTGGTAACACCGTGGATAATCTGAGTCATTCTTTTTCAAATAATAACCACAGAAGCTTAAAATCCATTATAATAATTATTATTATTAGTTTTAAAAGGTGAATATTATATTAACTGAAAAACAAGTAATTACATATTGAAAGGGATAGTCCATGCCAATCTCTCACTAGGGAGACCTAACCATAACCATAAAAATAATCCTTCGAAAAGAGGACCGAGATGCCAAAAAACAAAAAGAAGATACCAAACAATCATTGTAATTGGAGATCTGACCTGGGATCCTCTAGCTAAAGGGAGTTACAATAGAAAAAACATAAAAAAGACATAAGAAGTTAATATGAAGGCATCGAATCAGAAACAACAATTCAAACAAGGGTTTTGGCTTTCTCCTGAGCAGTACTACCCATGGGAGGTAAGCGAAGGTGCTTCCCTATCATGCAGTTCATGTGGCTATGCAGGCGCTTTAAAGAATGGAGGGCACCATCCTTGTGCTCCTAGATGTCAATTACAGTGCGGCTCAGAATAAAATTCATCTTCTAATATACCTTTATGGTCTTCATATACTAGTTGGAGCACCCTCTCGTGTGCCTTGTATCTGGGATCCAATCTACCAATTCAACTACTACCTCTATTTCAGAGAGTAAGGATCTGTCAGAGGGAGCCTCATTCTTAGCTCTAGCAATTCCCTCCTGAATTGGGTCAGGAGTCAACTCTATGTAGCGTCCAACAGTCCCGGAAGCTTTGTAGTTTATGAGATTGCCCCCTTTAGGCCCTATCCTAATATTATGTTGCCCCTTTTCTAACTCTGGCTCGTTAATGTGACATCTTTTTTGAATTAAGTTGAAACCAATATCGTTGACATGTAAGAGGATCTCTGTGTAGAGCAGTCTTCCAATTATGCAGAATTACCTCGATCGAAGTCAAAATGTGTTGTATTCTAGGCAGATAAAGCCACCACATAATCACCAACCATGCTTCACCAACTAGGAAAAACTAATATGCATTAACAACCTTCTTTCATTTCCAAAATAACAATTCCTTTTGAGCACCCCTCCAACACGAGCAACTTGGGATCCAATATAACCGCCCACTACTGTTGCAATGATCTTTATGGTTTTCAATAAGGCAGATAGATTGAGACTCGATGGACACGAGAAGCTTTAACCGAAGGTCTATATATTTGAGCCAAACATAAATATGATTTAAAACACTGGTTCCAACGTCCAACAAAGCTAACAGTAAGCAATGCAGACCAAAATTAAAACCACCTTAGAATACATTAAATTTGGTTACATGATTCAGAATATAACCCATATATCTTGTCCCTTGCATAAATAGAAGACTCAATAATTGTACATAATTTCCCCATGCCAAGGGTTCTCTACTAGGGTTATCAACATTCAAACAAACTAAGACATAAACATAACCAAGAGGATGAAGAGTATTACAACTAGAAGGTTGACTCCTATTGTCGTGGGAAGAGGAAGTCCTTCTTGGAAAATTGCCTATAAGATGGTAACACGAGTTTCCCAACACACAATAAATTTCCTCTAGCTCATATACAAAGCAAAACACTACTCATCGTATACCAATTAACTCTCTACGCCAGGCCCATAACACTCCCTCAATTCGCACATGCACCTTGTTGTGCTAATTACCTATTTGGAACCATAAATTACTATAAACCAATACAGAGGGATGTCGAAAGTTAACTTTCCATTGCAACTCCTCTAAGAAAATCAGAGCGAAATCTGACACTTTCTGTTAACGAATTTGCCTTTCGAGCTCCCTTCAAAAATGTACCAACGTCACCACAACAATAATCCAAGGCCACTCACGTAAATTGCTATCCCATACCTCATTTCCCTTCACTAACTGACTTAGTAGAGCCTCTTAACTAGACTACTAGCAGCTTCACTTAGCATGTGAAGTGTCATTGGGGGGAGGGGGGACGACAAGGCCGAAATCTATCAATTTCACATGAGTTACCTTATTGAGAGCCATTTCGCATGCACACCACCTATGCTCCTCACCAATGTTTTTTTTTTTCTAAGTAAAAGTAATCTATTAACAGAGAAACATATTTACAACTGGCCAAAGCCAGGTCATTGCCCAGTGCAGTGGCATTTGATCAAAAAAACATTGAGGAACACTGCCCTGCAGGAGGGAAACCAGTGTTGAGTGGATATCAAGAAAGATCCCACGCAGGGGAGATATGGTAATCTGTTTATGGATCACAAAACTGGCAAAAAACTGAAACATAAACATCATGGCAAATAGGAACAAGCCCTGAAGTAAGGGCTGAGACAGCGCACAAAAAACAGGTAGAGAGGGAAAACTACTCATCAGGAGCTTCTTCGACGACCCTGCACCAGAATTCATCCAGTTGCCCATCGTCCTTGTACAGGTCCGCGATAGAAGGGATCACCTTCCCAGTAGTAGAAGGTATCTGCCCCCCGCTTTCATGACCCTCAGCATTCTGCGCCTCGCTCATTTGACCGCCAATAGTCCGCACCTCGCTCGCTTGACCTCCAGCGTTCAGCATCTCGCTCGCTTGACAATCATGCTCAATGTGCACCATCTGCTGCCCCTGCGGGGCCAAGCTGCCAATTCCTTGCAAGCTCAAATTCTTTGTGTGCAACGACCCAGCCCGGAGGTCCGAGGACGACACCAGGCCAGAGTTGTGAGCAACAATTTGAGGTTCTTCGCGAAAAGCCACCGTGATGGAGGCAGTAACCCGAGGACGACTGAGAGAACAAAGGAAGGAGAAATGCGCGGTGTGAGTTTGTGCAGGGGGAGGAGGCGGAATGGGGGAGCCAAGGTGGGGACCAGAGCGAAGCCTACGACCACAGTGAGCAATTGACTGGCTGTCCTCATGAGAGGAAGACTCAGCGGAGGAACTAGGAGAGGAGGAAGGACACCGAAGCCGGCCACGGGAGGTGCCTCTGCGGCATCTCATTCTTTGCCGGAGGTGCGGCATGAGATCCAACGCAAGAGGGAGACCAGGATGCAGTGGAAAAGCCAGACGAACAGAGGACTCTGACGCTTGAGGTTGCAAAGAGAAGGACGCAAACATACATCTACCAGCAAGAGAGAGGTGAAGATTTTCACCGAGGTCAAGACAGCGATTCAAACTGCTTCTTTTACCAGTGGTCGTGCGTTGGCAAGAGAGGCCGGCTTCCGGAGAACACCTCTGAGCAACATGCGGGGGAACATTCTCCATACAATAGTAATTGTCCATAGTATCTATCGTGTACCGAAACATCCAGCGCCAAGAACCAACAATAAATTTTCCAGAGGGTCGGATCATTTCGTAATGCATAAGATCGTATCGAGAAGTGAACAGGAGATTGTTAATAGCGCCAGGCATTAATGCCATTAAACACCAAGCGACCTGGATTAATATCCCTGAGTCAGTTAACTTGCGAGTGGGCAGGTGTCTCTCTGTCCTGCACCGCCCCCATTCCATCAACTTAATCGCTTGCCTCTCCACCCGCATCTGGGATGCTCCTCACCAATGTTACCAGTCATGTTAAGTTGCATTTAAGTGATGATCCCTTACTTTGATCGCATTTAAACCTACTTGGGGACGAATTGCCGCGTTCCCATGCTCTTCAACCAAGTAAAACTAATGATAATCCACCTCCCTCTTTGCGTAGAGATTTTATTTTTATTTTTATTTTTTGCAATTTGATCGAGTCAAAATAATTTACTTAATAAAATAATAATTTTATTATTTTATTTTATTTATATGTAATTTGACCAAATCAAAATATTTACATAACATAACATTACAATACTTCTTCCATAATGAGCAAAAACACCTCTAGTTGAAAAATACCATATCAAACTAGTCTGAAAAAATAAATTTACTATATCATTTCAAATTTAAAAACTACAATACCAACATTTATAATCATTAATTTTTATAATTTTATAATTATAATTTAATTTAAAAAAAGATTTTTTTATTTCGAAAGTCAAAATTTTTATAATCTCTTCCTTCCATACGAGCAACTTTCTAAACCACTAAACTAAATTTAATAAGATATATCCTCACTTATCCTAGGATGTGCATAACCTAAATTTAATAAGATATATCCTCACTTATCCTAGGTTGTGCAGAACCTAAACATCTATGAGTGGTATTGGATCCCACAACTGCGTACTACTTGCAGAGTTGAGAGGCATATATTTAAATTTCCCTGTATACACACTCTAGGAGGTGCGATACAGACATCCAAACAGATTCAATAATTTATATTCTATTAAATGCTGCGTGCTGCCCACCCGGCGAGCCTTATTTCAGCTGCCATAGGCCCATTAATGCGCCCAGGCGAGCCAAATAAGGCTCGCCCACCCGCTCACCCACTCGCCCACCTGCTCACCCATAGGGCACACGGCTCGCAGAGTTGACTGGAACATATCTGAACAGATTGCTGGACCACAGTACACGTGCAAAGTTGAATTTGTATGACATGCGCGATACCATGGCAACTAACAGTGTATATCACTTGAATGGTGCATATTAGTTGCTCACACTACATCCTACTTATAAAGTATTCCAAAGTATTCCAATGAATGGTGCATATTGCTTGTCCACAATACACACTACTTGCAGAGTTGAGACGTCAAATCTAGGGGACAGAAGACAAGGTTGACGTGGCTGTTTTATCGAACTTTGTGCCAGTGGCCAAAATGTACACCCTTGCCAGGCATCTGGCTGATTGGAAGCATGTTACAATGGCTTTGCATGGATTTGAAAATGGAGGTTGAGAGTATTCAATGAACTTACACATGTGGGACCATTTCTCCTCCTCTTTTTGTCTTGTTGTACTGAGCAAGTTCAGTGTCAGCTTACTTTTAAATTCAAAATTACAAATCACCTTTCGCAAAACAAACTGCAATTAACTTCGAAAC
This sequence comes from Pinus albicaulis, assembly GCA_034641835.2. Lineage (NCBI taxonomy): Eukaryota > Viridiplantae > Streptophyta > Pinopsida > Pinales > Pinaceae > Pinus > Pinus albicaulis. Next base: position 115,951 of record JAXQQM020073826.1, read on the forward strand.
CGACCAGGTATATTTGTCAGCCAGACAATGCATTTGAGCTTGTACCATCCAATCTCCTCTGCAATTAATAAGTAATAACTATTTTTTGTTTGTTTGTCTTGGAGCATTTTGTCCCTACTCTTCCTCTGCACAGAAATGGAGTTTTCGGTTCACCCAGTTCCTCGTAGAACGCAACTTCATCTATGCAGTGAATGGAAATTGCTATTGAGCCTAGCGAGAGCGAAGTAGGCTGTGAGATGCGGCAGGAACGGGCATCAATAGAGGGAGGCATGACATTCGATGAATTCTCTATGCGACGCAGCAGGAATTTCCTCAATGCTTTGCAGGTCTTATTATATACTCCTCTCATCTGCTAACCCTTTTCTTTAATATTTTCATCGATGCTGATAATTCCCTTTATTTTTTACGCTGTCTTTATGCTGGTGGTCGCAGGAACTTAAAAATTTAAAACCACAGCTGTATTTTGCAGCAGACTATTGTGAGAAGTCCTACTTACACAATCAACAACAGAAAACGAAGTATGCATCTTTAAGCCTGGTCTTGCCATCGAAAGAAAGCATGGAATTTGTAGTAGGATTTAGCCCTTGTTTTCTGTTTAATATCTATGATATGTTCCAGCAGCTTTTTCCCCAATATGTCATTATCTTATGTAAAGTTACAGCCGAAGTTCCAAACCTATTTCTGTTTTGGGTTAAATGATAAATTGCATTCCATTTTGCTTATTTCGTTTTTTTTTCTTTTTATTTTTCAATGTAAATTTAAAGTACAGCGTCAGTATTTTTTTTTTTTTTGATTTGTTGCTAGATGTGAAACCATTTTCAATGTAAAGTACTGTCTCAATTGTTTTTTTTTTTTCCTGAATTATTACTACATTTGAATCGTTCGAACTCAGTCAGTTTTTCCTGAATTATAATTATTATTTTTTCAAGTTGAACTCATTTGACATGCACTTAAACTCCTTGTAAGATTAGCTTTACATGTCCAAAAGACTGCAGTAGCACAGTTGCCAGCTTTAACATCTCCACATTATTATGGAACCAGTGTTTCTACCTTAACATGCGACATTAACACGATCCATACCTCTTAACATATCCACTCAATCACATTCTCACACAGAGTGCATCTTCCAGGTTTTGAACCTGGATCATCATTGCAGCAAGTGTACCGACCTGACTTTAGACCACAGCCAAACTGACTTAATTATTCCCATGTTATTAGTCCAGCTTAGTTTGTTGAGAACTCTTATATATTTTCCAGCTGAATTGGTTGTACTTTTGTGCAGAGTAACCATGACAACATGTTGGCTCTTGATATCATCTACTTTAACATCTAATATGATGTCCTATGTTCAAACTGCAATTTTTGTTGAAAATAAAGTATATGGCTTCTTAGTCTTGCTTGAGGCTTAATTTGAGCCAAAATCACCCTTATCCTTCTGTTACTCGAAACACATTAACTCCATTTGATTTTGTTCAGCAAAAGTTTGGAGACTGAGCTACTTGAATTTAACTCTAAAGATGTCTTTCATCAACTATATAGATTTTGGTATGAGATGTAATTTACTAGCATGGAAATGTTATCAATCTCATCTCATCTGCTCAGGGTGCTCGACAATTCAAAGGATTATGCTGTAAAGTCTTTGGTGAATGCTGTAGATCATCTTGGGAATGTTGCTTCTAAGCTAGATGACCTAATCAGTAATGAAACTGCAGAGATCGCTGCCACTGAACTTCGAATTGATTGCCTTAATCAGGTATAAAAAGGAACATATAATTTATCGATTTAGCTAGTTTTACCTGGGTTCCATTATGGCTCTGTTATGAAAGGACTACTCTAAATGTGGATATAAAGTCGTTTCTTGCTGCAAGGCCTGTAAAATTTCGAAGTTCATACCATTTTTATCATATAGCTGGTTTCTAGAATGAATGGATGGAGTTAAATAGACTGAACAGAGTAAAGATGATCTTGTACTTTTCATATTTGTTCACATTGAACACATTCACTAGATGACGTCGAGATTCATCAGAATGACATGCTGTGGAATTTTGTAGAGGATTCTGGCATGTAAGGAGCATACTGATGGCAAAGCTCTCAGACAGCAGTGCTTGGTACAAACTATCCCAAGATTTCACAGGCATTATGTTCTACCGGGTAAGTTGGAATGCTAATTTTAAATTTATAATCAATAAATAAAATGGACACATTCTTTCAGTTGATTTAACTTGTTAGGCCAGGCTCATTGAGGACTTGACTCATGTCATCTTTCTGACATGCCATCCTGACTTTGAATTGAGCACAGAAGCTGGGATTTCCGAGGCTGGTGCAGCAAAGAACTCATATATTGGCCTAGATAGTGAGCAGGAAAGATTGCAGCTACTGCATCTAGGTTAATCCTTGTTCTTGTTGGCAACCTGGCTATTGTAGTTTAATTACAAATCTAATACCTTGGTAAATGTTTTGTTGACTTCAATAGTTAAAGCATTTGACATTTCCTGCAGCATATGATATTCTCAGAAAAATTTCAGCACAAAGAATGAACCATAGGTAAAAGGAATAATACCCATGGCACTTAGAATGGGGAAACATGTACAGATTTCTGGAATGCCACTTTCAAAATATGGGGAAACAACAACACACACACACACACACATTAAAGGAAAAAAACACTTCTACAGTACAAAAACAACATTTCTTACAGTATGAAAACTGTTGCTTTTCATAGTTTTCTTAACTATTTCTTTTGTCTTTTTCAATGTCCAGGTTATGTGGCCCACCCACTAAACTAAGTATCACTGTTACAACTTACAATATGGAAAAGACGTTTGTATACATTTCCCAGTCATTTCCATGCCATTCCATATGGGAAACATCTTATGCATTGAATGGAAGTTTGGGCTGGACAATTTGGTTACATTGTAAGTTGTGATATCAAGTCTCTCAATGTTGTTACAGTCCCAACGCCTAAGTGTTAGTTTTATGCCGCTCGGGAAGGCTACCCATTGTCACCTTATTAGCTCTTCCTCTTACTTTTGGTTGGTTCTTCTCCCAGTCAAGAGGAAGTTCTCCAATGATAGGATTGCTAAGGCTATGTTGTAGAGGATTTAGGTGATGACTGAAGAGTAAGCCTTAACAGAACAAATGTTGTAGCAATAGTGGAAAAGTGAATGGGTTAAGTAAGATGAAGGTGAATCCCTAAGATCAATACCTAATCACATTGTGGGAAAAATGAAGTCAAAAGAAACATAGCTCTAAGAGGGCGAGTGCATGAATATGTAAAGTAAATGAGGGTTGATCTATTTGTTACAAAATAATCTTAGCTTGCTGAAAATTATGGCAGAAAATTACTTCAGAAGTCTAGGGGTGTTATTCTTAGGCATTTGTTATGAAAGTGTGGTTATGTTACATTAGGAATAACTAGGTTTATTAGATGCAAGCTTAACACAGCAACCATAGATATAAGATGGATTACATCATCACATTACACAATCCGATTGACACATAGTTCATGACAGGGTCTTCATAACATGCTACAAGGGTTCCCTACAACAAAAATCAACATATGAAAGAATTACAAACATAAAAAGGCATCACATAAAGTAGAATCAATACCTTCAATATTCCATTAAACTTGACAAAATGATGTACTATGTATAGCCCAAGGTGAGAGCTCCTCAATCCCCAAAGACGCAACGACCATCAAATGGAAAGAAAGCTCCTCTTTATAGAAGTAGTTTTTTTATTCGTAAGAAAAACATTATTATCTAGTTAAATCCAGCGCAAGTCAAACAACTAATGTAAAAAAGGAGTAGTTTGATCCCTCCTCAATCAAGGTTGACCATGTCAAAGAATGAGGACATTACTTGCTCTCAAAGAGCTCGCCCTCATTCAAAAAAAGAAATAAAAATACTTTACATATCTCCAAGAGATGGTGCACCACCAAAAATAGGCATTAGAGCCAAGTCAAGATGTTACAGATCCACATAGATAGTGCCCTCTAAAATGCACGCATGCATGCAAAATACAATAAAATATCTTTTAACATGCGAGGATGTGCTCTAATGACCACCTAGAAGAGCTTACTAAGTGTGCCTTCCAAGATGCATGGATGAGAAAACAAGATAATAATCCTCTTAGGAGACTGTTCCACAACAACCATCCCAAGATAGCAAGTGGTCCATGTTATAACAAAATATCACACTTATTGAGATAAAGTCCAAAAGATCAATTATGTGATCCACTATACTCAAGCGGTGTAAATTTTTGTAGATGTTCTATGCTTGAGGCAATTTTACTTTTATAACAGCAATCACATAAATAGTTAAGTAAAATGCTGATAGAACATACCAGTGGATCTATAGAAGACAAACCAGAAACAGGGGAATGTGATGGTGCGTTATGGCGATCAGTAGGATGCTTCAACCAACAAAGTCTTCTTGGTCGGCCAACCCAAAATGTGTCACAACAGTCCTCAAATCAATTATCCAGTCAACTCAAAGTCAACCCCAGAAAAAAGTCAATGCAGTCCAGAAAAAGTCAACTCAGGGCAGCAACAAGAAATTCAACGCAGCTCCAACTTCGGTCAACTGTTTGACCTCGATTTTTGTGCCAATGAGTACGGCCTACAAAAATCGAACTCTCCACAAAATTTCAGCTCAAACGAACCATGCGTTGACCAAAGTCAACGCTGGTCAAACTTGCCCAGAAACCCTAACTGCAGAAAATTGCTGCGGTAAATTTCGTCCTTCAGCTGCAGTAGATTTCGTCCTTCTTCTCACATGGGAGATGAAACTGCTTCTCAATTGATTGTAGATAATTAGAGAAGAAGGTGTGTGATGAGATGAGTGAAAAGCTCTCCAAAGTTGACTGTATTTATATCCATCATTGAGGTGTGTGACACATCTGTTGGGGGTGTAAAACCTTAAGGCCGACTTGCACTTAAATTTATTATAAATAATAAATTCAAAATAAATGTTCTGCTCATCAGATTAAAATCAATTTTATATCGATTTTACACCTCTCCGAAAGAGGAATCCAATACAAATATTGGAATCTTCATCTGAGCGTCACAAGATGGAGTTTGGACCTAGTTGTCCAAATTTAACACTCCCTCTCAACTAGGGAGAACTCCATCCACCAGTGCAATCAAACATCGTGCGTCATCCCATCGTAACTTGCTTTGTTGGCCTCTTTATTTCAGAACAGAAGTGGGTCGGTCACAAAGACATCATTCTCGGCTGACAGATTCAGCCCAAAGGTCAAAACCTCTATCGGACTCACAAAGAGTCGTCTCCAACCAACCCGAAGTTGGTTCATCTGACCCGAAGTCAGGCGGAGGTCCGAGACCTCACTAGACTTGATCCCAGATCAAGTGGTTGGACCGTGCCATCCTAGATAGAGAGTACGGCAATCTCTGATGCATCCATCAGTCTTTGCTACTGGTCTCTAGCTTTTCCCATCTCATTGGCCAAATGAGAGGTACTTCCCATGAGCCTTGAACTCAATGGGTAGGATGCATACGGGGCACAGATAATGAGAGGTGAACCAACTCAATAATCACAACGGTGGGGTCCAAGCACACCAACAAGGTTTGGCAAGCCTAGCCTTGTGGTTGCTCATAGCTCCGAGAAGCTGTCCCTAAAGCCCCCCAGAGCTCCTCGAGCTCATCGTCCAACAGGACCCACATCATAGGGTTGTTCCACGATACCAAGTCTCTCACGGAAGGTTAGGAACTTGACCTTCCCCAGGGGCTTAGTGAGAATATCTGCGACCTGCTCATCAGTTCCTATATGATCGAGCCTTACGGCGCCTCGCTGTACCATATCCCGGATGAAATGGTACCTGATATCAAAATGCTTGGATCGGTCGTGGAACACGGGATTCTCGGTCAAGCGAATCCCACTCTGGTTATCACAGAGTATCACGGTGGTATCTAGCACATGTCCAAATAGCTCACTAAAGAGCTTTCGGAACCAAACTGCTTCACAACAGGCCATACTTGCTGCAATGTATTCGGCCTCTGCAGTGCTCAAAGCCACCGACTTCTGCTTCCTGCTCATCCATGAAATCGAAGCAGAACCAAGATTGAAGCAGCATCCCGATGTGCTCTTACGATCCACCACACTGCCAGCCCAATCGGCATCAGTATATCCACGGAGTGTCACGCTCCCGGTAGTGTATCTCAGCCCATGGTTTATCGTGCCCCGAAGGTATCTCAGAAGATTCCTGGCACCAACCCAGTGAAAGTGATGAGGCTCAACCATCTGTTGACTCAAAGTGTTCACTGCAAAACATATATCTGGATAGGTGTTCACTAAGAACATCAGGGCCCCTACGAGTTGACGATACTCAGTAGGATTTGACAATACGGGCCCAGCAGCGCTGCCACTCAACTTCTTGAAGTTGAGTTCCATTAGTGTTGACACGGACTTGCAGTGCACCATACCAAATCTTTCCGGAAGTTTCACAATGTATTTTCCTTGAGGAAGAGAAAATCTCTCAGTCTCTGCCAGGACCTCCAGGCCTAGGAAGTAGTGCATCGGTCCTAAGTCCTTCATATCGAACTCGACGACGACTCCTCTTACATTGATGAATGAGAGGGTCAGCACCTGTCAGGAAGAGGTCATCCACATATAGCACTAGAATGAGAGGCTTCCCCTGCACAACCTTGAAGTAAAGGTTCGGATCGGCATTACTTCGAGTGAAGCCCAGCTTCATCAAGTAACTATCCATCCTCTCGTACCAAGCTCTGGGTGCTTGCTTTAACCCATAGAGGGCTTTCTTCAACCTGCAGACATAAGTGTCTCGATCTTGAACTTCAAATCCCAGAGGTTGTTCTACATACACCTCTTCCTTTATTGCACCATGCAGAAAAGCTGTCTTGACATCCATCTGATGAAGACTCCATCCTTGTGTAGCAGCAAGGGCTATGATTGATCGGATGGTGGTATATCGTGCCACGGGGGCAAATATGTCATCATAGTCTGTTCCTTCCTTTTGAGAGAAGCCACGGGCAACAAATCTTGCCTTGAAATTTTCAGCACTTCCATCGGATCCATGCTTGATCTTGTAGAGCCATTTCGCGGTGACAGGCGATTTGTCCTTCGGTCTTGGAACCACATCCCAGACATCATTCTTCATTATGGACTCATATTCTTCGTGCATAGCATCCTTCCCGGAGACTTGATGCTTTACGGCTTCCTCAAAAGATCCAGGCTCAGATTGTCTGATAGTACTCATGGCGGCTAGATACCCTTGGTATCTACCGGCTTCTTAGTTTCTCGGAATGTCCCCCTCGGGGCAACATGTCCCTCAACATCTTCCAGAGTGTCCCTGAGCCATGATGGTCTCTTTCTCAATGAAGGAGATGGATTGATTGGGTCCATTGGTCCTTCAACATCAGGCATTGTCTCATCCTGTAGTTCTTCTTGATTTCCAAGCCTTGCTTCATGACTTTCCTCAGATCTCGGAAGATCTACTACTTTCTTCAGGGAAGCATCTTCGTCAAAAGTGACATCATGGCATATCTCTACTTCCCTTTGACCAGGTACATAGACTC
>JAXQQM020090296.1:0-30000 GCA_034641835.2 Pinus albicaulis
CCAAGATTCAGCAAAAGAAGAGTGATCGTATTGGATGCATTGAAGAGCATCTACGAGATATGCAGTGGTTGGAGCTGTTTGGGTCATCTGCTGAAGATCCAGCCGCTGTGCACTCTTCTGATGGCTAGGCTTCCTAATTTATTTTTGTTTATATATGTTTTTTGTACAACGATATTATAGTTGTTGCTGTATATGTAAGTATTATGGACATAGTCGCGTAGTTCTAGTTGCTACAGATAGACTGAAACATTATCGATTTTGGTTGGCCTTTAACTTTTTAAGATGGCCAACAAACCTGGTTTCCCTTTGGGCAGGTTGAGGCTCTTCTCCTTGATGTATTTATTTGGCAACTTGCTCTCAATTATAGAAAAGAGAGGTCCTACAGAATTAACAAAAAAAAAAAAAAAGTGTCAAAATTTGCATTTAAAATATATTTTTTAATTATTTATATAAATTTAATTGAATATTATTAAATATTTTATTAATTATAATTTAATTTTAATATAAATTGTTTTTAGTGTCATTTTTGAAAGTTTTTGGATTTTTTTGGTTTATTTTTTCTAAAATCCACACACTACACTCTCTAGCTTTGAACTTGCGATTTCTTAGGAGGAGAGACATGTTGTTAACCATTAGGCTCACTCAAGTTGTATAATTATTATTATTATCATCCAATTTTAAGGTCATAACCAAACCAAACATTGATGTAGGAGTCCCCTTGTTTATGGAACAAGGGACCCACCTCAACAATTATGTAAACCATTAAAACCCCTAGGGTCAAACCAACCCATTTAAAAACTCCTAGGGTCAAGCCAACCCATATATAAAACAATTATTTTAAGAATTAATATAGATATGTTTTAAGCACTGATCTAACTTGAGCCAAGAGGGATCAAATTTCTTCTATGTAATTTTTCATTGTTTAAATCTTATTTTTGAATGCTATAGAGGTTACAAAATATGTGCATTGAAATGGTTTTTTTGTTATTACTATATTTTCAAGTATAAGTGAATATTAATTTACATTAAAATATTTGATTCATAATCCACATGGGGCCTTTTATTTTATAAAACTTTAAAATATATTCTTTTAACATTTTTCTCATTATAGATATATATGAAGTTCTTATCACTTGTTCACATATTTTTTTAAATATATAAGGTTTAAAAATAGTACTCACATAATTTTTTTGTTTACTTCTAATTACTTTTCATGAAATTTTATTAGGTCATATGGACAACTAATTAGGCATGCATATCATATTTCTTTTTTCTTTTTTTATTATAGCTCACATTATTTTTCTATTTAGAGAATATTGTATTCATATTTTAAGAGGTGACATGTATCAACTCCATGTTGAGCAGGGACATACTTACACATTGTCTTCAGGCTCCCAAAAGAATGAGTCTCTCTACCCAATTATACATAAATAAAATAAATTATTCTCTCATTTAACATATTTACAACTTAACCTCTTACTTAAGAAAACAATTAAATGATAAATATATAATAACATGTCCGCAAATTTATGCATTACATATGTTTAATTAGTTTGATTTTATATATTTTTTATTAAAAAGTTAAAGTTATAATGGTTACGATTATGTTTTTAATTAATATGTAATGTGAATAAAACAAAAGGAATAGATTCTTATTGGTTATTGTATGTCTTCAAATTATGAAATACATATATATTAACATAGTTTATTAAATTAAATAGTTAATAATATTTAGCAAACATTGGTTCATAATAAGCATAAAAAAATTTAGCTTATAATATACTTATATTATCCAAAAATAATAATAAAAAATAAATAAATTATAACTTTATTTTATATTTTTATTATTATTAATTGTAAAAAATTAATATATAACTTTAAAATAAAACATATCACAAGCATTTTAATCATAAAAATTCAATCACACTTTGCAAAAAGATTTGAAATATATATATCTATCTATCTATATATATACAATTGATTATACCTATTGTAAATAGATACTCAAATACCAATTTTATAATTTACAAACATAACTACATTTTACAATATGAGAAATATTTACTTTATTTTATTGTAAATAGATACTCAAATACCAATTTTATAATTTACAAATATAACTATATTTTACAACATGAGAAATATTTACCTTTTATAATTTACAAATATAACTACATTTTACAATATGAGAAATATTTACTTTAATTTTATATCAAATATATAAATATCTTTCTCATAATTTATAAATGAAGTAACGGGTGATTAAAATTTTTAATTATTCTTTATTTTAAATATTAAAATAATAAACATATAACTATAATATTTCCAAAATAATTAGTAACATTCTTCAAAATTTAAAGCATATTAAATACTAATCTAACATGGTGAATGCAATCAAATGTTTTATTTAAGATATTATAATTGTTAAAAAATAAAGAAAATATCCATATTATAGAAAAAAATAAATAAAATCAAATGCAACTTAGTTGTTTTTGCAACCAGTTGGAGTGGTCCGTAGAACATTGTTTCAACTAATTGGAGTGGCCTGTTCAGCTCAGAAAAGGAAGAGCTGGTTGAAAGACGTGGCTCACGATCGGAGATATTTTTAACATAATCCAGCCATACACAAACATTATAATTAAAATGTTCGACCTGTAACACAAAATTTATAATGAAAATGCTGCACGTCTACAAAATTGAAATATGAACGTTGGAGTGGTCAATTACTGAAACTTTACCGTTAGAAACCAAAAGATGCACAAAAACTTGCCAATGCCGATCCTGAAGTTGAAATGCAATTTCGAAATTTGAATTTCATCTAGTTGTTTCCTGTCAGAATATGCAAAAAATCTGGTGGTAAAAAAAACACCCTCAAGTTGAAATGCAATTTAAATTTCATTGTGGTTTAGATATTTCTCTCCACTTCTCTCCCACGCAGCTTCCTGCGCTCTCTGTTTATATGTGTGCAGTGGGAATAGTCTGTGATGAGTTGTATTTGGTAGCGGCAACGAGAGTCCATGGTGGGTTACGTTTGGTGGAGGGAACACCAGTCCATTGAGGATTTTCTTTTGAATAAGGATGTTCCACCGCTTGAGAGGTAACATTGAGGAAGGCCATTGATTAGAAGACCATAGGCCGTCCGTTGTATGGACAAAGCGTGAGCTGCAATCAATGCTATTAAGGTAAGCACAAGTTGCCTATGCTATTGTCATTTTCTACACGCTTCACTAAATTTATTTTGAAATTGAAGGATATATTTCATTGATTTTTTTGAAGTTGAAGGATACAGTTAAAGATTTCGGTGTTGAAATAGTTCTTTATACACTTCACTGATTTTTTTTTGAAATTTAGGGATATATTTCAACAATTTTTTTAAGTTGAAGGATATACTTGAAGATTTCAGCGTTGAGATAGTTCTTTATAATTTTAATGGTAAAGAGTTACAAGGATTGTTGAATTAAATTTATTAGGTTAATTTCATATAACAAATTTCTATTCGCAAATATGTTTCTAATTAGAGTGAATAACACTATACTCAGGTTTCTGTTTGCATACTCCGCTTCCTAGTTTGGCGATGCTTTTGTTTACATATGATACTCAGATTTCTATTTGCATTTCTTGGCTTCGTTAGAATTTCGTTCTTACCTTTTTTCGTTGCCATGGCCATCCCCATGCCGTGCCTTTCTTTTCTATTCCCAGATTTGTTAGAGTAGATTCATGATGTTCCATCTGCCTGAGCATACCTATGAGGTTTTTCTTCTTTTATCCATTCACATATTTTATTTTTTATTATATATCTTTTACATAAGGTATGGTTCATGTGTTCTTTTAAATTCGCTATTTAAAAAAATAATTATATAAAAAAAGTTATAATGTATTATATGTTTTATTAGAGCAATTATTTTATGATTTTCAGTTTTATTTATATTTAAATTTTAATATCTTAAAATGGATTTTTTTTGTTACTTTGTAATATTGCACCTTTTAAAAGTGGATGGGGAAGAAAGTGACCTAGTAAGAGAGAGAAACACACACAAAGTGAGTGTGGAAGGGGACGCAAGGGGTAGAGGTAAATAGAGAGAGCAAAAGGGAGAAAGTGAAGGAGAAAGAGGTAGAAGGAGACTAGAGAAATTGAAGGAGAGAAGGGTAGGGTGCACAAGAGAGAGATACACACACAAAGTGAGAATTAAAGGGGATACATGTGGCGAGAGATGAACAAAATGAGAGGGAAATAGAGAAAATTAAGGAGAAATAGCTAGAGAGAGAATGGAGAAATTAAAGGAGACAAAGATAGGGGTGAGAGAGGGAGATAGGAGAGAGGAGGGAGAGAGAGAGATAAATTGAGAGAACTAGTGAGAGAGGGAGAGGGAGGGTGAGTGGCACGATGGGTGGAGATAGCACAAGAGAAAGAAGATGTTGAGGAGGGACAGAGGAAGGGAGACACGGAGTAAGAGAGAGAGAGGGAGGGAGGGAGGAAGGGAGAGAGAGAGAGAGGGAGAGAGAGATAGAGAGGAAGTAGGAGGGAGAGAGGGAAAGAGCGAGAGGGAGAGAGCGAGAGGGATAAGGAGGGAGAGAGCGAGAGGGAGAGGGAGGGAGATAGAAAGAGGAAAGGGAGGAAGATAAAGAGAGAGAGAGAGATGGAAGGGAGTGAGAGAGAGAGAGAGAGAGAGAGAGAGAGAGAGAGAGAGAGAGAGGGAGCTGGAGGGAGAGAGGGATGGAGCGAGAGGGAGAGAGAGGGAGCAGGTGGGAATGAGAGAGAGAGAGAGACGGATCAGGGGAGAGAGAGAGAGAGAGAGGGAGAGGGGGGGACAGAGATAGGGAGAGGGAGGGAGATAGAGGGAGGGAGGAAGGGGGGTAGCGGGAGGGAGTAGGAGGGAGGGAGAGAGAGAGGTAGTAGGAGGGATAGAGGGAGGGAGTAGGAGGGAGGGAGAGAGAGAGGGAGGGAGATAGAGGGAGGGAGGAAGGGGGGTAGCGGGAGGGAGTAGGAGGGAGGGAGAGAGAGAGGTAGTAGGAGGGATAGAGGGAGGGAGTAGGAGGGAGGGAGAGAGAGAGGTAGTAGGAGGGATAGTGTTATTTTTGAAAGTTTTTGGATTTTTTTGGTTTATTTCTTCTAAAATCCACACTCTACACTCTCTAGTTTTGAACTTGTGACCTCTTAGGAAGAAAGACATGTTGTTAACCATTAGGCTCACTCAAGTTGTATAATTATTATTATTATCATCCAATTTTAAGGTCATGACCAAACCAAAGATTGATGTAGGAGTCCCCTTGTTTTAAGCACTGATCTAACTTGAGCCAAGAGGGATCAAATTTCTTCTATGTAAATTTTCATTGTTTAAATCTTATTTTTGAATGCTATAGAGGTTACAAAAGATGTGCATTGAAATGGTTTTTTGGTTATTACTATATTTTCAAGTACAAGTGAATATTAATTTACATTAAAATATCTGATTCATAATACTTTAAAATATATGCTTTTAACATTTTTCTCATTATAGATATATATGAAGCTGTTATCACCTGTTCACATATTTTTTAAATCCACATATAATTTTTTTTTTTACTACTAATTACTTTTCATGAAATTTTATTAGGTCATATGGACAACTAATTAAGAATGCATATCATATTTCTTTTTTCTTTTTTACTATAGCTCACAGTGTTTTTCTATTTAGAGTATATTGTATTCATATTTTAAGAGGTAACATGTATCAACTCCATGTTGAGTAAGGACATGCTTACACATTTCCTTTAGACTCCCAAAAGAATGAGTCTCTCTACCCAATTATACATAAATAAAATAAATTATTTTCTCATTTAACATATTTACAACTTAACCTCTTACTTACGAAAACAATTAAACGATAGAATTATAATAACATGTCCTCAAATTTATGCATTACATATGTTTAATTAGTTTGATTTTATATATTTTTTATTAAAAAGTTAAAGTTATAATGGTTATGAATATGTCGTTAATTAAGATGTAATGTGAATAAAACAAAAGGAAACTATTAGATTCTTATTGGTTATTGTATGTCTTCAAATTCTGAAATACATATATATTAACATAGTTTTTTAATTTAAATAGTTAATAATATTTAGCAAACATTGATTCATAATAAGCATCAAAACATTTAGTTTATGATATACTTATATTATCCAAAAATAATAATAAAAAATAAATAAATTATAGGTTTATTTTATATTATTATTATAAATTGTAAAAAATCAATATATAATTTAAAAATAAAACAATCATAAGAATTTTAATCATAAAAATTCAATCACACTTTGCAAATATATTTGAAAAAAAAAAATATTTAGCTTTTATACAATTGATTATACCTATTGTAAATAGATACTCAAATACAAATTTTATAATTTACAAATATAACTATATGTTACAACATGAGAATGCATTACATAATTTATGCATTACATATGTTTAATTAGTTTGATTTTATATATTTTTTATTAAAAAGTTAAAGTTATAATGGTTATGAATGTGTTGTTAATTAAGATGTAATGTGAATAAAACAAAAGGAATCTATTAGATTCTTCTTGGTAATCTCTCTACTCAATTATACATAAATAAAATAAATTATTCTCTCATTTAACATATTTAGAACTTAACTTACCAAAACAATTAAATGATAAAATTATAATAACATGTCCTCAAATTTATGCATTACATATGTTTAATTAGTTTGATTTTATATATTTTTTATTAAAAATTTAAAGTTATAATGGTTATGAATGTGTTGTTAATTAAGATGTAATGTGAATAAAACAAAAGGAAACTATTAGATTCTTATTGGTAATCGTATGTCTTCAAATTATGAAATACATGTACATTAGCATAGTTTGTTAAATTAAATAGTTAATAATATTTAGCAAACATTGATTCATAATAAGCATCAAAACATTTAGCTTATAATATACTTATATTATCCAAAAATAATAATAAAAAATAAATCAATTATAACTTTATTTTATATTTTTATTATTATTAATTGCAAAAAATTAATATATAATTTTAAAATAAAACATATCACAAGCATTTTAATCATAAAAATTCAATCACACTTTGCAAAAATATTTGAAAAAAAATAAATAAAAAAAAATTAGCTTTTATACAATTGATTATACCTATTGTAAATAGATACTCAAATACCAGTTTTATAATTTACAAACATAACTACATTTTACAATATGAGAAATATTTACTTTATTTTATTGTAAATAGATACTCAAATACCAATTTTATAATTTACAAATATAACTACATTTTACAACATGAGAAATATTTACTTTATTTTCAACCTATAATTAATTTTATACCAAATATATAAATATCTTTCTCATAATTTATAAATAAAATAACGGGTGATTAAAAATTTTAATTATTCTTTATTTTAAATATTAAAATAATAAACATATAACTATAATATTTCCAAAATAATTAGTAACATTCTTCAAAATTTAAAGCATATTCAATACTAAATGATATGCTCTCTAAAATGGCAGGTTGAATATCTAATGTGACATGGTCAACGCAATCAAATGTTTTATTTAAGATATTATAATGGTTAAAAAATAAAGAAAATATCCCTATTATAGAAAAAAATAAATAAAATCAAACGCAACTTAGTTGTTTTTGCAACCAGATGGAGTGGTTCGTAGAACATTGTTTCAACTAATTGGAGTGGTCTGTTCAGCTCAGAAAAGGAAGAGCTGGTTGAAAGACATGGCTCACGATCGGAGATATTTTTAATATAATCCAGCCATACACAAACATTCTAATTAAAATGTTCGAAGTGTAACACAAAATTCATAATGAAAATGCTGTACGTCTACAAAATTGAAATATGAACGTTGGAGTGGAGTGGTCAATTACTGAAACTTTACCGTTAGAAACCAAAAGATGCACAAAAACTCACCAATGCGGATCCTGAAGTTGAAATGCAATTTCGAAATTTGAATTTCATCTAGTTGTTTCCTGTCAGAATATGCAAAAAAGCTGGTGGTAAAAAAAACAGCCTCAAGTCGAAATGCAATTTAAATCTCATTGTGGCTTAGATATTTCTCCCCACTTCTCTCCCACGTAGCTTCCTGCGCTCTCTGTTTATATGTGTGCAGTGGGAAGAGTCTGTGATGGGTTGTATTTGGTAGCAGCAACGAGAGTCAATGGTGGGTTACGTTTAGTGGAGGGAACACCATTCCATTGAGGATTTTCTTTTGAATAAGGATGTTCCACCGCTTGAGAGGTAACATTGAGGAAGGCCATTGATCAGAAGACCATAGGCCGTCCGCTGTGTGGACAAAGCGTGAGCTGCAATCAATGCTATTAAGGTAAGCACAAGTTGCCTATGCTATTGTCATTTTCTACACGCTTCACTAAATTTATTTTGAAATTGAAGGATATATTTCATTGATTTTTTTGAAGTTGAAGGATACAGTTAAAGATTTCGGTGTTGAAATAGTTTTTTATACACTTCACTGATTTTTTTTTTTAATTTAGGGATATATTTCAATGATTTTTTTAAGTTGAAGGATATACTTGAAGATTTCAGCGTTGAAATAGTTCTTTATAATTTTAATGGTAAAGAGTTACAAGGATTGTTGAATTAAATTTATTAGGTTAATTTCATATAACAAATTTCTATTCGCAAAGATGTTTCTAATTAGAGTTAATAACACCATACTCAGATTTCTGTTTGCATACTTCGCTTCCTAGTTAGGCGATGCTTTTGTTTACATATTATACTCAGATTTCTGTTTGCATTTCTTGGCTTCGCTAGAATTTCGTTCTTACCTTTTTTCCCTGCCATGGTCATTCCCATGTCGTGCCTGTCTTTTCTATTCCCAGATGTGTTAGATTAGATTCATGATTTGTTAGAGTAGATTCATGATGGCTTTTCTTCTTTTATCCATTCACATATTTTATTTTTTATTATATATCTTTTACATAAAGTATGGTCCATGTGTTCTTTTAAATTCGCTATTTAAAAAAATAATTATATAAAAAAAGGTTATAATGTATTATACGTTTTATTAGAGCAGTTATTTTATGATTTTCAGTTTTATTTAAATTTTAATTTTAATATCTTAAAATGGATTTTTTTTGTTATTTTGTAATATTGCACATTTAAAAAGTGGATGGGGAAGAAAGTGACCTAGTAAGATAGAGAAATACACACAAAGTGAGTGTGGAAGGGGACGCAAGGGGTAGAGGTAAATAGAGAGAGAAAAAGGGAGAAAGTGAAGGAGAAAGAGGTAGAAGGAGACTAGAGAAATTGAAGGAGAGAGGGGTAGGGTGCGCAAGAGAGAGATACACACACAAATTGAGAATTACAGGGGATACATGTGAGGAGAGATGAACAAAATGAGAGGGAGATAGAGAAAATTAAGGAGAAATAGCTAGAGGGAGAATGGAGAAATTAAAGGAGACAAAGATAGGGGTGAGAGACTGAGGTAGGAGAGAGGAGGGAGAGAGAGAGATAAATTGAGAGAACTAGTGAGAGAGGGAGAGGGAGGGTGAGTGGCACGATGGGTGGAAAAAAAAAAAAACCATTTCAATGATTCTTAAATTTGGTTCAGATCAACTTTGTTTCCCTTAAAAATCCTAAAATCCAATGGTATGCTTCTATGCTAGAAGTTGATAATGGCTGGCTAAGGGCTTTGCTAGAGTTTGTTTGCTAGAATTTCGTTTTTTCCTTTTTCCCCTGCCATGGCCATGTCGTGCCTGTCTTTTCTATTCCAATATTTGTTAGAGCATATATATTTTCGTTCTTTCCTTTTTTCCCTGATAACCTCATGACCTCATGATGTTCGATCTGCCTGAGCATATCTATTTTCATGGAGCAAGACTCTGTGAAAACGCTATCTGCATGTAACATATTTGTTGTACATATGAACGACATTTTATATCACCCATAATGAAAAAGATGTAGCGGCACATTAGTATGGTTATAATTATTGACTCATTTAAGTTGTACTCCTCCTCGTTTTCTCTATCAGTTGTACGTGTTATATTGAAGATGTTGTCATGCATTTTTGTTCTTTTTAAGTTTATATGCGGTTATGTATTATGGGTTTTCCTTACAATAAATCTATCTTTTCTCTACAGGTTTATTCCATTTGAATTAATTTATAAAAATGGATATATTTTATTGTAACTATGTTTTTTCTTCTTTTATCCATTCACATATTTTCTTTTTTATTATATATATTTTACATAAAGTATGGCCGATGTGTTATTTTCAATTAGCTATTTAAAAAAATAATTATATATATAAAAAAAGTTATAATGTATTATACTTTTTATTAGAGCAATTATTTTATGATTTTGAGTTTTATTTATATTTAAATTTTAATATCTTAAAATGGATTTTTTTGTTATTTTGTAATATCGCACCTTTTAAAAGTGGATGGGGAAGAAAGTGACCTGGTAAGAGAGAGAAACACACACAAATAGAGTGTGGAAGGGGACGCAAGGGGTAGAGATGAATAGAGAGAGAAAAAGTGAGAAAGTGAAGGAGAAAGAGGTAGAAGGAGACTGGAGAAATTGAAGAAGAGAGGGGTAGTGTGGGCAAGAGAGAAAGAGAGAGACATACACACAAAGTGAGAATTGAAGGGTATACATGTGGGGAGAGATGAACAAAATTACAAGGAAATAGAGAAAATTTTAAGGAGAAATAGCTAGAGGGAGAATGGAGAAATTAAAGGAGAGAGAGATAGGGGTGAGAAAGAGAGGTAGGAGACAGGAGGGAGAGAGAGAGAGATAATTTGAGGGAACTAGTGACAAAGAGAGAGGGAGGGTGAGCGGCAAGATGGGTGGAGATAGTGAAAGAGAGAAAGAGAGAGAGAGGGAGAGAGAAGGATAGAGGGAGAGAGAGAAAGAGGGAGGGAGTGGGAGGCAGAGAGAGAGAGGGAGAGGGAGGGAGACAGAGAACTGGAGATGGAGGGACATAGTGGAAGGGAGAAGAAGGGAGGGAGAGAGAGAGGGAGGGGGACAGAGATGGAGAGGGAGGGAGGAAGAGAGAGAGAGTGAGAAGGAGCATGAGGGAGGGAGAGGGGGAGAGAGAGAGGGAGGGAGGTAGAGAGGGAGGGGCGGGGAGGGGGTGGCAGGGAGAGAGCGAGAGGGAGGGGGCGGGAGGGAGAGAGCGAGAGGGAGGGGGCGGGAGGGAGAGAGCGAGAGGGAGGGGGCGGGAGGGAGAGAGCGAGAGGGAGGGGGCGGGAGGGAGAGAGCGAGAGGGAGGGGGTGGCAGGGAGAGAGCAAGAGGGAGGGGGAGGCGGGGGAGGGGGAGGGAGAGAGATAGAGGTAGGGGACAACAGAGGGAGGGGGAGGAGGAGAGAGAGTTAGGGAGTAGGAGGGAGAGAGAGAGAGAGAGAGAGAGAGAGGGAGGGAGGGAGGGAAAGAGAGCGAGCGGGAGAGAGAGCGAGTGGGAGGGAGAGAGGGAGAGAGAGAGATAGGGAGAGGGAGGGAGAGAGGGAGAGAGAGATAGGGAGAGAGACAGGGAGAGGGAAAGGGAGGGAGATAGAGGGAGGAAGATACAGGGAGGAAGGGAAGGAGAGAGGGAGGGAGATAAAGGGTGGGAGGGAGAGAAGAAGGGAGAGAGAGAGAGGGAGAAAGAGAGGGAGGGAGATAAAGGGAGGGAGGGAGAGAAGAAGGGAGAGAGAGAGGGGGGGAGGGAGAGGGAGGGAGGGAGAGAGGGAGGGAGAGAGAGAGAGAGAGAGAGGTAGAGAGAGAGAGAGAGGGAAGAAGGGAGAGGGAGGGAGGGAGATAAAGGGAGGGGGAGAGAGAGAGAGATGGATAAGGAAGGGGAGAGAGAGAGGGAGCGGGAGGGAGTCGAAGGGAGTGGGAGGGAGAGAGAGAGAGAGGGAGTGGGAGGGAGAGAGAGAGAGAGAGAGGGAGGGAGGGAGAGAAAGAAAGAGGGATCAGGAGGGAGAGAGAGAGAGAGCGAGGGGGAGATAGAGGGAGGGTGAGCCGGAAGGAGAGAGAGAGAGAGGGAGAGGAAGAGAGTGGGAGAGAGATAGGGGTAGGGGGTGAGAGAGAGAGGGAGCAGGAGGGAGTGAGATTAAGGGAGGGAAGGAGGGAGAGAGGGAGGGAGGGATTAGGAAGGAGAGAGAGATGGATGGAGGGAGAGAGAGAGAGATAGGGAGGGAGCAGGAGGGAGGGAGAGAGAGAGAGTGATTGGGAGGGAGATAGATGTAGGGAGGGAGAGGGAGGGATATAGAGGGACGGGGAGAGAGAGGGAGTGGGCGTAAGAGTGAAAGGGAGAGAGAGAGAGAGAGAAAGAGAGAGGGAGAGGAAGAGGGAGAGAGAGAGAGAGAGACAGGGAGAGGAAGAGGGAGAGAGAGAGAGAGAGAGAGAGAGAGAGAGAGAGAGAGAGAGAGAGGGAGGGAGGAGAGAGAGTGAGGGAGAGACAAAGAGGGAGAGAGGGGATATGGAGAGAGAGAGAGGGAGAGGGAGAAAGAGGGAGACTAAGATGGGAAGACAGAGAGGGATGAGGGAGAGAGAGAGGGAGAGGGGGAGAGGGAGATGGAGAGCGGGAGAGGGAAAGTGAGAGAGAGAGAGAGAGAGAGAGAGAGAGAGAGAGAGAGATAATGTCAAAGAGAGAGAGAGAGAGAGAGAGAGAGAGTCAGAGAGGAGAAATAAGGATAGTGAGAGATAGAGGGAGAGGGAGGGAGGGAGAGACAGAAGGAGGGAGAGGGAGGGAGAGAGAGAGAGGGGGAGAGGGAGGCAGATAGATGGAGGGAAGGAGAGGGAGGGAGACAGAGGGAGGGGGAGAGAGCGGAAGGGGTAGTGAGAGGGAAAGGGATAGGGAGGGAGAGAGAGAGAGAGGGAGAGAGAGAGGGAGAGAGAGAGAGAGAGAGTGGGAGAGAGAGAAAGAGAGAGAGAGAGAGAGAGAGAGAGAGGGAGGGAGGGAGGGAGAGGGAGAGAGAGAGGGATGGAGAGGGAGAGAGAGAGAAAGAGGGAGAGGGAGAGAGGGAAAGAGAGGGAGAGAGGGAGAGGGAGAGATAGAGAGAGAGAGAGAGAGATAGAGAGAGAGAGAATGGGATGGAGTGGGAGAGAGATAGAGAGAGAGAGAGAGAGGGAGTGGGAGGGAGGGAGAGAGAGAGAGAGTGGGAGGGAGTTGGAGGGAGGGAGAGAGGGAGATAGAGAGAGAGGGAGAGGGAGAGAGAGAGAGAGAGAGAGAGAGATAGTGTCCAAGAGAGACTAATTGTAATTCAAAACATTGCTAATTGAAGTATTGAATCAAGAAAAAGTAATTGACGCAACATAAAACAATTTCAAAATCTAATAGATTCATGCAATTTCAACCATTTATTTCCACACTCAACTTTTAATTATTTTCAATTTAGTTTAATTTTCAAAATTATAATTAAATTTCCTTTTATTATGTTTTTTTTATTAGTAAATTACCTATCTTGTCCCTTGCTCCTTTTATGTGTTTTTATTCAATTTTTTCCAATTTAATTATTAGTTATTTGAAGAAAAATAATTTACTTTTAAAATATATTTGAATAAGATGATCATTTTTAGCGAAAAATAAATAAATAAATAATATTGTGATTCTAATGGAGTAATTGAAAAAATTATAAAAAGGAAATTTTTTTCATAATTTTTTTTCCCAAACTTTCTAGAAATTTCTCAAAAAAATATAGTTCAATGTGATGGATAAGAACTTAGTTCTTCTTAATCTTATTCCATTTCTTCTTAATCTTAACCCATTTAAAAAAGGTTGAGATTATTGAAATTTTAAAAGATAAGCCTAGGAGGGTAAGAAAAAACTCTATTTTCGTTGTGTACTATTTTCATTCATGGCTCATTCCAAGTACCAAGTCGAATTCTAAAAAATAATATTTTTTATTTTAACGAATACTATTTTTCATTCTACAAATTTTCCTAAAATATCATAAAAATTCTAGAATCTATATATAGTTATTATAGATTAGAATAATTTTACAATAATATCCTCAAACATTTGTGTCAATTTAAAATAAGATTTTTTTTTACACTCATGATATAAATATAAATTTTAAAATTTTTCTATACTAAAACTAAATTCTTAAGTTTTTAGAAAAAACTGATATAATTTTTACATTTTTCAATAGTATTCTTAATAAATTTGTTTGTCAAGAATATCCTTACTCCTTAATAAATTTATCGGTGTAAACTAATTCACGCCATCCAAAATATTAAACTCTCATATATATAAGTATAACTTTCTAAATACAAATTAATATTAACGAAAACTAATTGAACTAACACCATCCAAAATATTCAACTCTCCCATGCCTAAGTGAAACTATGTAAACACCAAATAATGTTAAAGAAAACTAGTTCAACTAATCCCTTGAATTAGACTATAACAATATTTTGTTATACATTATTTAAATTTTTAAATTCTAGGAAATGATAAAGTGATGAATGAGACAAATGATAATATATAATCAAAGTGTAATTAGTAAATAAATAAATAACCTCCCTTGAAATACTAGTCCTAGCCGTGGTCAAAGTGGAAACACCCTCCATATATTTAGATTTTTATACTCATGTGTAATTAGTAAATAAATAAATAACCTCCCTTGAAATACTAGTCATAGCAGTGGTCAAAGTGGAAACACCCTCCATTTATTTAGATTTTTATACTCATTTTATTAGGTATTTTATTTTCATATTTAATTCATTAATAAGTGTCAAAATTTGCATTTAAAATATTTTTTTTAATTATCTATATAAATTTAATTGAATATTATTAAATATTTTATTAATTATAATTTAATTTTAATATAAATTGTTTTTAGTGTCATTTCTGAAAGTTTGTGGATTTTTTTGGTTTATTTTTTCTAAAATCCACACTCTACACTCTCTAGCTTTGAACTTGTGATTTCTTAGGAGGAGAGACATGTTGTTAAACATTAGGCTCACTCAAGTTGTATAATTATTATTAATATCATCCAATTTTAAGGTCATGACCAAACCAAACATTGATGTAGGAGTCCCCTTGTTTATGGAACAAGGGACCCACCTCCGCTCAACAATTATGTAAACCATTAAAACCCCTAGGGTCAAACCAACCCATTTAAAAACTCCTAGGGTCAAGCCAACCCATATATAAAACAATTATTTTAAGAATTAATATAGATATGTTTTAAGCACTGATCTAACTTGAGCCAAGAGGGATCAAATATCTTCTATGTAAATTTCCATTGTTTAAATCTTATTTTTCAATGCTATAGAGGTTACAAAAGATGTGCATTGAAATGGTTTTTTGGTTATTACTATATTTTCAAGTATAAGTGAATATTAATTTACATTAAAATATTTGATTCATAATCCACATGGGGCATTTTATTTTATAAAACTTTAAAATATATTATTTTAACATTTTTCTCATTATAGATATATATGAAGTTGTTATCACTTGTTCACATATTTTTTTAAATATATAAGGTTTAAAAATTGTACTCACATAATTTTTTTGTTTACTTCTAATTACTTTTCATGAAATTTTATTAGGTCATATGGACAACTAATTAAGCATGCATATCATATTTCTTTGTTCTTTTTTATTATAGCTCACATTGTTTTTCTATTTAGAGAATATTGTATTCATATTTTAAGAGGTAACATGTATCAACTCCATGTTGAGCAAGGACATGCTTACACATTGCCTTCAGGCTCCCAAAAGAATGAGTCTCTCTACCCAATAATACATAAATAAAATAAATTATTCTCTCATTTAACATATTTACAACTTAACCTCTTGCTTACCAAAACAATTAAATGATAAAATTATAATAACATGTGCTCAAATTTATGCATTACATATGTTTAATTAGTTTGATTTTATATATTTTCTATTATAAAGTTAAAGTTATAATGGTTACGAATATGTTGTTAATTAAGATGTAATGTGAATGATTCTTATTTGTTATGGTATGTCTTCAAATTATGAAATACATATATATTAACATAGTTTATTAAATTAAATAGTTAATAATATTTAGCAAACATTGATTCATAATAAGCATCAAAACATTTAGCTTATGATATACTTATATTATCCAAAAATAATAATAAAAAATAAATCAATTATAACTTTATTTTATATTATTATTATTATTATTTGTAAAAAAATTAATATATAATTTAAAAATAAAACATATCACAAGCGGCTTTTTTGTTTCATTGATTTGTCGTTGGTTCCCTAAATGTGAAAGGTTATTAGGGAAACGTCCACCGTACCTTACCAATTAGGATATAGAGGGATTATGGACGCCAACTACAATCACAGGGATTTCTCAATTTTTGGGAATATCTTTGCCGGAAAATTGTGTTTAAGTTGAAGTATGATAGCTATTATTTTTGTTTAGTGCATAACATATTTTAGTACTTTTTTTTCTTTTGAAAACGATTCACTTTTACTCGGTTTTATTCTCCTTAATCATCATTTAGGCTAATCTTTTGTCAATGCAGAAACAAGTTCTAGAAGGAAATTTAAAATTTAAGGTGATCTTTGTAGTAGAAATATTGTTGTCATGTCCAAATGTTTTCTACACTTTTAAATAGCATGCGACATTAAAAGAAAAAAAAACTATTTCAATGATTCTTAAATTTGGTTCAGATCAACTTTGTTTTCCTTAAAAGTCCTAAAATCCAATGGTATTCTTCTATGCTAGAAGTTGATAATTGCTGGCTAAGGGCTTTGCTAGAGTTTGTTTGCTAGAATTTTTTTCTTTCCTTTTTTCCCTGCCATGGCCATGTCGTGCCTCTCTTTTCTATTCCAAGATTTGTTAGAGCATATCTATTTTCATTCTTTCCTTTTTTCCCTGATAACCTCATGATGTTCCATCTGCCTGAGCATATCTATTTTCATGGAGCAAGACTCTGTGAAAATGCTGTCTGCATGTAACATATTTTCTGTACATATGAACGGCGTTTTATATCACCCATAATGAAAAAAATGTAGCGGTACATTAGTATGGTTATAATTCTTGACTCATTTAAGTTGTACTCCTCCTCGTTTTCTCTATCAGTTGTACGTGTTATATTGAAGATGTTGTCATGCATTTTTGTTCTTTTTAAGTTTATATGCGGTTATGTATTATGGGTTTTCCTTACAATAAATCTATCTTTTCTCTACAGTTTTATTCCATATGAATTAATTTATAAAAATGGCTATATTTTATTGTAATTATGCTTTTTCTTCTTTTATCCATTCACATATTTTCTTTTTTATTATATATCTTTTACATAAAGTATGGTCGATGTGTTCTTTTCAATTCGCTATTTAAAAAAATAATTATATATATAAAAAAAATTATAATGTATTATACTTTTTATTAGAGCAATTATTTTATGATTTTGAGTTTTATTTATATTCAAATTTTAATATCTTAAAATGGATTTTTTTGTTATTTTGTAATATTGCACCTTTTAAAAGTGGATGGGGAAGAAAGTGACCTAGTAAGAGAGAGAAACACACACAAATAGAGTGTGGAAGGGGATGCAAGGGGTAGAGATGAATAGAGAGAGAAAAAGTGAGAAAGTGAAGGAGAAAGAGGTAGAAGGAGACTGGAGAAATTGAAGGAGAGAGGGGTAGGGTGGGCAAGAGAGAAAGAGAGAGACATACACACAAAGTGAGAATTGAAGGGGATACATGTGGGGAGAGATGAACAAAATGAAAAGGAAATAGAGAAAATTTTAAGGAGAAATAGCTAGAGGGAGAATGGAGAAATTAAAGGAGAGAGAGATAGGGGTGAGAAAGAGAGGTAGGAGACAGGAGGGAGAGAGAGAGGGAGATAAGTTGAGGGAACTAGTGAGAGAGAGAGAGGGAGGGTGAGCGGAACGATGGGTGGAGATAGCGAAAGATAAAGAGGACGTCAAGGAGGGAGGGACAAATGGAGAGAGAGAGAAAGAGAGAGAGGGAGAGAGAAGGATAGAGGGAGAGAGAGAGAGAGAGAGGGAGGGAGTGGGAGGCAGAGAGCGAGAGGGAGAGGGAGGGAGATAGAGAACCAGAGATGGAGGGACATAGTGGGAGGGAGAAGAAGGGAGGGGGACAAAGATGGAGAGGGAGGGAGGGAGAGAGAGAGAGAGTGAGCATGAGGGAGAGAGAGGGGGAGAGAGAGAGGGAGGGAGGGAGAGAGGGAGGGGGAGGGAGGGGTAGGCAGGGAGAGAGCAAGAGGGAGGGGGAGGGAGATAGAGGGAGGGAGGGAGGGGTAGCGAGATAGATAGAGGGAGGGAGGGAGATAGAGGTGGGAGGAAAGAGAGGGAGGGGGAGGAAGATAGAGGAAGGGAGGGAGGGGGAGGGACATAGAGGGATAGAGGGAAAGAGAGAGGGAGGGGGAGGAAGGGAGGGAGGGGGGAGGAAGGAAGATAGAGGTAGGGGGAAAGAGAGGGAGGGGGAGGAGGAGAGATAGGGAGGGAGCATGAGGGAGAGAGAGAGAGAGAGAGAGAGAGAGAGAGAGAGAGAGTGAGGGAGAGAGAGCGAGCGGGAGAGAGAGAGAGAGTGGGAGGGAGAGAGGGAGAGAGACGGATAGGGAGATGGAGGCAGAGGGTGAGAGAGGGAAAGGGAGGGAGATAGAGGGAGGAAGACACAGGTAGGGAGGGAGGGATATAAAGGGAGGGAGGGAGAGAAGAAGGGAGAGAGAGAGGGGGGGAGAGAGAGGGAGGGAGAGAGAGAGGGGAGAAGGGAGAGGGAGGGAGGGAGATAGAGGGAGGAGGAGAGAGAGAGAGAGGGAGAAGGAAGGGGAGAGAGAGAGGGAGGGAGGGAGATAGAGGGAGGAGGAGAGAGAGAGAGAGGGAGAAGGAAGGGGAGAGAGAGAGGGAGTGGGAGTAAGAGTGAAAGGGAGAGAGAGAGATAGAGAGAGAGAGAGAGAGAGAGAGAGAGAGACGGAGAGGAGAGAGGGAGAGAGAGAGAGAGTGAGGGAGAGAGAGGGAGAGGGAGAGAGGGAGAGGGGAGATAAAAAGAGGGGAGAGGGAGAGATGGGCAGAGAGGTAGAGGGAGAGAGAGAGAGAGAGAGAGAGAGAGAGAGAGAGAATGTCAGAGATAGATAGATAGATAGACAGAGAGAGAGAGAGAGAGAGAGAGAGAGAGAGAGAGAGAGAGAGAATGTTTTAGATAGATAGATAGAGAGAGAGAGAGAGAGAGAGAGAGAGAGAGAGAGAGATAATGTTAGAGAGAGAGAGAGATTCAGAGAGGAGAATGGCGAGAGTGAGAGAGATGGAGTGAGAGGGAGGAGGGAGAGACAGAAAGGGAGGGGAGAGGGAGGGAGAGAGAGAGAGGGAAGACTGAGGCAGAGTAGATGGAGGAATGGAGGGAAGGAGACGGAGGGAGACAGAGAGGGAGGGGGAGAGAACGGGAGGGGTAGTGAGAGGGAAAGGGATAGGGAGGGAGAGAGAGAGGGAGAGAGAGAGGGGGGGGGGGAGAGAGAGAGAGAGAGAGAGAGAGAGAGAGAGAGAGAGAGAGAGGGAGGGGGAGGGAGGGAGAGGGAGAGAGAGAGAGGGAGGGGGAGGGAGGGAGAGGGAGAGCGAGAGAGGGAGGGGGAGTGAGGGAGAGAGAGAGGGATGGAGAGTGAGAGAGAGAGAAAGAGGGAGAGGGAGAGAGGGAGAGAGAGAGAGAGAGAGAGAGAGAGAGAGAGAGGGAGTGGGAGAGAGAGAGACAGGGGGAGAGAGAGAGAGATAGTGTCCAAGAGAGACTAATTGTAATTTGAAACATTGCTAATTGAAGTATTGAATCAAGAAAAAGTAATTGACACAACATAAAACAATTTCAAAATCTAATAGATTCATGCAATTTCGACCATTTATTTCCACGCTCAACTTTTAATTATTTTCAATTTAATTTAATTTCCAAAATTATAATTAAATGTCCTTTTAGAAAGTTTTTTTATTAGTAAATTACCTAGCTTGTGTTGTTATTCATTTTTTTCCAATTTAATTATTAGTTATTTGAATAGAAATAATTTACTTTTAAAATATATTTGAATAAGATGATCATTTTTAGCTAAAAATATATAAATAAATAATACTATGATCCTAATGGCTTAATTAAAAAAATGCTAAAGAGATTTTTTTTCAGAATTTGTTTTCCAAACTTACTAGAAATTTCTCAAAAAAATATAGTTCAATGTGATGGATAAAAGCTTAGTTCTTAAAAAATGAGCCTAGGAGGCAAAAAATAAACTCTATTTTCGTTGTTTACTATTTTCATTCATGGCCCATTCCAAGTACCAAGTCGAATTCTAAGGAATAATATTTTTTATTTTAACCAATACTATTTTTCATTCTACTAATTTTCCTAAAATATCACTAAAAATTCTAGAATCTATATATAATTATTATAGATTAGAGGAATTTTACAATAATATTCTCAAACATTTGTGTCAATTTGAAAATAAGATTTTCTTTTACACTCATGGTATAAATATAAAATTTTAAAATTTTCCTATACTAAAACCAAATTCTTAAGTTTTTAGAAAAAACTGATATAATTTTCACATTTGCAATAGTATTCTTAATAAATTAATTTGTCAATAATATCCTTAATCCTTAATAAATTTATCGGTGTAAACTAATTCACGCCATCCAAAATATTAAACTCTCCTATATGTAAGTATAACTTTCTAAATACAAGTTAATGTTAACGAAAACTAATTGAACTAATGCCATCCAAAATATTCAACTCTCCCATGCCTAAGTGAAACTATCTAAACACCAATTAATGTTAAAGAAAAATAGTTCAACTAATCCCTTGAATTAGACTATAATAATATTTTGTGGATACTACAATAATATTTTGTGGAATTAGACTATCCTTTCGTGGATGTATTGGATCGATGCCCTCACCTCTCCATTACTTTGCATGCCCAGGCCAGTTGGTATGCTTAATGCCTTGTCAGGTGCATTCATTCCTTGTTTTATGCGGACAATCGAGCATTTCCAGGTTGGTTTTTACCCCATCTTCCACATTCTCTTCTGCATCTCTCTTGGAGTATTATTGTAGGTTTGGGCCTCTGTTCTCCGATCTCGTTTCCTTTGGCGGTGTCTGTGGTATGTAATGGCATTTTTATTTTTGGATACTTCTGCCTCACAGTATGATTCTCTGTTCGATTTACTTCAGTTTCCTTGCATGCATCCGGTTCTGTTGTTTCAGAGTTTCCGTTCTACCTGGGTTGTCTTTAGTATTGGGCATACGGGGGAGGTCGAACCTCATTTCCGTAGCCCCCCGGTTTTTCCTGTGGTGTTTTGGGGACACGATAGCTATCAATTTTCTTCGCATTCTGTATTTCCATGGCCTTGTTTTTCTTTCATATCGAATGTATGCTCTTCTGTGGGATGTGAACTTTCATTCCCAAAGGAAGTGGTTTTTTGGTCTATTGCTCCAACTGTTTCCCTTCGACGGTGCATTAATGGGATTACCTCTCTTAAAAGTTGCCACTGCTCTGACTTGTTTTTGGTTTCTTGGGCCGAGGTTCATGCAACTTTTATTTTAATCTGCAAGCATTCTGTATCATTGCTTCTGCTAGCCTGCATTTTTCGGCATTTTCTGCGGCTATATATTCCTTTACATATGAGTTGGTTGTTGATGGGTTGCAATTGGAGTTCTCTTCGGTTACACATTTTCTCCCATATGGCACTGCTATCGTTGGGTTGCAATTTCTGGCGGTTTATGCAGATATCTCTGTTCTCAGGGGTTTTGACTCAGCAGTTTTCATGCGTTTGCTCTGACATTGTGCACGTTTCCTCTTTTGATTTCTCTGTTCATTCTCCACGACGCTCTGGTGTTACCTATTGGTTCACTGTCTCTGGTATAATTTTGGTGGTGATGTCTTTTCGTCAATATCTGTTCTCTGCGTTTCTTTATGGATGGCCTTCTGTTCCCTTTACTGCTGCTTTTCGGAGGGTGGTTCAACATATTGGACATGTTCTTCTGCAGTTCTCTTCACTCTTCACTTATCTTCTCTTTCCTGTCCATATGGCCACAGGCCTCTTTGCACAATTCTCAATTGTGAGTATGGTGAAATCGCATCCTAGGAGGCCCAAACGCCATCGGCATACCAAGCCTGGTGTAACATCCCCCAATTTGTGTGTTGAATTTTTAAAGTTAGACATTTGAACTCTAATCCTAAGGGGGTGGACCCCAAGGGATGAGTATGGTGTGAATGTATTTGCATATTTTATTTGAGGAAATAAATAAAATGATTGTGCATTTTGACCAAAAAGAGAATTTGAGATCACTTGCCAAATCCATGAGGATGGATAAGGCAACAAATCCCCAAAAATCTTTTAAAAATCCTTGAAAGAAATTTATTTAGATTTGAGGAGGAATCTAAATTTCCCTAATGAAGAGGATTAGTTGGGAAGAGGTGAGAAAAAGCTGGAAAAGTTGAGGAAAAGCTTAAAGCCGCTTTAAAGAATCCCAAGATGGGAAGCCTAGGCTAAACAGGAAAGAAAGCATCCTGCTATTCTGGATGCAGAATTAGAAACATGCTTTGGGGAATTATGAGCTTAAATAAGCTACTCCTAAGCAGATCAGAGGTTGATCTGTTCTAGGAGGTGATCTCTGCTCGGGGGTGAGTCCTGGGAGACAAAGAGGACTCTAAGGTTGGGAGGTTGGTCATTTTGCAGGTTTTGTGGTATGTTCTGAAATTCTTGTTACTATGTCTTATTACAGTATGAATTGGCTACATATAAAATTTTATTTTATGACAATGAAAAATTTTGGTACTACATTTAACAGAATCTATCCTTAGGTATTCACCTTCTAGATTCTGTTTAGTTGTAGGCCAGAAATATGTTGAGTAGAAACCCTAGAATCTCTAAACCAATGTCGGTTTAAATCTGAAGTTACCTAACCTCTACAGACGATTAATTATTGTTTTCATGTAGATGCAAAAGTGATATTTCATGGTTCTGTGCATGCTAGAGAAATAGAAATTCTACTCTCTAGGATTTTTATAATGGTTATAAGTAAATAAATTCCACTTCTAAATCTACCTTTAGTTCCTGAATCATGTAGCATAGCCAAAGAGTTAATTTATAATTAAAGTCATTGAATACATATAAGTACACATCCAAGAGAAGTAGAATTTAAGAGCAAGGACTTTGGAATAGGTATTCTCAATAAAAAATCTAGGAGTAAATCAATCCTATAGAAGTATTACAGCCTTCACATCAAATATAGGGTATATTGTTATTTTAAATTCATTTAAAATCATTGAATTAAATATTTTGTCAATGTAATTAATCTATGTCTAATGCATAAAACAAAGCAACCATTGAAAATAGATATATGCTTTCAAATAAATTTTCGCATTCATTTCAAATGGTATATGGATATATGTATCCTATATTGATATATGGGAATGAATTATATATATATTAACAAAACAATGTAAACAATGTAAATATGGGCCGATAGGCTAAAATAAGATATGGACGCGAATCATAAATGGAGAAAGCACATCTTTTATACAACCCTCATCGCTATTCGAGTTCCTATGTAGGCAAACTCCATAACCTTTCGGTCGTTAGTAATTAAACCAGACTTTAGACCGAAAGTCACACAAAAGCATCTAACTGTAAAAAATGCATGTGACCTTGATATTGAGCACTTAACCATTATAGGATACGAGGGAGGTTAGCTTTAAAATGATGCTTTACGGCAAAAATCTATGCTCACAATAATAATAAATAAAAAGAAATTTATGAAACTACTCCTGGATAGCCGAGACGATGACTCGGTTTTCACGTCTGTTATCATCTACATACAGCGAACTATGATCCATCGACATAAATGAAAAACGATGACAGTAAGATACCACACACCGGCGCCTCATCGGGCTGACCCTGAGGAATCGCTATTGCTATTGAAACATCATGCACACAGCAAATTTCGCTCACGGACGAGTATTAACGAATTGGGGGAAAACGAAACATGCGTCGAAATATTTTAAATCCGACCAATTTCCCAGTTCATCTACGAAGCATAAAATAAAACAAATAACGAAAACATGACATAGGTCTGCAAACACAGTCTAACAAAATTGGAGGCAGAAACCTCTGTGACTGAACGAACCAGTTAGGGTTACCTGCGTTAGGATTGGTTTCCACCCTTGCGTCGCGTTGATTCATACGATGGTTACGCAGAATGGAAGCCGGCTGTAGAAAAATGAACCCAATAGAATGCCTGACTTCTCAAAATTTTCGTCCGGGTCTCAAAACCCAAAAGAAACAGAAATCAACAAAGTGATAATAACCGCGGCGGTGAATAAACATGTGAACTGCCTGCAACTAATTGATACTTATTATACGCAGCTATGATAGCACGGGAAATAAACTCTTATGAGAAAGAGCTGGGTTACCGCATCTCGGGTTAGAACAACTATACAAAGAAAAATAATTCTGCGTATGAAAAAAAAGAGCAGAGAGAACGCAGCCGGCTTATAGATCAAAGATTTTTAAGCGCTGGAGAGCCGTCTGGATCTCAGCTTCACAGTGAACCGGTTTAGAAGACCTCTCTGCAAAAGCAAACCGAGAAAAAAAAAAGAGATTAGACACCATCTATGAAAGCTATAAACTATACCAACGATTGAACACAAGAATAACGAAAATCTTACGCTTGAATCTTCTTGGCCGGCGTTCCCAAACCTCCGCGATGACTGGAACTCTGCACATGAGTAGCATTGAGCACCGTCATAATGTAGGTATAAAGCCATCGTTCTAAGTCATAAAAATAATGGGGAAGGGGCGGGTGAATAACTCAGTGCGAAACCCCAATTTAACCAGAAGGAGACCCGCAACCCTAAACCCAAAACGCAGCCACGTCAATGGAGCGAAGTACCAGATGGTAGTAAAGTGCGCAGAGAAGGTATGTGGAGGTGCTACTTCTCGCATGCGTCAGGGAAGAAACTAACCTAACAATAATAATTTCCCGAGACAGAATTCGGCCTCCAGTACTAGTACCATTAGAGATGACCAGTATCGCGCCACCCGTCAAATTTCTGTTGAGCAGAGGACGAGTAACGCCGGCATATGGTACCTTTTGCTCGGTGGAGCGACTCTGTCCCGGCCTGCAAAATCAATTAAATAGAAAAACCAAAACTACACGTTAAACTCTGTTGAACAGAGCACGGTTCGATCAGGAATATGGTAAAAAAAAAGAATTACAACATCTGTCATACACTTTCCGTATGAAATCACAGCCTGTATCGGAATCCAGAGGATAATTACATCACCCTGGGATAAATACGTTTATAGTTATCTACGCCGAGGAGCAAAGTTGTATATCATTACGTGACTGGTCGTGGTGTAATTATAAATTTATCACGTTCGGATCACCGCACCAAAACCCGACGCGAAGTGGAAAGTAAACCACGTAAGAATGAGGCACGCGTCGGGTCTGGTAGGTTGAACCATCCATGATGTATAGAAGAGGCCGAACATGTAGTTAGAGAACTGGCTCAAACGCCATAACCTTCTACTAGAGCATGCTGACGCTAACTCTGCGTATATCCGTATAAGTAGTCGCGTTGTGCATGATATATTATTTTCATAACCATAACTCGAAGATTGGTCAAAATATGATTGACTATAGATGTTATAGGTCAATAACCTTTTCAATAGACAGATATATACGTAGGTAATATTTATTATCTGCCGACTTTGAGCGTACTCATAAGGTTGGAAAAGGGAGGTATTTTAATTATATATGCGTGACAGATATATATATATATAGTGGGGGCATGCAACCATCCTTACAAAAATATATATATAGTGGATATATATATATATTTATATAGATATGAGATTTATATTTAGGAATGGGATATAATTATCTATGGGCTGTACCTATTCATGACTCCTTCAAACTTCTTTATTAGAATATGTATATAAATATACATGGGGATTTCATATTTCAATGTTAGGAGTATTATATATATATATAGATTTAGAGGGTGTATGTGTTAGAGATAAATAGTAGAGGTGTTGTATAGAGTATATCCACCCTATGTAGAAGAAAGGGTCCCATCTTAATTTAGAATGGATCTTAATAGAAAAAAAAAGAGAAACATCAGTGTATCTATGAAAAAAAAAGAAAAAAAAATTTCCCTAAACTGGAGGTGTTACACCTGGGGAAGGAACCAGTCAACGGGGCCGCAAAACAAATATAGAGGTTGTAGAAGAGCTGGCTCAGGTTTACGAATCTGGAAATTAGGATAAGATTAAATCTACAATTCAAGGATGGGAGGTAGAAACTGATAGTGAAGAGGTGAGTATGGATGAACAACTCTCCCATCTGGACTTCTTAACTGATCCAGGTAATACTCGACGACGTGTTTCTCTCTTCCAGCAATCCGTCAAGACATACTAGAAGATGAAGTGTATCCTTGCAAAGGCTTTGGCAGCAACTGAGAAGCAGAGTCTTACCTCTTCCATTCTGTTTGAGTTGCAACAGCTGAAGATGGATATGCATGCCATCTCCAAGGTACAGATCCAGTTGAATGATCAGGTAGGCAAGTTGGAACAGCACGTGCAGTTCCTTCATCGCAGGCCACAGGTGTTTGGGCAAGCTGATACTGCTTCGGTTGTTACTTTAGTTGGTTAACTCCTTTCTTGTAATTTTGGGTTCTGTTAGCTATATTTTTGCTCTTTGTCGTAATTATTTTGGACATACAACATCCCTTAAAACTATTAGATCTAGGCTTAGACAATTTCGTTTTTGGTCTGCTTGCAACTCGTTGCGGTGGCCAACAGACCTGGTTTCCTTCGGGCAGGTTGAGGTCATTGCATGGGTTTTTTACTGTATGAATCTCTGCCCTTTATATTATTGTAAATGAAAGGTCCTATGAAGCTTACAAAAAAAAAAAAAAAATTGTGCATTTTTTTGGTTTATTTTTTCTAACATCCACACTCTACACTCTCTAGCTTTGAATTTGCGATTTCTTAGGAGGAGAGACATGTTGTTAACCATTAGGGTCACTCAAGTTGTATAATTATTATTATTATCATCCAATTTTAAGCTCATGACCAAACCAAACATTGATGTAGGAGTTCCCTTGTTTAAGGAACAAGGGACCCACCTCCGCTCAACAATTATGTAAACCATTAAAACCCCTAGGGTCAAACCAACCCATTTAAAAACTCCTAGAGTCAAGCCAACCCATATATAAAACAATTATTTTAAGAATTAATATAGATATGTTTTAAGCATTGATCTAACTTGAGCCAAGAGGGATCAAATTTCTTCTATGTAATTTTTCATTGTTTAAATCTTATTTTTGAATGCTATAGAGGTTACAAAAGATGTGCATTGAAATGGTTTTTTGGTTATTACTATATTTTCAAGTATAAGTAAATATTAATTTACATTAAAATATTTGATTCATAATCCACATGGGGCATTTTATTTTATAAAACTTTAAAATATATTCTTTTAACATTTTTCTCATTATAGATATATACGAAGTTGTTATCACCTGTTCACATATTTTTTTAAATATATAAGGTTTAAAAATTGTACTCACATAATTTTTTTGTTTACTTCTAATTACTTTTCATGAAATTTTATTAGGTCATCTGGACAAATAATTAAGCATGCATATCATATTTCTTTTTTCTTTTTCGTTATAGCTCACATTGTTTTTCTATATAGAGAATATTGTATTCATATTTTAAGAGGTATCATGTATCAACTCCATGTTGAGCGAGGACATGCTTACACATTGCCTTCAGGCTCCCAAAATAACGAGTCTCTCTACCCAATTATACATAAATAAAATAAATTATTCTCTCATTTAACATATTTACAACTTAACCTCTTACTTACAAAAACAATTAAATGATAAAATTATAATAACATGTCCTCAAATTTATGCATTACATATGTTTAATTAGTTTGATTTTATATATTTTTTATTAAAAAGTTAAAGTTATAATGGTTACAAATATGTTGTTAATTAAGATGTAATGTGAATAAAACAAAAGGAAACTATTAGATTCTTATTGGTTATTGTATGTCTTCAAATTATGAAATACATATATATTAACATAGTTTATTAAATTAAATAGTTAATAATATTTAGCAAACATTGATTCATAATAAGCATCAAAACATTTAGCTTATGATGTACTTATATTATCCAAAAATAATAATAATAAATAAATCAATTATAACTTTATTTTTTTTTATTATTATTATTATTAATTGTAAACAATTAATATATAATTTAAAAATAAAACATATCACAAGAATTTTAATCATAAAATTCAATCACACTTTGCAAAAATATTTGAAAAAAAAAATAAAAAAAAATTAGCTTTTATACAATTGATTATACCTATTGTAAATAAATACTCAAATACCAATTTTATAATTTACAAACATAACTACATTTTACAACATGAGAAATATTTACTTTATTTTATTGTAAATAGATACCCAAATACCAATTTTATAATTTACAAATATAACTATATTTTACAACATGAGAAATATTTACTTTTTATAATTTACAAATATAACTACATTTTACAACATGAGAAATATTTACTTTATTTTCAAAATATCATTAATTGTATAACAAATATATAAATATCTTTCTCATAATTTATAAATGAAGTAACAGGTAAATAAATTTTTTAATTATTCTTTATTTTAAATATTAAAATAATAAACATATAACTATAATATTTCCATAATAATTAGTAATATTCTTCAAAATTTAAAGCATATTCAATACTAAATGATATGCTCTCTAAAATGGCAGGTTGAATATTTAATCTGACATGGTCAACGCAATCAAATGTTTTATTTAAGATATTATAATGGTTAAAAAATAAAGAAAATATCCATATTATAGAAAAAAATAAATAAAATCAAACGCAACTTAGTTGTTTTTGCAACCAGTTGGAATGGTCCGTGGAACATTGTTTCAACTAATTGGAGTGGTCTGTTCAGCTCAGAAAAGGAAGAGCTGGTTGAAAGATGTGGCTCACGATCGGAGATATTTTTAACATAATCCAACCATACACAAACATTCTAATTAAAATGTTCGACGTGTAACACAAAGTTTATAATGAAAATGCTGCACGTCTACAAAATTGAAATATGAACGTTGGAGTGGTCAATTACTGAAACTTTACCATTAGAAACCAAAAGACACACAAAAACTCGCCAATGCCGATCCTGAAGTTGAAATTCAATTTCAAAATTTGAATTTCATCTAGTTGTTTCCTGTCAGAATATGCAAAAAAGATGGTGGTAAAAAAAACAGCCTCAAGTTGAAATGCAATTTAAATTTCATTGTGGTTTAGATATTTCTCTCCACTTCTCTCCCACGCAGCTTCCTGCGCTCTCTGTTTATATGTGTGCAGTGGGAAGAGTATGTGATTTGTTGTATTTGGTAGCGTCAACGACAGTCCATGGTGGGTTACGTTTGGTGGAGGGAACACCAGTCCATTGAGGATTTTTTTTTGAATAAGGATGTTCCACCGCTTGAGAGGTAACATTGAGGAAGGCCATTGATCACAAGACCATAGGCCGTCTGCTGTATGGACAAAGCGTGAGCTGCAATCAATGCTATTAAGGTAAGGACAAGTTGCCTAAGCTATTGTCATTTTCTACACGCTTCACTAAATTTATTTTGAAATTGAAGGATATATTTCATTGATTTTTTTGAAGTTGAAGGATACAGTTAAAGATTTCGGTGTCGAAATAGTTCTTTATACACTTCACTGATTTTTTTTTAAATTTTGGGATATATTTCAATGATTTTTTTAAGTTTAAGGATATACTTGAAGATTTTAGCGTTGAAATAGTTCTTTATAATTTTAATTGTAAAGAGTTACAAGGATTGTTGAATTAAATTTATTAGGTTAATTTAGTATAACAAATTTCTATTCGCAAAGATGTTTCTAATTAGAGTTAATAACACCATACTCAGATTTTTGTTTGCATACTCCGCTTCCTAGTTAGGCAATGC
>JAXQQM020090296.1:35000-62500 GCA_034641835.2 Pinus albicaulis
TAAAAATAAAACATATCATAAACATTTTAATCATAAAAATTCAATCACACTTTTCAAATATATTTGAAAAAAAAAAATATTTAGCTTTTATACAATTGATTGTACCTATTGATTATACCTATTGTAAATAGATACTCAAATACCAATTTTATAATTTACAAACATAAATACATTTTACAACATGAGAAATATTTACTTTATTTTATTGTAAATAGATACTCAAATACCAATTTTATAATTTACAAATATAACTATATTTTACAACATGAGAATGCATTACATAATTTATGCATTACACATGTTTAATTAGTTTGATTTTATATATTTTTTATTAAAAAGTTAAAGTTATAATGGTTATGAATGTGTTGTTAATTAAGATGTAATGTGAATAAAACAAATGGAAACTATTAGATTCTTATTGGTAATTGTATGTCTTCAAATTATGAAATACATGTACATTAGCATAGTTTGTTAAATTAAATAGTTAATAATATTTAGAAAACATTGATTCATAATAAGCATCAAAACATTTAGCTTATAATATACTTATATTATCCAAAAATAATAATAAAAAATAAATAAATTATAACTTTATTTTATATTTTTATTATTATTAATTGTAAAAAATTAGTATATAATTTTAAAATAAAACATATCACAAGCATTTTAATCATAAAAATTCAATCACACTTTGCAAAAATATTTGAAAAAAAAGTATATATATATATTTAGCTTTTATACAATTGATTATACCTATTGTAAATAGATAATCAAATACCAATTTTATAATTTACAAACATAACTACATTTTACAATATGAGAAATATTTACTTTATTTTATTGTAAATAGATACTCAAATACCAATTTTATAATTTACAAATATAACTATATTTTACAACATGAGAAATATTTACTTTTTATAATTTACAAATATAACTACATTTTACAACATGAGAAATATTTACTTTATTTTCAACATATGATTAATTTTATACCAAATATATAAATATCTTTCTCATAATTTATAAATGAAGTAACGGGTGATTAAAATTTTTAATTATTCTTTATTTTAAATATTAAAATAATAAACATATAACTATAATATTTCCAAAATAATTAGTAACATTCTTCAAAATTTAAAGCATATTCAATACTAAATGATATGCTCTCTAAAATGGCAGGTTGAATATCTAATATGACATGTTCAACGCAATCAAATGTTTTATTTAAGATATTATAATGGTTAAAAAATAAAGAAAATATCCATATCATACAAAAAAATAAATAAAATCAAACGCAACACTGTTTGAACAACTTGAGAGATTAGTTGTTTTTGCAACCAGTTGGAGTGGTCCGTGGAACATTGTTTCAACTAATTGGAGTGGTCTGTTCAGCTCAGAAAAGGAAGAGCTGGTTGAAAGACGTGGCTCACGATCGGAGATATTTTTAACATAATCCAGCCATACACAAACATTATAATTAAAATGTTCGACGTGTAACACAAAATTTATAATGAAAATGATGCACGTCTACAAAATTCAAATATGAACGTTGGAGCGGTCAATTACTGAAACTTTACCGTTAGAAACGAAAAGATGCACAAAAACTCACCAATGCTCCTGAAGTCGAAATGCAATTTCAAAATTTTAATTTCATCTAATTGTTTCCTGTCAGAAAATGCAAAAGAGCTCGTGGTGAAAAAAACAGCCTCAAGTTGAAATGCAATTTAAATTTCATTGTGGTTTAGATATGTCTCTCCACGTCTCTCCCACGCCATTTCAAATTTGAATTTCTTCTAGTTGTTTCTGTTAGACCTATCTTTCCACTTCTCTCCCACGCAGCTTCCTGCGCTCTCTGTTTATATGTGTGCAGTGGGAAGAGTCTGTGATAGGTTGTGTTTGGTGGCGGCAACGAGAACACCAGTCCATTGAGGATTTCTTTTGAATAAGGATGTTCCACCGCTTGAAAGGTAACATAGAGTTCCAACTTTTCGCCATTTCAGACAGCTGTATGGACAAAGCGTGAGCTGCAATCAATGCTATTAAGGTAAGCACAAGTTTCCTATGCTATTGTCATTTTTTACACGGTTCACTAAATTTATTTTGAAATTGAAGGATAAATTTCATTGATTTTTTTGAAATTGAAGGATACAGTTAAATATTTCAGTGTTCAAATAGTCCTTTATACACTTCACTGATTTTCTTTCTAAATTTACGGATATATTTCAATGAATTTTTTAAGTTGAAGGATATACTTGAAGATTTCAGCGTTGAAATAGTTCTTTATAATTTTAAAGGTAAAGAGTTACAAATATTGTTGAATTAAATTTGTTAGGTTAATTTCATATAACAAATTTCTGTTTGCAAAGATGTTTCTAATTAGTGTTAATAACACCATACTCAGATTTCTGTTTGCATACTCCACTTCTTATCTATGCGAAGCTTCTGTTTACATATGAATATGGAAACCAATCATTTCTTGGTTTTTCTGTTTTATTGATTTGTCATTGGTTGCTTAAATGTGAAAGGTTATTAGGGAAACGACCACCGTACCTTACCAATTAGGATATAGAGGGATTATGGACGCCAACTACAATCAGAGGGATTTCTCAATTTTTGGGAATATCTCTGCGGGAAAATTGTGTTTAATTTGAAGTATGATAGCTATTATTTTTGTTTAGTGCATAACATATTTTAGTACTTTTTTCTCTTTTGCAAATTCACTTCTACTCGGTTTTATTCTCCTTAATCATCATTTAGGCTAATCTTTTGTCAATGCAGCAACAAGTTCTAGAAGGAAATTTAAAATTTAAGATGATCTTTGCAGTAGAAATATTGTCGTCATGTCCAAATGTTTTCTCCACTTTTAAATAGCATGAGACATTAAAAGAAAAAAAAAACTATTTAAATGATTCTTAAATTTGGTTCAGATCAACTTTGTTTCCCTTAAAATTCCTACAATCCAATGGTATGGTTCTATGCTAGAAGTTGATAATGGCTAGCTAAGGGCTTTGCTAGAGTTTGTTTGCTAGAATTTCGTTCTTTCCTTTCTTCCCTGCCATGGCCATGTAGTGCCTCTCTTTTCTATTCCAAGATTTGTTAGAGCATATCTATTTTTGTTCTTTTCTTTTTTCCCTGATAACCTCATGATGTTCCATCTGCCTGAGCATATCTATTTTCATGGAGCAAGACTCTGTGAAAATGCTGTCTGCATGTAACATATTTGCTGTACATATTAACGGCGTTTTATATCACCCATAATGAAAAAGATGTAGCGGTACATTAGTATGGTTATAATTCTTGACTCATTGAAGTTGTACGTTTTCTCTATCAGTTGTACGTGTTATATTGAAGATGTTGTCATGCATTTTTGTTCTTTTCAAGTTTATATGTGGTTATGTATTATGGGTTTTCCTTACAATAAATCTATCTTTTCTCTACAGGTTTATTCCATATGAATTAATTTATAAAAATGGCTATATTTTATTGTAACTATGCTTTTTCTTCTTTTATCCATTCACATATTTTCTTTTTTATTATATATCTTTTACATAAAGTATGGTCGATGTGTTATTTTCAATTCGCTATTTAAAAAAATAATTATATATATATAAAAAGTTATAACGTATTATACTTTTTATTAGAGAAGTTATTTTATGATTTTGAGTTTTATTTATATTTAAATTTTAATTTTTTAAAATGGATTTTTTTGTTATTTTGTAATATTGCACCTTTTAAAAGTGGATGGGGAAGAAAGTGACCTGGTAAGAGAGATAAACACACACAAATAGAGTGTGGAAGGGGATGCAAGGGGTAGAGATGAATAGAGAGAGAAAAAGTGAGAAAGTGAAGGAGAAAGAGGTAGAAGGAGACTGGAGAAATTGAAGGAGAGAGGGGTAGGGTGGGCAAGAGAGAAAGAGAGATACATAGACACAAAGTGAGAATTGAAGGGGATACATGTGGGGAGAGATGAACAAAATGACAAGGAAATAGAGAGAGAGAGAGAGAGAGGGAGGGAGAGAAAGAAAGAGGGATCAGGAGGGAGAGAGAGAGAGAGCGAGGGGGAGATAGAGGGAGGGGGAGCGGGAAGGAGAGAGAGAGAGGGAGAGGAAGAGAGTGGGAGAGAGATAGGGGTAGGGGGTGAGAGAGAGAGGGAGCGGGAGGGAGGGAGGGAGAGAGAGAGGGATGGAGCAGGAAGGAGAGAGAGATGGATGGAGGGAGAGAGAGATAGGGAGGGAGTGGGAGGGAGGGAGAGAGAGGGAGGGAGAGGGAGGGAGATAGATTGAGGGAGGGAGAGGGAGGGATATAGAGGGAGGGGGAGAGAGAGGGAGTGGGAGTAATAGTGAAAGGGAGAGAGAGAGAGAGAGAGAGAGGGAGAGAGAGAGAGAGAGAGAGAGAGAGAGAGAGAGAGAGATGGAGGGAGAGGGAGAGGGAGGGAGAGGGAGAGAGAGAGACAAAGAGAGGGATAGGGAGAGAGGGAGAGGGAGAGAGGGAGATGGAGAGAGAGAGAGATAGAGAGAGAGAGAGAGAGAGGGAGGGAGAGAGAGGGAGAGGGAGAGGGAGAGAGGGAGAGAGAGATAGGGAGAGGGAGAGGGAGATAGAGGGAGAGGGAGAGGGAGAGGGGGAGAGGGAGAGGGAAAGTGAGAGAGAGAGAGAGAGAGAGGTGGAGAGGGAGAGGGGGGGGGAGAGAGAGAGAGAGAGGACAAATAAGGAGAGTGAGAGATGGAGGGAGTGGGAGGGAGGGAGAGACAGAAGGAGGGAGAGGGAGGGAGAGAGAGAGAGGGGGAGAGGGAGGCAAGACGATGGAGGAAGGAGAGGAGGGAGTGAGAGGGAGGGGGAGAGAGGGATGGGTAGGAAGGAGAGGGAAAGGGATAGGGAGGCAGAGAGAGAGAGAGAGAGGGAGAGAGAGAGGGAGGGGGAGAGAGAGAGAGAGAGGGAGAGAGGGAGAGAGAGAGTGGGGGAGAGAGAGAGAGGGAGACAGAGAGAGAGAGAGGGAGAGAGGGAGAGAGAGAGTGGGGAGCGAGAGAGAGAGAGAGAGAGAGAGAGAGAGAGAGGGAGAGAGAGAGAGGCAAGGGGAGGGAGGGAGAGGGAGAGAGAAAGAGAGGGAGAGAGGGAGAGAGAGAGGGATGGAGAGGGAGAGAGAGAGAAAGAGGGAGAGGGAGAGAGGGAGAGAGAGGGAGAGAGGGAGGGAGAGAGAGAGAGAGAGAGAGAGAGAGAGAGGGAGAGAGATAGTGTCCAAGAGAGACTAATTGTAATTCGAAACATTGCTAATTGAAGTATTGAATCAAGAAAAAGTAATTGAAACAACATAAAACAATTTCAAAATCTAATAGATTCATGCAATTTCAACGATTTATTTCCACACTCAAATTTTAATTATTTTAAATTTAATTTAATTTTCAAAATTATAATTAAATGTCCTTTTAGAAAGTTTTTTTTATTAGTAAATTACCTAGCTTGTCCCTTCCTCCATTTATGTGTTGTTATTCATTTCTTTCCAATTTAATTATTAGTTATTTGAAGAAAAATAATTTACTTTTAAAATATATTTGAATAAGATGATCATTTTTAGCTAAAAATAAATAAATAAATAATACTGTGATTCTAATGGAGTAACTGAAAAAATGATAAAAAGGATTTTTTTTTCATAATTTTTTTCCCAAACTTACTAGAAATTTCGCAAAAAAATATAGTTCAATGTGATGGATAAAAACTTAGTTCTTCTTAATCTTATTCCATTTCTTCTTAATCTTAACCCATTTTAAAAACGTTGAGATTATTGAAATTTTAAAAAATGAGCCTAGGAGGGTAAAAAATAACTCTATTTTCGTTGTTTACTATTTTCATTCATGGCTCATTCCAAGTACCAAGTCAAATTCTAAGGAATAATATTTTTTATTTTAACGAATACTATTTTTCATTCTACTAATTTTCCTAAAATATCACTAAAAATTCTAGAATCTATATATAATTATTATAGATTAGAAGAATTTTACAATAATATCCTCAAACATTTGTGTCAATTTAAAAATAAGATTTTTTTTTACACTCATGGTATAAATATAAAATTTTAAAATTTTCGTACACTAAAACTAAATTCTTAAGTTTTTAGAAAAAACTGATATAATTTTCACATTTGTCAATAGTATTCCTAATAAATTTATTTGTCAATAATATCCTTAATCCTTAATAAATTTATCAGTGTAAACTAATTCACGCCATCCAAAATATTAAACTCTCCTATATATAAGTATAACATTCTAAATACAAATTAATGTTAACGAAAACTAATTGAACTAATGCCATCCAAAATATTCAACTCTCCCATGCCTAAGTGAAGCTATCTAAACACCAATTAATATTAAAGAAAACTAGTTCAACTAATCCCTTGAATTAGACTATAATAATATTTTGTTATACATTATTTAAATTTTTAAATTCTAGGAAATGATAAAGTGATGAATG
The DNA here is from genome assembly GCA_034641835.2 of Pinus albicaulis. Classification (NCBI taxonomy): domain Eukaryota; kingdom Viridiplantae; phylum Streptophyta; class Pinopsida; order Pinales; family Pinaceae; genus Pinus; species Pinus albicaulis. The sequence continues at coordinate 41,466 of JAXQQM020090296.1, forward strand.
AGACAAATAATAATATATAATCAAAGTGTAATTGGTAAATAAATAAATAAATAACCTCCCTTGAAATACTAGTCATAGCCGTGGTCAAAGTGGAAACACCCTCCATATATTTATATTTTTATACTCATGTGTAATTAGTAAATAAATAAATAACCTCCCTTGAAATACTAGTCATAGCAGTGGTCAAAGTGGAAACACCCTCCATATATTTAGATTTTTATATTCATTTTATCACATATTTTATTTTCATATTTAATTCATTAATAAGTGTCAAAATTTGCATTTAAAATATTTTTTTTTAATTATTTATATAAATTTAATTGAATATTATTAAATATTTTATTAATTATAATTTAATTTTAATATAAATTGTTTTTAGTGTCATTTTTGAAAGTTTGTGGATTTTTCCCCCAATCGAGGTGAGTACAGGTTGAGGTTGATTGCTTCCAACCACGTGTTGGCTGCATCGCTGGCCCATTATGCTTATTGTCCTTTCTTGGATGTATTGGATCGATGCCCTCACCTCGCCATTACTTTGCATGCCCAGGCCAGTTGGTATGCTTAATGCCTTGTCAGGTGCATTCATTCCTTGTTTTATGCGGACAATCGAGCATTTCCAGGTTGGTTTTTACCCCGTCTTCCACATTCTCTTCCGCATCTCTCTTGGAGTATTGTTGCAGGTTTGGGCCTCTGTTCTCCGAGCGCGTTTCCTTTGGCGGTGTCTGTGGTATGTAATGGCATTTTTCTTTTTGGATACTTCTGCCTCACAGTATGATTCTCTGTTCGATTTACTTCAGTTTCCTTGCATGCATCTGGTTCTGTTGTTTCAGAGTTTCCGTTCTACTTGGGTTGTCTTTAGTATTGGGCATACGGGGGAGGTCGAACCTCATTTCCGTAGCCCCCCGGTTTTGCCTCTGGTGTTTTGGGGACACGATAGCTATCAATTTGCTTCGCATTGTGTATTTCCATGGCCCTGTTTTTCTTTCATACCAGATGTATGCTCTTGTGTGGGATATGAACTTTCATTCTCAAAGGAAGTGGTTTTTTCGTCTATTGCTCCAACTGTTTCCCTTCGGCGGTGCATGCATGGGATTACCTCTCTTAAAAGTTGCCACTGCTCCGACTTGTTTTTGGTTTCTTGGGTCGAGGTTCATGCAACTGTTATTTTAATCTACAAGCATTCTGTATCATTTCTTCTGCTAGCCTACATTTTTCGGCATTTTCTGCGGCTATATATTCCTTTACATATGAGTTGGTTGCTGATGGGTTGCAATTGGAGTTCTCTTCGGTTACACATTTTCTCCCATTTGGCACTGCTATCGTTGGGTTGCAATTTCTAGCGGTTTATGCAGATATCTCTGTTCTCAGGGGTTTTGACTCAGCAGTTTTCATGTGTTTGCTCTGACATTATGTACGTTTCCTCTTTTGATTTCTCTGTTCATTCTCCACGACGCTCTGGTGTTACCTATTGGTTCACTGTCTCTGGTATAATTTTGGTGGTGATGTCTTTTCGTCAATATCTGTTCTCTGCGTTTCTTTATGGATGGCCTTCTGTTCCCTTTACTGCTGCTTTTTGGAGGGTGGTTCAACATATTGGACATGTTCTTCTGCTGTTCTCTTCACTCTTCACTTATCTGCTCTTTCTTGTCCATATGGCCACAGGCCTCTTTTCACGATTCTCAATTGCGAGTATGGTGAAATCGCATCATAGGAGGCCCAAACGTGATCGGCATACCAAGCCTGGGGAAGGAACCAGTCGATGAGGCCGCAAAACAAATATAGAGGTTGTACAAGAGCTGGCTCAGGTTTACGAATCTGGAAATTAGGATAAGATTAAATCTACAATTCAAGGATGGGAGGTAGAAACTGACAGTGAAGAGGTGAGTATGGATGAACAACTCTCCCATATGGACTTTTTAACTGATCCAGGTAATACTCGACGACGTGTTTCTGTCTTCCAGCAATCCGTCAAGACAAACTGGAAGATGAAGTGTATCCTTGCAAAGGCTTTGGCAGCAACTGAGAAGCAGAGTCTTACCTCTTCCATTCTGTTTGAGTTGCAACAGCTGAAGATGGATATGCATGCCATCTCCAAGGTACAGATCCATTTGAATGATCAGGTAGGCAAGTTGGAACAGCAGGTGCAGCTCCTTCATCATAGGCCACAGGTGTTTGGGCAAGCTGATACTACTTCAGCTACTGCTTTAGTTGGTTAACTCCTTTCTTGTAATTTTGGGTTCTGTTAGCTATTTTTTTTCTCTTTGCTGTAATTATTTTGGACATACAACAACCCTTAAAACTGTTACATCTAGGCTTAGACAATTTCATTTTTGGTCTGCTTACAACTCGTTGCGGTGGCCAACAAACCTGGTTTCCTTCGGGCAGGTTGAGGTCATTGCATGGATTTTTTACTGTATGACTCTCTGCCCTTTATATTATCATAAATGAAAGGTCCTATGAAGCTTACAAAAAAAAAAAAAAATTGTGGATTTTTTTGGTTTATTTTTTCTAACATCCACACTCTACACTCTCTAGCTTTGAATTTGCGATTTCTTAGGATGAGAGACATGTTGTTAACCATTAGGGTCACTCAATTTGTATAATTATTATTATTATCATCCAATTTTAAGGTCATGATCAAACCAAACATTGATGTAGGAGTCCCCTTGTTTATGGAACAAGGGACCCACCTCCGCTCAACAATTATGTAAACCATTAAAACCCCTAGGGTCAAACCAACCCATTTAAAAACTCCTAGAGTCAAGCCAACCCATATATAAAAAAATTATTTTAAGAATTAATATAGATATGTTTTAAGCACTGATCTAACTTGAGCCAAGAGGGATCAAATTTCTTCTATGTAATTTCTCATTGTTTAAATCTTATTTTTGAATGTTATAGAGGTTACAAAAGATGTGCATTGAAATGGTTTTTTGGTTATTACTATATTTTCAAGTATAAGTGAATATTAATTTACATTAAAATATTTGATTCATAATCCACATGGGGCATTTTATTTTATAAAAATTTAAAATATATTCTTTTAACATTTTTTTCATTATAGATATATATGAAGTTGTTATCACCTCTTCACATATTTTTTTAAATATATAAGGTTTAAAAATTGTACTCACATAATTTTTTTGTTTACTTCTAATTACTTTTCATGAAATTTTATTAGGTCATATGGACAAATAATTAAGCATGCATATCATATTTCTTTTTTCTTTTTCATTATAGCTCACATTGTTTTTCTATTTAGAGAATATTGTATTCATATTTTAAGAGGTATCATGTATCAACTCCATGTTGAGCGAGGACATGCTTACACATTGCCTTCAGGCTCCCAAAATAATGAGTCTCTCTAGCCAATTATACATAAATAAAATAAATTATTCTCTCATTTAACATATTTACAACTTAACCTCTTACTTACAAAAATAATTAAATGATAAAATTATAATAACATGTCCTCAAATTTATGCATTACATATGTTTAATTAGTTTGATTTTATATATTTTTTATTAAAAATTTAAAGTTATAATGGTTACGAATATGTTGTTAATTAAGATGTAATGTGAATAAAACAAAAGGAAACTATTAGATTATTATTGGTTATTGTATGTCTTTAAATTATGAAATACATATATATTAACATAGTTTATTAAATTAAATAGTTAATAATATTTAGCAAACATTGATTCATAATAAGCATCAAAACATTATCTTATAATATACTTATATTATCCAAAAATAATAATAATAAATAAATAAATTATAACTTTATTTTATATAATTATTATTATTACTATTAATTGTAAATAATTAATATATAATTTAAAAATAAAACATATCATAAGCATTTTAATCATAAAAATCCAATCACACTTTGCAAATATATTTGAAAAAAAATATATTTAGCTTTTATACAATTGATTATAACTATTGTAAATAGATACTCAAATACCAATTTTATAATTTACAAACATAACTACATTTTACAACATGAGAAATATTTACTTTATTTTATTGTAAATAGATACTCAAATACCAATTTTGTAATTTACAAATATAAATATATTTTACAACATGAGAAATATTTACTTTTTATAATTTACAAATATAACTACATTTTATTAAATATAAAAATATTATACTTTTATTTTCAAAGTATCATTAATTTTATACTAATATATAAATATTCTTGTCATAATTTATAAATGAAATAACAGTGTGATTAAAATTTGTCTATTCTTTATTCAACATAAAATAATAAATATATAACTATAATATTTCAAAATAATTGCAGAATATCTTCAAAATTTAAAGCATATTCACACAAATGATATGCTTTCTAAAATGGTATAAGGTTGAATATTAATCTTATTACGGTCAAATTATCCAAATGTTTATTTAAGATATTATAATGGTTAAAAAATAAAGAAAATACCCATATTATTGAAAAAAATAAATAAAATCAAACGCAACACTGTTTGAAGAACTTGAGAGATTTGTTGTTTTTGCAACCAGTTGGAGTGGTCCGTGGAACATTGTTTCAATCGAGGGTCCTGCTCTCAAAATTTAAAAGAAGAGAGCTAAGTGAAACATCTACCAATACCTAGATATTTTTAACATAATCCAATGTATATACAAATATCTCTAATTTAGGTGGTCAATGCAATACAAAATTTCATAATGAAAATGTCGTATCGCCTACAAAATTGAAAATATGAACGTTGGAGTGGTCAATTTACCTAAATTAACGTTAGAAAATCAAATGATGCAGCAAACTTTGGCCATCGCCAATCCTGTTGAAATGCATTGAATTTAATTTCATCTAGTTTGTTTCTGCTTTAATACGAAATACCATTCGGTAAAAAACAAATTTTCATTGAAATGAAATTTAAATTTCATTGTGGTTTAGATATTTCTCTCCACTTCTCTCCCACGCAGCTTCCTGCGCTCTCTGTTTATATGTGTGCAGTGGGAAGAGTCTGTGATTTGTTGTATTTGGTAGCGGCAACGACAGTCCATGGTGGGTTACGTTTGGTGGAGGGAACACCAGTCCATTGAGGATTTTTTTTGAATAGGGATGTTCCACCGCTTGAGAGGTAACATTGAGGAAGGCCATTGATCACAAGACCATAGGCCATCCATTGTATGGACAAAGCATGAGCTGCAATCAATGCTATTAAGGTAAGCACAAGTTGCCTAAGCTATTGTCATTTTCTACACGCTTCACTAAATTTATTTTGAAATTGAAGGATATATTTCATTGATTTTTTTGAAGCTGAACGATACAGTTAAAGATTTCGGTGTCGAAATAGTTCTTTATACACTTCACTGATTTTTTTTTGAAATAGTTCTTTATACACTTCACTGATTTTTTTTTCAAATTTAGGGATATATTTCAATGATTTTTTTAAGTTGAAGGATATACTTGATGATTTCAGCGTTGAAATAGTTCTTTATAATTTTAATGGTAAAGAGTTACAAGGATTGTTGAATTAAATTTATTAGGTTAATTTCGTATAACAAATTTCTTTTATTTCGCAAAGATGTTTCTAATTAGGATTTAATATCGCCATACTCGTATTTCGTTTGTATACTCCGCTTTTCTTCCTGTTGCTTAGCGTTTTGTTTAAGAACTGACGCATTTATGGTTTGCGTCTTGGCTTCGCTAGAATTTCTTTCTTACCTTTTTTCCCTACCATGGCCATCCCCATGCCGTGCCTGTCTTTTCTATTCCCAGATTTGTTAGAGTAGATTCATGATGTTCCATCTGCCTGAGCATACCTAAGAGGTTTTTCTTCTTTTATCCATTCACATATTTTATTTTTTATTATATATCTTTTACATAAAGTATAATCTATATGTGTTCTTTTAAATTCGCTATTTAAAAAAATAATTATATAAAAAAAAGTTATAATGTATTATACGTTTTATTAGAGCAATTATTTTATGTTTTTTGGTTTTACTTATATTTAAATTTTAATATCTTAGAATGGATTTTTTTTGTTATTTTGTAATATTGCACCTTTGAAAAGTGGATGGGGAAGAAAGAGACCTAGTAAGAGAGAAACACACACAAAGTGAGTGTGGAAGGGAATACAAGGGGTAGAGGTAAATAGAGAGAGCAAAAGGGAGAAAGTGAAGGAGAAAGAGGTAGAAGGAGACTAGAGAAATTGGAGAGAGGGGTAGGGTGCGCAAGAGAGAGATACACATACAAAGTGATAATTAAAGGGGATACATGTGGGGAGAGATGAACAAAAAGAGAGGGAAATAGAGAAAATTAAGGAGAAATAGCTAGAGGGAGAATGGAGAAATTAAAGGAGACAAAGATAGGGGTGAGAGAGGGAGGTAGGAGAGAGGAAGGAGAGAGAGAGATACATTGAGAGAACTAGTGAGAGATGGAGAGGGAGGGTGAGTGGCACGATGGGTGGAGATAGCACAAGAGAAAGAGGATGTCGAGGAGGGAGGGAGGGAGAGAAGGAGTAAGAGAGAGAGGGAGGGAGAGAGGGAAAGAGCGAGGGGGATAAGGAGGGAGAGAGCGAGAGGCAGAGGGAGGGAGATAGAGGGAGGAAAGGGAGGAAGAGAGAGAGAGAGAGAGGGAATGGAGGGAGATAGCGAGAGGGAGCGGGAGAGAGAGAGAGAGAGAGAGAGAGAGATAGAGATAGAGAGGGAGCTGGAGGGAGAGAGGGACAAAGCAGGAGGGAGAGAGAGGGAGCAGGAGGGAGAGAGAGAGAGAGACGGAGTGGGAGAGAGAGAGAGAGAGAGAGAGGGAGGGAGAGGGGGGGATAGAGATAGGGATAGGGAGGGTGGAAGGGGGGTAGCCAAAGGGAGAGAGAGAGAGGGAGAGTAGGAGGGAGAGATAGAGAGAGGTAGTAGGAGGGATAGAGGGAGGGAGCGTGAGGGAGGAAGAGAGAGAGAGAGAGAGAGGGAGCAAGAGGGAGAGAGGGAGAGAGGGAGAGAGAGAGAGAGAGAGAGAGAGAGAGGGAGAGGGAGAGGGAGGGAGGGAGATAGAGAGAGAGGGAGAGGGAGGGAGGGATAGGGAGGGGGAGAAATTGGGAGAGAGAGAGAGAAGGAGATATAGGGAGGGGGTGAAAGAGGGAGAGGGAGAGAGAGAGGGAGAGAGATGGAGGGAGAGAGAGAGGGAACGGGAGAGAGAGAGAGAGAGAGAGAGAAAGAGGGTGATAGAGAGGGACAGGGAAGGAGGGAGAGGGAGGGGGAGAGAGAGAGAGGGAGCGGGAGGGGGTCGAATGGAATGGGAGGGAGAGAGACAAAGAGAGATAGGGAGTGGGAGGGAGAGATAGAGAGAGAGGGAGGGAGGGAGAGAAAGAAAGAGGGAGCGGAAGGGAGATAGAGGGAGGAGGAGCGGAAGGGAGAGAGAGAGAGAGGGAGAGGAAGAGATTGGGAGAGAGATAGGGGTAGGGGGTGAGAGAGAGAGTGAGCGGGAGGGAGAGAGAGAGGGAGGGATCAGTAGGGAGAGAGAGATAGGGAGGGAGCGGAAGGTAGGGAGAGAGAGAGAGGGAGATGGAGGGAGATAGATGGAAGGAGGGAGAGGGAGGGATATAGAGAGAGGAGGAGAGAGAGGGAGTGGGAGTGATTGTGAAAGGTAGAGAGAGAGAGAGAGAGGGAGAGAGGGAGATGGAGAGAGAGAGGGAGGGAGAGAGAGGGAGGGAGAGAGAGGGAGAGGGAGAGGGAGAGAGGGAGAGAGAGATGCATAGAGAGGGAGAGTGAGAGAGAGAGAGAGAGAGAGATAATGTCAGAGAGAGAGAGAGAGAGAGAGAGAGAGAGAGAGAGAGAGAGAGAATGTTAGAGATAGAGAGACAGAGAGAAAGATAATGTCTGAGAGAGAGAGTGTGTGTCAAAGAGGAGAATTAAGGGGAGTGAGGGAGAGATATATAGAGAGAGAGGGAGAGATAGAGAGAGTGAGAGAGGGAGAAATGGAGAAAGAGAGAGAGGGGGAGGGGGGGAGGGGGTGGGAGAGAGAATGAGAGGGAGCGAGGGAGAGAGAGAGGGAGGGTGAGGGAGAGAGAGAGAAAGAGGGAGAGGGAGAGGGAGAGAGAGAGAGAGAGAGAGAGAGAGAGAGAGAGATAGTGTCCGAGAGAGACTAATTGTAATTTGAAACATTGCTAATTGAAGTATTGAATCAAGAAAAAGTAATTGACACAACATAAAACAATTTCAAAATCTAATAGATTCATGCAATTTCAACCATTTATTTCCACACTCAACTTTTAATTATTTTCAATTTACTTTAATTTTCAAAATTATAATTAAATTTCCTTTTAGAAAGTTTTATTAGTAATTATTTTATTGTATATATTCATTTTTTTCCAATTTAATTATTATTATTTGAATAAAATAATTTACTTTAAAATATATTTGAATAAGATGATCATTTTTTGCTAAAAATAAATAAATAAGAAGCATACTATGACCCTAATGGAGTAATTAAAAAATGTTAAATAAAGAAAAAAATTTCATAATTTGTTTTCCAAACTTACTAGAAATTTCTCAAAAATATATAGTTCAATGTGATGGATAAAAACTTAGTTCTTCTTAATCTTAACCCATTTTAAAAAGGTTGAGATTATTGAAATTTTAAAAAATGAGCCTAGGAGGGAAAAAAAGAAACTCTATTTTGTTGTTTACTATTTTCATTCATGGCCCATTCCAAGTACCATGTCGAATTCTAAGGAATAATATTTTTTATTTTAACGAATGCTATTTTTCATTCTACCAATTTTCCTAAAATATCACTAAAAATTCTAGAATCTATATATAATTATTATAGATTAGAAGAATTTTACAATAATATTCTCAAACATTTGTGTCAATTTGAAAATAAGATTTTATTTTACACTCATGGTATAAATATAAAATTTTAAAATTTTCCTATACTAAAACTAAATTCTTAAGTTTTTAGAAAAAACTGATATAATTTTCACATTTGTCAATAGTATTCTTAATAAATTTATTTGTCAATAATATCCTTAATCCTTAATAAATTTATGGGTGTAAACTAATTCACGCCATCCAAAATATTAAACTCTCCTATATATATGTATAAATTTCTAAATACAAATTAATGATAACGAAAACTAATTGAACTATCGCCATCCAAAATATTCAACTCTCCCATGCCTAAGTGAAACTATCTAAACACCAATTAATGTTAAACAAAACTAGTTCAGCTAATCCCCCAAGAAGCCCCCTTTGTCGCCTTCCGTCGCTGCTTTTAACCAGCTTCTCGATGGTTTGCCCCTGAAGAAAAAGAGCGAAGCCTCTAGATTCGTTAAGAAGATTGATGATATCCCTGAGATTTCTCTGCCTCCAGAAACCCCCATGCAAGTTGCTTTGTCTCTAGATGAGCGGGGTTTAATTGGCCAGTTCACGGGGCTTTGGCTTTCCCCGAAAACTACTAAACAATGGGTCAACAGGAATTGTGCCCCTCTGATCAAGCAAAGTGTTGCTTCTTACTTTCTCGGGCGAGGGTACTTCCTTTTCGATTTCTCCTGCAAAGAAGGCAAAGATCTGATCTTCCAAAATGGGCCGTACTTCATTGGCTCTCAGGGTCTTTATTTGAACAAATGGACACCGGATTTTGATCCAGCCGTTGATGTCCCCAAGGCTGTTCCGGTGTGGGTTCGGCTCCCGAATCTCCCAGTTCACTGTTGGAACTGGGATTCCTTGAAGCACATTGGCAACACCCTCGGGAAGTTCATAGATCGGGCAAATAACAAGGACCAGTATGACTGTGCTAGGATCTGCGTTGAAGTAGATCTCAAGGTGGGTCTTCCAGAGGCAATCAAAATCAAGGTTGGTAGCTGGTCTCATGTGCAGATCTTGGACTATGAGCAGCTGCCATTCAAATGCAGGAAATGTCATGTTCATGGGCACTTTGCCAGAAACTGTCCAACTAATGCAGAGCAAGAGAAAGGAAATGAAGAGGGCTAGAATCAAGTTAAACGTACAAAGATCAACCACAAAGGACAAAAATCAGGAGGACTCCATGGGAAAGGCCCTCTTCAGGCCAATTCCCAGTGCCCCCCTCCCAATAAGGTATCAGAAAACAAGTTCGTGCTTCTAAGCCAGCAAACAGAAGCAACTCAGGAGATCGAGACCCAAAAACAAGCCTCTCCAAGTAATGACATTCCTTCAAGTTCCCCCAAAGAAGCAAGGGTTGAAGACCCCAAAGGCATGGCTCTATAAGACGAAGAAGAAGTACAGGAAACAGAAGAGTCAGAGTAGGAAGGAGAAATAGGAAAGTCCCAAACCCCAGTAAGGAGATCCACTAGAGGACGCAAAACTGACAGGGAAAAAAGAGAGCAGGAGACCTTTGAAGACAAGCTACAGCACAGTCAGCCTACTCTGGAAAAGCTGCTTGCCTCAAAGCCTAGAATGCCGAAAAATCAATCTCAAGGATCCAAGGGAGCCCATCAGAAACCTAAATAATGAAGGTCATCTCCTGGAACTGTAGAGGTATGGGGAGCAAAGTTAAGGAAGAAGCCATTAGAAGCTTAATAAGAACAGAATTTCCAGACATACTTCTCGTCCAGGAGACCAAGCTGGAAGACGTAGCCTTCCTCCATTCAAGTAAGAAACTTTGGATTAGAAGTGAAGTAAAAGATATCTCAGCCCGGGGAGCCTCAGGAGGGATTAGTACACTTTGAAACGCCAACAAATTTGTAGTCATATATGAAGTTATCAACAAACATTGGCTGATGCTAAAAATGCAGAATCTAGAATCCAAAGAAAATTTTTGCCTTTTTAATGTATACTCTCCTGTCAATGTTGGGGAAAAAAAGAACTGCTGGGATTCTATAAAACATCAAGCAGACTTGGAAAACCTAGAAAATATAATCGTTGCTGGAGATCTCAACCTAACTCTTCACCCGTCTGAAAAAAGAGGAGGTAGTGTAGTTCGAGATCCGGCAAGGGAATGGGCAGAGGATCTTATGCAGCACTGGGATTTGCTAGATGTCAAACCCTCCTCTGGTAAGTACTCTTGGTCTAACAAAAGAGCTGGCCCAAGTCATATAGCTGCCAGATTAGATAGGTTTTTTATCCAAAGCTCCTTTCTATTGCTAGGGTTAGAACCTAGAATGAGTATTCTCACTAACAGCATCTCGGATCACAAGCCCATCAAGCTCGATCTCCTGGCCCATCTTGATCTGGGGCCTATTCCTTTCAGATTCAGTCCCCTCTGGGTCAAGGAACCAGATTTCATGCAATTAGTCAAGGATTGTTGGAGTCAGCCAGTCAAAGGATCTTCTTTCTTTGTCTTGGAGGAAAAGCTTAGAAGAGTGAAAGGGGCTCTGAAACGATGGGCCAAAACCCTTCCCAACCCAGCCTCAGAAAGAAAATCCATCAAAGCTTCTCTATCTTTCCATCAATCTCAAATGGAGAACGCTATCGTCACAGAAGAACTTCTAGACCAAGAGGCTCGGCTTCAGTAGAGTTTCCACGAGGCCTGTTTAGCAGAAGAAGAATACTGGAGACTAAAATCTCGAAATCTCTGGCTCAAAGCAGGGGACAGGAACTCTTCTTTCTTCCATAAACAAGCACAGGCCAGAAATTGTTTCAACACTATTTCTGAGATCAAGGAGGACAACGTAACCCACAAGGAATTTGAGGACATCAAGAAAGCATCCTTTTCCCATTTTCAAAAATTGTATAATGAGCACACGGATCCGGACCATTACTCAGATCTGTTAGACATTGTTCCATCTTCAATCTCCCCTCGCATGAATGAGATCCTTAAGGCTAATGTCACTAAAGAAGAAATTAAAAATGCCCTCTTATCCATGGATCTGGACAAAGCTCCTGGCTCGGATGGCTTCTCTGCCAGGTTCTTTCAAGTCTGTTGGCTGATAGTTGAAAAGGATCTTCTCAAAATGGTCCAAAAATCTCAAAACGCACAGAAAATCGGAGGAAGCACAAACTCATATTTTTTAGCCCTCATCCCCAAGGAGAAGGATGCCAACAACTTCAACAGATTCCTCCCGATCTCCTTATGCAATACAGGGTACAAGCTAATCACTAAAGTAATTGCAAACAGGCTGAAGCTCATTCTTCCTAAAATAATTCCAGAGAATCAAGGAGGCTTCATCCAAGGAAGGCAGATTGTGGACAACTTCACCCTTGTTCAAGAGGTAATCCACTCAAGTCTACATAGAAAAGAACAAGGTATGGTTCTTAAACTCGACTTAGCTAATGCTTTTGATCAAGTAAATCATAGCTTTCTGTTAAAATTCATGAGCAAGTTTGGTTTTGGAGAAAATTTTATCAAATGGATCCGGGCTTGCATATTGGAGCCATGGATTGCTCCTCTAGTAAATGGCAGAGCCACCGACTTTTTTAAAACATCGAGAGGGCTTAGGCAGGGGTGCCCACTCTCACCGCTGCTCTTTGTAATCCAAGCCTCTGTCCTCAGCTTCCTTTTAGATAAAAAGATGCAAAACCAAGATATCAACGGTTTGTGCGTGGCTAGAGAGGTTAAAAACATAAACCACGCCCTTTTTGTAGATGACACTTTGTTATTGGGAGCTTCCACTCTCTCCTCTGCCTCCAAGTTCAAATCAGTTCTGGATGAATTCTGCGAGGCCTCAGGCAGTGTCTTAAACAAAAATAAATGCCACATCTATAGTTGGAACACCTCGCCCAGGTTGCTCTCTGCTATCTCTAGATGTTTGGGCTTTGCAGCCTCTTCCTCTTCGACCTCTTTCAAATACTTGGGTCTTCCTGTTTATCACAAATGGCCTGTTAGAAAAGACTGGCTTCCGCAACTTGAAAAATTCAAGACCAGGATTCAAGCCTGGGGATACTCCTGGCTCAACCCTGCTGGTAAATCGATCCTAATCAAATATGTGCTCTCTAGTCTCTCTCTTTATCATTTTGCCGTGCTTCTCGCTCCGGCAAGCATTTTAAGAAAAATGGAGTACATTAGAAAGTTTTTTTGGAAGGGTGGAAAACAGAATGAAAACAAGCTCCCCCTCATCAATTGGGAAAACATATCAAAGCCATTGTGGGAGGGTGGTCTGACTTTTAAAAATCTGTGTCAGCAGAATATAGCTATGGCAACAAAGATCATTTGGAAGATCATTACGCCAAAGCTAGGTTGGGCTCAGCTGGCTCTCTGGAAAAAATATTTCAAAGGTACTCGATCCGGATGTTTGGATAAAGTAATCCATCAGCCGAATTCGTCCTTCCTTCAATTGGTTGCAAAAGCTGCTCCTCTAGTCAATGCGAACTCCTTTTGGATTCCAGGGAATGGTAAAAAGATTAACATCTGGATAGACAGAATCATGAACATGGATCCTATTTAACACAGGGCCCCCATTAGAGCGCTGTGCTGCTGGATGGAGGAAGAGGGGCTCTGAACGTTGTGGGACATTTCGCTGTGGAATGATTTTGTTCGGGCAGGATGGAAATGTCTTGCTGTGCCGTCTCATTTGCTTAACGAATGTACCATGTTGCTCAGTCTCCTTCATGGTTTGGCACCCTTGCATATAAGGAAAAGAGACTCGAGAGGTTGGGGGAAGAATGCCAAAGGCTACGTGGTCTCCATGGGATATGCTAAACTGAGCGAGAGACCACACGTTCCCCTCGACCGAGCACCTTGGCATGGTGTCTGGCGTACACCCTCATGGCCCAAAATCGATTTCTTTGCTTGGCTTCCTTGCCATGGTAAAATTCTTACATTCGACATTCTGCAAAGGAAAGGATCCCATGGCCCTTCCAGATGTTCTCTGTGTAAATAAAATGCAGAGAGCACTATCCAATTAATGCTTGATTACAGCTTCTCTAAGAAGATTTGGTTTGCCCTCATTCACAACCTGGATCCCAGCATCTCGCTACCTTGTTCCACTACTGATATTTTCTCTGGTTGGGCGTACAAGTATCCTTGTCCTCGTCCAAAAAACTGGATCATCAAAACTGCTTGGGCTGTCCTCCCAAAGGTTATCTGTTGGCAGATCTGGCTTGAAAGAAACAGAAGAATTTTTAGAAATGCCGAACAGAATCAAAAGGTTTTAGAAACCAAGATTAAATGTCAACTGAAAGAGTCTTTGACTGATTTAAAAGACGACTCCAATCTCAGCCAACAGGACATTTCCTTGGGAGCATCCCTTGATTTTCAATTCCAAAAAGCAAAGAGTAACGCTCCTCCTTCCAAAGCCTGGCAATTAAGAAAATATGAATCTAATTTTCAAGAGTGGCTTTCATCTCAATCAAGACACTCTCTCTTATTTCATGGGGCAGCAAAGGGAAATCTGGGCAAAGCTGGTGCGGGAGGCGTTGTTGTAAATCCAGTTGGGGAAAAAATTCATTCTTATGCTTGGGGACTTGGTCATTCTTCCAGCATCCAAGCGGAAGCCTTGGCTTTCTTTCAAGGTCTTAAGCTCCTCAAAGACATAAATATAAGGGAGGCTAATATTATTGGAGACTCACAATTCATCATAAATGCCATGATCTCAAACTCTCCAGCTTCGGACCTCAAATTCGCAAGACTGATTGCCAGAATCAAGGGCTTGGAAAACTTTTTTCTAAATCTAAACTACTATCATGTGCTTAGAAACCATAATAAAGAGGCGGACAGGGAGGCCAACAAAGCAGCCCTCCTCCCTATTGGGGTCAAATTAAAAGACGAAGAAGAAACATGGTAACCTATTCCATAAGCTGATTGTTATCATGTTTTACTGCTTTCTCCTAAAACAATTTGTTTGCATTTTCAAGTCGGGGAAAATATGTGAAATCGAATATATAGTTATCTCTGCAAGCAGGAATTTCTCAAAGTCTAGCTGCATTCCAAATCTCAGCAATGAGGGGCAACAGAATATACACACCCTCAATGTAACCAGATTTATGGCATTCCAGCCAAGTTGAATATAAACACCCCATAACCGTTACTGTAAAAAAATATATATATTTTGTTATACATTATTTAAATTCTTAAATTCTAGGAAATGATAAAGTAATGAATGAGACAAATGATAATATATAATAAAAGTCTAATTAGTAAATAAATAACCTCCCTTGAAATACTAGTCATAGCAGTGGTCAAAGTGGAAACACCCTCCATATATTTAGATTTTTATACTCATTTTATTAGGTATTTTACTTTTATATTTAATTCATTAATAAGTGCCAAAATTTGCATTTAAAATATTTTTTTTAATTATTTATATAAATTTAATTGAATATTATTAAATATTTTATTAATTTTAATTTAATTTTAATATAAGTTGTTTTTAGTGTTATTTTTGAAAGTTTGTGGATTTTTTTTGTTTATTTTTTCTAAAATCCACACTCTACACTCTCTTGTTTTGAACTTGCGACTTATTAGGAAGAAAGACATGTTGTTAACCATTAGGCTCACTCAAGTTGTATAATTATTATTATTATCATCCAATTTTAAGGTCATGACCAAACCAAACATTGATGTAGAAGTCCCCCTGTTTATGGAACAAGGGACTCACCTCCGCTCAACAATTATGTAAACCATTAAAACCCCTAGGGTCAAACCAACCCATTTAAAAACTCCTAGGGTCAAGCCAACCCATATATAAAACTATTATTTTAAGAATTAATATAGATATGTTTTAAGCAATGATCTAACTTGAACCAAGAGGGACCAAATTTTTTCTATGTAATTTTTCATTGTTTAATTCTTATTTTTGAATGCTATAGAGGTTACAAAAGATGTGCATTGAAATGGTTTTTTGGTTATTACTATATTTTCAAGTGTAAGTGAATATTAATTTACATTAAAATATTTGATTCATAAACCACATGGGGCATTTTATTTTATAAAACATTAAAATATATTCTTTTAACATTTATCTCATTATAGATATATATGAAGTTGTTATCACCTGTTTACATATTTTTTTAAATATATAAGGTTTAAAAATTGTACTCACATAATTTTTTTTTTTTACTACTAATTAGTTTTCATGAAATTTTATTAGGTCATATGGACAACTAATTAAAAATGCATATCATATTTCTTTTTTCTTTTTTATTATAGCTCACAGTGTTTTCCTATTTAGAGTATATTGTATTCATATGTTAAGAGGTAACATGTATCAACTCCATGTTGAGTAAGGACATGCTTACACATTGCCTTCAGACTCCCAAAAGAATGAGTCTCTCAACCCAATTATACATAAATAAAATAAATTATTCTCTCATTTAACATATTTACAACTTAACCTCTTACGAAAACAATTAAATGATAGAATTATAATAACATGTCCTCAAATTTATGAATTACATATGTTTAATTAGTTTGCTTTTATATATTTTTTATTAAAAAGTTAAATTTATAATGGTTATGAATATGTCGTTAATTAAGATGTAATGTGAATAAAACAAAAGGAAACTATTAGATTTTTTTTTGGTTATTGTATGTCTTCAAATTACTAAATACTTATATATTAAGATAGTTTATTAATTTAAATAGCTAATAATATTTAGCAAACATTGATTCATAATAAGCATCAAAACATTTAGTTCATGATATACTTATATTATCCAAAAATAATAATAATAAATAAATAAATTATAACTTTAGTTTATATTATTATTACTAATTGTAAAAAAATAATATATAATTTAAAAATAAAACATATCATAAGCATTTTAATCATAAAATTAATCACACTTTTCAAATATATTTGAAAAAAATATTTAGCTTTTTATACAATTGATTGTATCCATTTCGATTATACCTATAGTAAATAGATACTCAAATACCAATTTTATAATTTCATAAACATAACTACATTTTACAATATGAGAAATATTTATTTTATTTTATTGTAAATAGATACTCAAATACAAATTTTATAATTTACAAATATAACTATATTTTACAACATGAGAATGCATTACATAATTTATGCATTACATATGTTTAATTAGTTTGATTTTATATATTTTTTATTAAAAAGTTAAAGTTATAATGGTTATGAATGTGTTGTTAATTAAGATGTAATGAATAAAAAAAAAGGAAACTATTAGATTCTTATTGGTAGTCTCTCTACTCAATTATACATAAATAAAATAAATTATTCTCTCATTTAACTTATTTAGAACTTAACCTCTTACTTACCAAAACAATTAAATGATAAAATTATAATAAGATGTCCTCAAATTTATGCATTACATATGTTTAATTAGTTTGATTTTATATATTTTTTATTACAAAGTTAAATTTATAATGGTTATGAATTTGTTGTTAATTAAGATGTAATGTGAATAAAACAAAAGGAAACTATTAGATTCTTATTGGTAATTGTATGTCTTCAAATTATGAAATACATGTACATTAACATAGTTTGTTAAATTAAATAGTTAATAATATTTAGCAAACATTGATTCATAATAAGCATCAAAACATTTAGCTTATAATATACTTATATTATCCAAAAATAATATTAATAAATAAATAAATTATAACTTTATTTTATAATTTTATTATTATTAATTGTAAAAAAATAGTATATAATTTTAAAATAAAGCATATCACAAGCATTTTAATCATAAAAATTCAATCACACTTTGCAAATATATATATATATATATATATATATATATATATATATATATATATATATATATATATATATATATATATATATATATATATATATATATATATATATAGCTTATCTATTGTAAATAGATACTCAAATACCAATTTTATAATTTACAAACATAACTACATTTTAGAATATGAGAAATATTTACTTTATTTTATTGTAAATAGATACTCAAATACCAATTTTATAATTTACAGATATAACTATATTTTACAACATGAGAAATATTTACATTTTATAATTTACAAATATAACTAAATTTTACAACATGAGAAATATTTACTTTATTTTCAACATATGATTAATTTTATACCAAATATATAAATATCTTTCTCATAATTTACAAATGAAGTAACGAGTGATTAAAAATTTTAATTATTCTTTATTTTAAATATTAAAATAATAAACATATAACTATAATATTTCCAAAATAATTAGTAACATTCTTCAAAATTTAAAGCATATTCAAGACTAAATGATATGCTCTGTAAAATGGCAGGTTGAATATCTAATCTGACATGGTCAACGCAATCAAATGTTTTATTTAAGATATTATAGTTGTTAAAAAATAAATAAAATATCCATATTATAGAAAAAAATAAATAAAATCAAACGCAACATTGTTTGAACAACTTGAGAGATTAGTTGTTTTTGCAACCAGTTGGAGTGGTCCGTGGAACATTGTTTCAACTAATTGGAGTGGTTTGTTCAGCTCAGAAAAGGAAGAGCTGTTGAAAGACGTGGCTCATGATTGGAGATATTTTTAACATAATCCAGCCATACACAAACATTCTAATTAAAATGTTCGACGTGTAACACAAAATTTATAATGAAAACGCTGCACGTCTACAAAATTGAAATATGAACGTTGGAGTGGTCAATTACTGAAACTTTACCGTTAGAAACCAAAGGATGCACAAAAACTCGCCAATGCCGATCCTGAAGTCGAAATGCAATTTCGAAATTTGAATTTCATCTAGTTGTTTCTTGTCAGAAAATGCAAAAGAGCTCGTGGTGAAAAAAACAGCCTTAAGTTGAAATGCAATTTAAATTTCATTGTGGTTTAGATATGTCTCTCCACGTCTCTCCCACGCCATTTCAAATTTGAATTTCTTCTAGTTGTTTCTGTTATAAATGTCTTTCCACTTCTCTCCCACGCAGCTTCCTGCGCTCTCTGTTTATATGTGTGCAGTGGGAAGAGTCTGTGATAGGTTGTGTTTGGTAGCGGCAACGAGAACACCAGTCCATTGAGGATTTCTTTTGAATAAGGATGTTCCACCGCTTGAGAGGTAACATAGAGTTCCAAGTTTTCGCCATTTCAGACAGCTGTATGGACAAAGCATGAGCTGCAATCAATGCTATTAAGGTAAGCACAAGTTTCCTATGCTATTGTCGTTTTTTACACGTTTCACTAAATTTATTTTGAAAGTGAAGGATATATTTCATTGATTTTTTTTAAGTTGAAGGATACAGTTAAAGATTTCAGTGTTCAAATAGTCCTTTATACACTTCACTAATTTTCTTTTGAAATTTACGGATATATTTCAATGAATTTTTTAAGTTGAAGGATATACTTGAACATTTCAGCGTTGAAATAGTTCTTTATAATTTTAAAGGTAAAGAGTTACAAATATTGTTGAATTAAATTTATTAGGTTAATTTCATATAACAAATTTCTGTTTGCAAATATGTTTCTAATTAGTGTTAATAACACCATACTCAGATTTCTGTTTGCATACTCCACTTCTTATCTATGCGAAGCTTCTGTTTACATATGAATATGGGAACCAATCATTTCTTGGCTTTTCTGTTTCATTGATTTGTCATTGGTTCCCTAAATGTGAAAGGTTATTAGGGAAACGGCCACCGTACTTTACCAATTAGGATATAGAGGGATTATGGACGCCAACTACAATCAGAGGGATTTCTCAATTTTTTGGAATATCTCTGCCAAAAAATTGTGTTTAATTTGAAGTATGATAGCTATTATTTTTTTTTAGTGCATAACAGATTTTAGTACTTTTTTCTCTTTTGCAAACGATTCACTTCTACTCGGTTTTATTCTCCTTAATCATCATTTAGGCTAATCTTTTGTCAATGTAGCAACAAGTTCGGGAAGGAAATTTAAAACTTAAGATGATCTTTGCAGTAGAAATATTGTCATCATGTCCAAATGTTTTCTCCACTTTTAAATAGCATGCTACATTAAAAGAAAAAAAAAACTATTTCAATGATTCTTAAATTGGTTCAGATCAACTTTGTTTCCCTTAAAAGTCCTAAAATCCAATGGTATGCTTCTATGCTAGAAGTTGATAATGGCTGGCTAAGGGCTTTGCTACAGTTTTTTTGCTAGAATTTCGTTTTTTCCTTTTTTCCCTGCCATGGCCATGTCATGCCTCTCTGTTCTATTCCAAGATTTGTTAGAGCATATCTATTTTCGTTCTTTCCTTTTTTCCCTCATAACCTCATGATGTTCCATCTGCCTGAGCATATCTATTTTCATGGAGCAAGACTCTGTGAAAATGTTGTCTTCATGTAAAATATTTGCTGTACATATGAACAACGTTTTATATCACCCATAATGAAAAAGATGTAGTGGTACATTAGTATGGTTATAATTCTTGACTCATTTAAGTTGTACTCCTCCTCGTTTTCTCTATCAGTTGTAGGTGTTATATTGAAGATGTTGTCATGCATTTTTGTTCTTTTTAAGTTTATATGCGGTTATGTATTATGGGTTTTCCTTACAATAAATCTATCTTTTCTCTACAGGTTTATTCCATATGAATTAATTTATAAAGATGGCTATATTTTATTGTAACTATGCTTTTTCTTCTTTTATCCATTCACATATTTTCTTTTTTATTATATATCTTTTACATAAAGTATGGTCGATGTGTTCTTTTCAATTCGCTATTTAAAAAAATAATTATATATATATATATATATATATATATATATATATATATATATAAAGTTATAATGTATTATACTTTTTATTAGAGCAATTATTTTATGATTTTGAGTTTTATTTATATTTAAATTTTAATATCTTAAAATGTATTTTTTTGTTATTTTGTAATATTGCACCTTTTAAAAGTGGATTGGGAAGATAGTGACCTGGTAAGAGAGAGAAACACACACAAATAGAGTGTGGAAGGGGATGCAAGGGGTAGAGATGAATAGAGAGAGAAAAAGTGATAAAGTGAAGGAGAAAGAGGTAGAAGGAGACTGGAGAAATTGAAGGAGAGAGGGGTAGGGTGGGAAAGAGAGAA
Organism: Pinus albicaulis; assembly: GCA_034641835.2. Taxonomy (NCBI): domain Eukaryota; kingdom Viridiplantae; phylum Streptophyta; class Pinopsida; order Pinales; family Pinaceae; genus Pinus; species Pinus albicaulis. Next base: position 62,354 of record JAXQQM020090296.1, read on the forward strand.
AGAGAGAGACATACACACAAAGTGAGAATTGAAGGGGATACATGTGGGGAGAGATGAAAAAAATGACAAGGAAATAGAGAAAATTTTAAGGAGAAATAGCTAGAGGGAGAATGGAGAAATTAAAGGAGAGAGAGATAGGGGTGAGAA
>JAXQQM020090296.1:65000-95000 GCA_034641835.2 Pinus albicaulis
ATCATTTTTAGCTAAAAATAAATAAATAAATAATACTATGATCCTAATGGAGTAATTAAAAATATGCTAAAGAGAAAAAAAATTTCATAATTTTTTTTCCAAACTTACTAGAAATTTCTCAAAAAAATATAGTTCAATGTGATGGATAAAAGCTTAGTTCTTCTTAATCTTATTCCATTTCTTCTTAATATTAACCCATTTTTAAAAGGTTGAGATTATTGAAGTTTTAAAAAATGAGCCTAGGAGGGAAAAAAAAAACTCTATTTTCGTTGTTTACTACTTTCATTCATGGCCCATTCCAAGTACCAAGTCGAATTCGAAGGAATAATATTTTTTATTTTAACAAATACTATTTTTCATTCTACTAATTTTCCTAAAATATCACTAAAAATTCTAGAATCTATATATAATTATTATAAATTAGAAGAATTTTACAATAATATTCTCAAACATTTGTGTCAATTTGAAAATAAGATTTTCTTTTACACTCATGGTATAAATATAAAATTTTAAAATTTTCCTATACTAAAACTAAATTCTTAAGTTTTTAGAAAAAACTGATATAATTTTCACATTTGTCAATAGTATTCTTAATAAATTTATTTGTCAATAATATCCTTAATCCTTAATAAATTTATGGTGTAAACTAATTCACGCCATCCAAAATATTAAACTCTCCTATATATAAGTATAACTTTCTAAATACAAATTAATGTTAACAAAAACTAATTGAACTAATGCCATCCAAAATATTCAACTCTCCCATGCCTAAGTGAAACTATCTAAACACCAATTAATGTTAAAGAAAACTACTTCAACTAATCCCTTGAATTAGACTATAATAATATTTTGTTATACATTATTTAAATTTTTAAATTCTCGGAAATGATAAAGTGATGAATGAGACAAATAATAATATATAATCAAAGTGTAATTAGTAAATAAATAAATAAATAACCTCCCTTGAAATACTAGTCATAGTCGTGGTCAAAGTGGAAACACCCTCCATATATTTAGATTTTTATACTCATGTGTAATTAGTAAATAAATAAATAACCTCCCTTGAAATACTAGTCATAGCAGTGGTCAAAGTGGAAACACCCTCCATATATTTAGATTTTTATACTCATTTAATTAGGTATTTTATTTTCATATTTGATTCATTAATAAGTGTCAAAATTTGCATTTAAAATATATTTTTTTAATTATCTATATAAATTTAATTGAATATTATTAAATATTTTATTAATTATAATTTAATTTTAATATAAATTGTTTTTAGTGTCATTTTTGAAAGTTTGTGGATTTTCCCCCCCAATCGAGGTGAGTACAGGTTGAGGTTGATTGCTTCCAACCACGTGTTGGCTGCATCGCTGGCCCATTATGCTTATGGTCCTTTCGTGGATGTATTGGATCGATGTCCTCACCTCGCCATTACTTTGCATGCCCAAGCCAGTTGGTATGCTTAATGCCTTGTCAGGTGCATTCATTCCTTGTTTTATGCGGACCATCGAGCATTTCCAGGTTGGTTTTTACACCGTCTTCCCCATTCTCTTCCATATCTCTCTTGGAGTATTGTTGCAGGTTTGGGCCTCTGTTCTCCGATCGCATTTCCTTTGGCGGTGTCTGTGGTATGTAATGGCATTTTTCTTTTTGGATACTTCTGCCTCACAGTATGATTCTCTGTTCGATTTACTTCAGTTTCCTTGCATGCATCCGGTTCTCTTGTTTCAGAGTTTCCGTTCTACCTGGGTTGTCTTTAGTATTGGGCATACGGGGGAGGTCGAACCTCATTTCCGTAGCCCCCCGGTTTTGCCTCTGGTGTTTTGGGGACACGATAGCTATCAATTTGCTTCGCATTCTGTATTTCCATGGCCTTGTTTTTCTTTCATACCGAATGTATGCTCTTCTGTGGGATGTGAACTTTCATTCTCAAAGGAAGTGGTTTTTTGGTCTATTGCTCCAACTGTTTCCCTTCGGCGGTGCATGCATGGGATTACCTCTCTTAAAAGTTGCCACTGCTCCGACTTTTTTTTGGTTTCTTGGGTCGAGGTTCATGCAACTGTTATTTTAATCTGCAAGCATTTTATATCATTGCTTCTACTAGCCTGCATTTTTCGGCATTTTCTGCGGCTATATATTCCTTTACATATGAGTTGGTTGCTGATGGGTTGCAATTGGAGTTGTCTTCGGTTACACATTTTCTTCCATATGGCACTGCTATCATTGGGTTGAAATTTCTGGTGGTTTATGCAAATATCTCTGTTCTCAGGGGTTTTGACTCAGCAGTTTTCATGCGTTTGCTCTGACATTGTGCACATTTCCTCTTTTTATTTCTCTGTTCATTCTCCATGACACTCTGGTGTTACCTATTGGTTCACTGTCTCTGGTATAATTTTGGTGGTGATGTCTTTTCGTCAATATCTGTTCTTTGCGTTTCATTATGGATGGCCTTCTATTCCCTTTACTGTTGCTTTTCGGAGGGTGGTTCAACATATTGGACATGTTCTTCTACAGTTCTCTTCACTCTTCACTTATCTGCTCTTTCCTGTCCATATGGCCACAGGCCTCTTTGCACGATTCTTAATTGCGAGTATGGTGAAATTACATCCTAGGAGGCCCAAACGTGATCTGCATACCAAGCTTTGGGAAGGAACCAGTCGACGGGGCCGCAATACAAATATAGAGGTTGTACAAGAGCTGGCTCAGGTTTACGAATCTGGCAATCAGGATAAGATTAATTCTACAATTCAAGGATGGGAGGTAGAAACTGATAGTGAAGAGGTGAGTATGGATGAACAACACTCCCATTTGGACTTTTTAACTGATCCAAGTAATACTCGACGACGCGTTTCTCTCTTTCAGCAATCCGTCAAGACATACTGGAAGATGAAGTGTATCCTTGCAAAGGCTTTGGCAGCAAATGAGAAGCAGAGTCTTCCCTCTTCCATTCTGTTTGAGTTGAAACAGCTGAAGATGGATATGCATGCCATCTCCAAGGTACAGATCCAGTTGAATGATCAGGTAGGCAAGTTGGAACAGCAGGTGCAGCTCCTTCATCGCAGGCCACAGGTGTTTGGGCAAGCTGATACTACTTCGGCTGCTGCTTTAGTTGGTTAACTCCTTTCTTGTAATTTTGGGTTCTGTTAGCTATATTTTTGCTCTTTGCTGTAATTATTTTGGACATACAACAGCCCTTAAAACTATTAGATCTAGGCTTGGACAATTTCGTTTTTGGTCTGCTTACAACTCGTTGCGGTGGCCAACAGACCTGGTTTCCTTCGGGCAGGTTGAGGTCATTGCATGGGTTTTTTACTGTATGACTCTCTGCCCTTTATATTATCGTAAATGAAAGGTCCTATGAAGCTTACAAAAAAAAAAAAATTGGATTTTTTTGGTTTATTTTTTCTAACATCCACACTCTACACTCTCTAGCTTTGAATTTGCGATTTCTTAGGAGGAGAGACATGTTGTTAACCATTAGGGTCACTCAATTTGTATAATTATTATTATTATCATCCAATTTTAATGTCATGACCAAACCAAACGTTGTTGTAGGAGTCCCCTTGTTTATGGAACAAGGGACCCACCTCCGCTCAACAATTATGTAAACCATTAAAACCCCTAGGGTCAACCCAACCCATTTAAAAACTCCTAGAGTCAAGCCAACCCATATATAAAACAATTATTTTAAGAATTAATATAGATATGTTTTAAGCACTGATGTAACTTGAGCCAAGAGGGATCAAATTTCTTCTATGTAATTTTTCATTGTTTAAATCTTATTTTTGAATGCTATAGAGGTTACAAAAGATGTGCATTGAAATGGTTTTTTGGTTATTACTATATTTTCAAGTATAAGTGAATATTAATTTACATTAAAATATTTGATTCATAATCCACATGGGGCATTTTATTTTATAAAACTTTAAAATATATTCTTTTAACATTTTTTTCATTATATATATATATGAAGTTAGTAGAAATTCTTTCCGTAATAATCACATGCAAAAGAACATGGTCAACCCGTTTCGAACCAACGACATATTTTTTTAAATATATAAGGTTTAAAAATTGTACTCACATAATTTTTTTTTTTACTTCTAATTACTTTTCATGAAATTTTATTAGGTCATATGGACAACTAATTAAGCATGTATATCATATTTATTTTTTCTTTTTTATTATAGCTCACATTGTTTTTCTATTTAGAGAATATTGTATTCATATTTTAAGAGGTAACATGTATCAACTCCATGTTGAGCAAGGACATGCTTACACATTGCCTTCAGGCTCCCAAAATAATGAGTCTCTCTACCCAATTATACATAAATAAAATAAATTATTCTCTCATTTAACATATTTACAACTTAACCTCTTACTTACCAAAACAATTAAATGATAAAATTATAATAACATGTCCTCAAATTTATGAATTACATATGTTTAATTAGTTTGATTTTATATATTTTTTATTAAAAAGTTAAAGTTATAATGGTTACGAATATGTTGTTAATTAAGATGTAATGTGAATAAAACCAAAGGAAAGTATTAGATTCTTATTGGTTATTGTATGTCTTCAAATTATGAAATACATATATATTAACATAGCTTATTAAATTAAATAGTTAATAATATTTAGCAAACATTGATTCATAATAAGCATCAAAACATTTAGCTTATGATGTACTTATATTATCCAAAAATAATAATAATAAATAAATCAATTATAACTTTATTTTATATTATTATTATTATTAATTGTAAACAATTAATATATAATTTAAAAATAAAACATATCACAAGCATTTTAATCATAAAATTCAATCACACTTTGCAAAAATATTTGAAAAAAAAAAATAGCTTTTATACAATTGATTATACCTATTGTAAATAAATACTCAAATACCAATTTTATGATTTACAAACATAACTACATTTTACAACATGAGAAATATTTACTTTATTTTATTGTAAATAGATACCCAAATACCAATTTTATAACTTACAAATATAACTATATTTTACAACATGAGAAATATTTACCTTTTATAATTTACAAATAAAACTACATTTTACAACATGAGAAATATTTACTTTATTTTCAAAGTATCATTAATTTTATACCAAATGTATAAATATCTTTCTCATAATTTATAAATGAAGTAACAAGTGATTAAAATTTTTAATTATTCTTTATTTTAAATATTAAAATAATAAACATATAACTATAATATTTCCAAAATAATTAGTAACATTCTTCAAAATTTAAAGCATATTCAATACTAAATGATATGCTCTCTAAAATGGCAGGTTGAATATTTAATCTGACATGGTCAACGCAATCAAATGTTTTATTTAAGATATTATAATGGTTAAAAAATAAAGAAAATATCCATATTATAGAAAAAAATAAATAAAATCAAACGCAATTTAGTTGTTTTTGCAACCAGTTGGAGTGGTCCGTGGAACATTGTTTCAACTAATTGGAGTGGTCTGTTTAGCTCAGAAAAGGAAGAGCTGGTTGAAAGACGTGGCTCATGATCGGAGATATTTTTAACATAATCCAGCCATACACAAACATTCTAATTAAAATTTTGGTCGTGAATGAAAATGCTGGACGTCCTGAAGTTGAAATGCAATTTCAAAATTTGAATTTCATCTAGTTGTTTCCTGTCAGAATATGCAAAAAAGCTGGTGGTAAAAAAAACGGCCTCAAGTTTAAATGCAATTTAAATTTCATTGTGGTTTAGATATTTCTCTGCACTTCTCTCCCACGCAACTTCTTGCGCTCTCTATTTATATGTGTACAGTGGGAAGAGTCTATGATTTGTTGTATTTGGTAGCGGCAACGACAGTCCATCTTGGGTTACGTTTGGTGGAGGGAACACCAGTCCATTGAGGATTTTCTTTTGAATAAGGATGTTCCACCGCTTGAGAGGTAACATTGAGGAAGGCCATTGATCACAAGACCATAGGCCGTCCGCTGTATGGACAAAGCGTGAGCTGCAATCAATGCTATTAAGGTAAGCACAAGTTGCCTATGCTATTGTCATTTTCTACATGCTTCACTAAATTTATTTTGAAATTGAAGGATATATTTCATGGATTTTTTTGAAGTTGAAGGATACAGTTAAAGATTTCGGTGTTGAAATAGTTCTTTATACACTTCACTGATTTTTTTTGAAATTTAGGGATATATTTCAATGATTTTTTTAAGTTGAAGGATATACTTGAAGATTTCAGCGTTGAAATAGTTCTTTATAATTTGAATGATAAAGAGTTACAAGGATTGTTGAATTAAATTTATTAGGTTAATTTCATATAAAAATTTTCTATTCGCAAAGATGTTTCTAATTAGAGTTAATAACACCATACTCAGGTTTTGTTTGCATACTCCACTTCCTAGTTAGGCGATGCTTTTGTTTACATATGATACTCACATTTCTGTTTGCATTTCTTGGCTTAACTAGAATTTCGTTCTTACCTTTTTTTCCTGCCATGGCCATCCCCATGCCGTGCCTATCTTTTCTATTCCCAGATTTGTTAGAGTAGATTCATGATGTTCCATATGCCTGAGCATACCTATGAGGTTTTTCTTCTTTTATCCATTCACATATTTTAATTTTTATTATATATCTTTTACATAAAGTATGGTCCACGTGTTCTTTTAAATTCGCTATTTAAAAAAATAATTATATAGAAAAAAGTTATAATGTATTATACGTTTTATTACAGCAATTATTTTATGATTTTCAGTTTTATTTATATTTAAATTTTAATATCTTAAAATGGATTTTTTTTGTAATTTTGTAATATTGCACCTTTTAAAAGTGGATGGGGAAGAAAGTGACCTAGTAAGAGAGAGAAACACACACAAAGTGAGTGTGGAAGAGGACGCAAGGGGTAGAGGTAAATAGAGAGAGAAAAAGGGAGAAAGTGAAGGAGAAAGAGGTAGAAGGAGATTAGAGAAATTGAAGGAGAGAGGGGTAGGGTGCGAAAGAGAGAGATACACACACAAAGTGAGAATTAAAGGGGATACATGTGGGGTGAGATGAACAAAATGAGAGGGAAATAGAGAAAATTAAGGAGAAATAGCTAGAGGGAGAATGGAGAAATTAAAGGATACAAAGATAAGGGTGAGAGAGGGAGGTAGGAGAGAGGAGGGAGAGAGAGAGATAAATTTAGAGAACTAGTGAGAGAGAGAGAGGGAGGGTGAGTGGCACGATGGGTGGAGATAGCGCACGAGAAAGAGGATGTCGAGGAGGGAGGGAGAGAGAGAGAGAGAGAGAGAGAGAGAGAGAGGGAGGGAGGGAGAGAGAGAGAGAGGGAGGGAGAGAGGGAGGGATGGAGGGAGGGAGAGAGGGAGAGATAGAGAGGAAGCAGGAGGGAGAGAGGGAAATAGCGAGAGGGAGAGAGGGAGAGGGATAAGGAGGGAGAGAGCGAGAGGAAGAGGGAGTGAGGAAAGAGAGGAAGAGAGAGAGAAAGAGAGGGAAGGGAGGGAGATAGCGAGAGGGAGTGGGAGAGAGAGAGAGAGAGAGAGAGAGAGAGAGAGAGGGAACTGGAGGGAGAGAAGGATGGAGCAGGAGGGAGAGAGAGGGAGCAGGAGGGAGAGAGAGAGAGAGACGGAGTGGGAGAGAGAGAGAGAGAGAGAGAGAGAGAGAGAGAGAGGGAGAGTGGGGGACAGAGATAGGGAGATGGAGGGAGATAGAGGGAGGGAGGAAGGGGGGTAGCCAGAGGGAGAGAGAGAGAGGGAGAGCAGGAGGGAGAGATAGAGAGAGGTAGCAGGAGGGATAGAGGGAGGGAGCGTGAGGGAGGAAGAGAGAGAGAGAGAGAGAGGGAGCAAGAGGGAGAGAGGGAGAGAGAGAGAGGGATAGAGAGAGAGAGAGATAGAGAGGGAGAGGGAGAGGGAGGGAGAGGGAGAGGGAGGGAGAGAGAGGGAGAGGGATGGAGATATAGGGAGGGGGAGAAATTGGGAGAGAGAGAGAAGGAGATATAGGGAGGGGGTGAAAGAGGGAGAGGGAGAGAGAGAGGGAGAGAGATGGAGGGAGAGAGAGAGGAAGAGAGAGAGAGAGAGGGAGAGAGAGGAAGAGAGAGAGACGGAGAGAGAGGAAGGGAGAGGGAGAGGGAGAGGGATATAGAGAGAGAGAGGGAGAAGGAGAGATAGAGATGGAGAGGGAAGGAGGGAGAGGGAGGGAGGGAGATAGAGGGAGAGGGAGAGAGAGAGAGGGAGTTGGAAGGGGAGAGATAGAGAGGGAGCGGGAGAGAGAGAGAGAGAGAGAGAGAGAGAGAGAGAGTGATAGAGAAGGACAGGGAAGGAGGGAGAGGGAGGGAGGGAGATAGAGGGATGGGGAGAGAGAGAGAGGGAGCGGGAGGGGGTCGAACGGAATGGGAGGGAGAGAGACAGAGAGAGAGAGGGAGTGGGAGGGAGAGATAGAGAGAGAGGGAGGGAGGGAAAGAAAGAAAGAGGGAGCGGAAGGGGGAGAGAGAGAGCGAGGGGAAATTAGAGGGAGGAGGAGGGGAAGGGAGAGAGAGAGAGAGGGAGAGGAAGATATTGGGAGAGAGATAGGGGTAGGGGGTGAGAGAGAGAGGGAGCGGGAGGGAGAGAGAGAGGGAGGGAGCAAAAGGGAGAGAGAGATAGGGAGGGAGCAGAAGGGAGGGAGAGAGAGAGAGGGAGATGGAGGGAGATAGATGGAGGGAGGGAGAGGGAGGGATATAGAGAGAGGGGGAGAGAGAGGGAGTGGGAGTGAGAGTGAAAGGGAGAGAGAGAGAGAGAGAGGGAGAGAGGGAGATGGAGAGAGAGAGGGAGGGAGAGAGAGGGAGGGAGAGAGAGGGAGAGGGAGAGGGAGAGAGAGAGAGGGACATGCACACAGAGAGAGAGAGAGAGAGAGAGAGAGAGAGAGAGAGAGAGAATGTCAGAGATAGAGAGAGAGAGAGAGAAAGAGAGAGAGAGAGAGATAATGTCAGAGAGAGAGAGAGAGAGACAGAGAATGTCAGAGATAGAGAGACAGAGAGAAAGATAATGTCAGAGAGAGAGAGAGTGTGTCGGAGAGGATAATTAAGGGGAGTGAGAGATGGAGGGAGAGGGAGGGAGGGAGAGACAGAAGGAGGGAGAGGGAGGGAGAGAGAGAGAGAGGGAGAGATGGAGGCAGATAGATGAAGGGAAGGGGAGGGAGGGTCACAGAGGGAGGGGGAGAGAGCGAGAGGGGTAGTGAGAGGGAATGGGATAGGGAGGGAGAGAGAGAGGGAGAGAGAGAGGGAGTGAGGGAGAGAGAGAGAGGGAGAGAGAGAGGGAGTGAGGGAGAGAGATATAGAGAGAGAGAGGGAGAAATAGAGAGAGAGAGAGAGAGGGAGAGATGGAGAGAGAGAGAGAGAGGGTGGGGAGAGAGAGAGAGAGAGAGAGAGAGAGAGAGAGAGATAGAGGGAGGGGTGTTGGGAGAGAGAGGGAGAGAGAAAGAGAGGGAGCGAGGGAGAGAGAGAGGGAGGGAGAGGGAGAGAGAGAGAAAGAGGGAGAGGGAGAGAGGGAGAGAGAGGGAGAGAGGGAGAGGGAGAGAGAGAGTGATAGAGAGAGTGACAGAGAGAGAGAGATAGAGATGGATAGAGAGAGAGAGAGAGAGAGAGAGAGAGAGAGAGCGGGAGGGAGCGGAAGAGAGAGGGAGAGAGAGAGATAGTGTCTAAGAGAGACTAATTGTAATTCGAAACATTGCTAATTGAAGTATTTAATCGAGAAAAATTAATTGACACAACATAAAACAATTTCAAAATCTAATAGATTCATGCAATTTCAACCATTTATTTCCACACTCAACTTTTAATTATTTTCAATTTAATTTAATTTTCAAAATTATAATTAAATGTCCTTTTAGAAAGTTTTTTTATTAGTAAATTACCTAGCTTGTGTTGTTATTCATTTTTTTCCAATTTAATTATTAGTTATTTGAAGAAAAATAATTTACTTTTAAAATATATTTGAATAAGATGATCATTTTTTGCTAAAAATAAATAAATAAACAGTACTATGACCCTAATGGAGTAATTAAAAAAATTCTAAATAGGAAATTTTTTTCATAATTTGTTTTCCAAACTTAATAGAAATTTCTCAAAAAAATAGAGTTCAATGTGATGGATAAAAACTTAGTTCTTCTTAATCTTAATCCATTTCTTCTTAATCTTAACCCATTTTAAAAAGGTTGAGATTATTGAAATTTTAAAAAATGAGCCTAGGAGGGAAAAAAAGAAACTCTATTTTGTTGTTTACTATTTTCATTCATGGCCCATTCCAAGTACCAAGTCAAATTCTAAGGAATAATGTTTTTTATTTTAACGAATACTATTTTTCATTCTACTAATTTTCCTAAAATATCACTAAAAATTCTAGAATCTATATATAATTATTATAGATTAGAAGAATTTTACAATAATACTCTAAAACATTTGTGTCAATTTGAAAATAAGATTTTCTTTTACACTCATGGTATAAATATAAAATTTTAAAATTTTCCTATACTAAAACTAAATTCTTAAGTTTTTAGAAAAAACTGATATAATTTTCACATTTGTCAATAGTATTCTTAATAAATTTATTTGTCAATAATATCCTTAATCCTTAATAACTTTATCGGTGTAAACTAATTCACGCCATCCAAAATATTAAACTCTCCTATATATAAGTATAACTTTCTAAATACAAATTAATGTTAACGAAAACTAATTGAACTATGGCCATCCAAAATATTCAACTCTCCCATGCCTAAGTGAAACTATCTAAACACCATTTTAATGTTTATTAAAAACCGGCCCAAGGTGTTTCTTATGCCCCTGTAGACTACCATATGCCACAAGTGAGCCGGTAAGTTTGGAAGCCTGATCCAAACAGGTGTTTTGGTGATAACTGCAGTTGCTGGATCGAAATCTGGGAACCATGGAGTTAAAAAGAGCCCAGCAGTTCCCATAACCAAGGACCTTCCTCTAAGGCCTGTTCATAATGCTTAGGGTTGTCAAATAGAACTATAAAATATCCTTTTGAACAGAAGCTGACCTTGCAATGGTGAGTCCAGTTGGAATGAATCCATTCATAGAGGTCCTTAGATCGTGGCCAAAGCCCATTGAATCTGCATATGATGGCTTTTTCTGCAAAATTTTGAAGGCCCTCTGCGAGGCCAGGGTGGGAAATCTCAACAGAGGGAACCTCCTCCAGTTTTTCAACCAGAAAAGGCTGGGGTTTGGGGGCCTCCAGGGGTTTGGGAGTCGCAGAATGAACTGCATCTTTGTAGGAGGGAGGAGCAGAAGAAGATTGTCCTGCAGCGCCACCTCTCAGGCGAAGGGAAAACACTAAAGAGCAATTACTTTTTATGCAGTAAGATGAGAGGGGTAGAAGATCATCAAGTTGTCTACCTTGAAATGTAAGTCTTTGAAGGGCTGAGGGAATCCTGAACTGGCGCTCCAGGTTTGCTTTGAGATACTGCACTAGGTCTGTGGGGCGGACCCAATGCAGAATGGTTTTGCCAGAGAGCTGTGTGATTTGAATCTGAAAGGGGGCAGAGAAATTTTTACATGATTTTCTAACCAATCCAGTGCCAAAATCTTTTAGAACTCCGTTAGCCTGGCGATCTGGAAGCAGAAGCGGAAGAAGATGCTTCTACCGATAGAAACTATCTCTCCGGAACAGATCCGCGGCAAAGGATAGGGCTGCCAAATTGAGGAGAGACTAAATGTTCGTTTGCAACATAAGAACCCTTGCTGCGCTGCCCTTGTGGAGAGAGATGAGAGAGGCCAACGCGTGGGGCGCCTCCAGGTTTTCTGATGCGAGCAGAGAATTTGGGATGCTGTCGAGCCGGGATTCAGAGAGTTGGCAGAGGACGCCAACAAGCCGGAGGAGATGTCGTTCTTCAGTTGGGGGCGTAAGCGCCCATGTTGCATAGTAAGGGTCTTTCAAAACCTGAAGAGATGGTGTGTGATCAGCCGCCACAGGGGAGAAAGCAAACTGAACCCCAAGCTTGGTCGACGCTGAAGCTCCAGAGGATAGAGCGGCTGCGAGTGGGGAGAGAAAGGAAACCCTAATCGCCATTATTTTTTTAAAACAACACTAACCCTAATGGAGTAATTAAAAAAATGCTAAAAAGGAAATTTTTTTCATAATTGTTTTCCCAAACTTACTAGAAATTTCTCAAAAAAACATAGTTCAATGTGATGGATAAAAACTTAGTTCTTCTTAATCTTACAAACATGGAAGTGAATCTTAACCCATTTTAAAAAGGTCGAGATTATTGAAATTTTAAAAAATGAGCCTAGCAGTGTAAAAAAAAAACTCTATTTTCATTGTTTACTATTTTCATTCATGGCTCATTCCAAGTACCAAGTCGAATTCTAAGCAATAATATTTTTTATTTTAACAAATACTATTTTTCATTCTACTAATTTTCCTAAAATATCACTAAAAATTCTAGAATCTATATATAATTATTATAGATTAGAAGAATTTTACAATAATATCCTCAAACATTTCTGTCAATTTAAAAATAAGATTTTTTTTTACACTCATGGTATAATTGTAAAATTTTAAAATTTTCCTATACTAAAACTAAATTCTTAAGTTTTAAAAAAAAATTGATATAATTTTCACATTTTTCAATAGTATTCTTAATAAATTTATTTGTCAATAATATCCTTAATTCTTAATAAATTTATCGGTGTAAACTAATTCACGCCATCCAAAATATTAAAATCTCCTATATATAAGTATAACTTTCTAAATACAAATTAATGTTAATGAAAACTAATTGAACTAACGCCATCCAAAATATTCAACTCTTCCATGCCTAAGTGAAACTATCTAAACACCAATTAATGTTAAAGAAATCTTGTTCAAGTAATCCCTTGAATTAGACTATAATAATATTTTGTTATACATTATTTAAATTTTTAAATTCTAGGAAATGATAAAGTGATGAATGAGATAAATGATAATATATAATCAAAGTGTAATTAGTAAATAAATAAATAACCTCTTTTGAAATACTAGTCATAGCCGTGGTCAAAGTGGAAACACGCTCCATATATTTAGATTTTTATACTCATTTTATTAGGTATTTTATTTTCATATTTAATTCAATAATAAGTGTCAAAATTTACATTTAAAATATTTTTTTAATTATTTATATAAATTTAATTGAATATTATTAAATATTTTATTAATTATAATTTAATTTTAATATAAATTGTTTTTAGTGTCATTTTTGAAAGTTTGTGAATTTTTTTGGTTTATTTTTTCTAAAATCCACACTCTACACTCTCTAGCTTTGAACTTGCGATTTCTTAGGAGGAGAGACATGTTGTTAACCATTAGGCTCACTCAAGTTGTAAAATTATTATTATTATCATCCAATTTTAAGGTCATGACCAAACCAAACATTGATGTAGGAGTCCCCTTGTTTATGGAACAAGGTACCCATCTCCGCTCAAGAATTATGTAAACCATTAAAACCCCTAGGGTCAAACCAACCCATTTAAAAACTCCTAGGTTCAAGCCAACCCATATATAAAAAAATTATTTGAAGAATTAATATAGATATGTCTTAAGCACTGATCTAACTTGAGCCAAGAGGGATCAAATTTCTTCTATGTAATTTTTCATTGTTTAAATCTTATTTTTGAATGCTATAGAGGTTACAAAAGATGTGCATTGAAAAGGTTTTTTGGTTATTACTATATTTTCAAGTATAAGTGAATATTAATTTACATAAGAATATTTGATTCATAATCCGCATGGGGCATTTTATTTTATAAAACTTTAAAATATATTCTTTTAACATTTTTCTCATTATAGATATATATGAAGTTGTTATCACCTGTTCACATATTTTTTTAAATATATAAGGTTTAAAAATTGTACTCACATAATTTTTTTGTTTACTTCTAATTACTTTTCATGAAATTTTATTAGGTCATATGGACAACTAATTAAGCATGCATATCATATTTCTTTTTTCTTTTTTATTATACCTCACATTGTTTTTCTATTTAGAGAATATTGTATTCATATTTTAAGAGGCAACATGTATCAACTCCATGTTCAGCAATGACTTGCTTACACATTGCCTTCAGGCTCCCAAAAGAATGAGTCTCTCTTCCCAATTATACATAAATAAAATAAATTATTCTCTCATTTAACATATTTACAACTTAACCTCTAACTTACCAAAACAATTAAATGATAAAATTATAATAACATGTCCTCAAATTTATGCATTACATATGTTTAATTAGTTTGATTTTATATATTTTTTATTAAAAAGTTAAAGTTATAATGGTTACGAATATGTTGCTAATTAAGATGTAATGTGAATAAAACAAAAGGAAACTATTAGATTCTTATTGGTTATTGTATGTCTTCAAATTATGAAATACATATATATTAACATAGTTTATTAAATTAAATAGTTAATAATATTTAGCAAACATTGATTCATAATAAGCATAGAAACATTTAGCTTATGATGCACTTATATTATCCAAAAATAATAATAATAAATAAATAAATTATAACATTATTTTATATTATTATTATTATTAATTATAAACAATTAATATATAATTTAAAAATAAAACATATCACAAGCATTTTAATCATAAAATTCAATCACACTTTACAAAAATATTTCAAAAAAAAAATTAAAAAAATTAGCTTTTATACAATTGATTATACCTATTGTAAAAAAATACTCAAATACCAATTTTAAAATTTACAAACATAACTACATTTTACAACATGAGAAATATTTACTTTATTTTATTGTAAATAGATACTCAAATACCAATTTTATAATTTACAAATATAACTATATTTTACAACATGAGAAATATTTACTTTTTATAATTTACAAATATAACTACATTTTACAACATGAGAAATATTTACTTTATTTTCAAAGTATGATTAATTTTATACCAAATATATAAATATCTTTCTCATAATTTATAAATGAAATAACGGGTGATTAAAATTTTTAATTATTCTTTATTTTAAATATTAAAATAATAAACATATAACTATGATATTTCCAAAATAATTAGTAACATTCTTCAAAATTTAAAGCATATTCAATTCTAAAGGATATGCTCTCTAAAATGGCAGGTTGAATATTTAATCTGACATGGTCAACGCAATCAAATGTTTTATTTAAGATATTATAATGGTTAAAAAATAAAGAAAATATCCATATTATAGAAAAAAATAAATAAAATCAAACACAACTTAGTTGTTTTTGCAACCAGTTGGAGTGGTCCGTGGAACATTGTTTCAACTAATTGGAGTGGTCTGTTCAGTTCAGAAAAGGAAGAGCTGGTTGAAAGACGTGGCTCACGATCGGAGATATTTTTAACATAATCCAACCATACACAAACATTCTAATTAAAATGTTCGACGTGTAACACAAAATTTATAATGAAAATGCTGCACGTCTACAAAATTGAAATATGAAAGTTGGAGTGGTCAATTATTGAAACTTTACCGTTAGAAACCAAAATATGTACAAAAACTCGCCAATGCCGATCTTGAAGTTGAAATGCAATTTCGAAATTTGAATTTAATCTAGTTGTTTCCTGTCGGAATATCCAAAAAAGCTGGTGGTAAAAAAAACAGCCTGAAGTTGAAATGCAATTTAAATTTCATTGTGGTTTAGAAATTTCTCTCCACTTCTCTCCCACGCAGCTTCCTGCGCTCTCGATTTATATGTGTGCAGTGGGAAGAGTCTGTGATGGGTTGTATTTGGTAGCGGCAACGACAGTCCATGGTGGGTTACGTTTGGTGGAGGGAACACCAGTCCATGGAGGATTTTCTTTTGAATAAGGATGTTCCAGCGCTTGAGAGGTAACATTGAGGAAGGCCATTGATCACAAGACCATAGGCCATCCGCTGTATGGAAAAAGCGTGAGCTGCAATAAATGCTATTAATGTAAGCGCAAGTTGCCTAAGCTATTTTCATTTTCTACACGTTTCACTAAATTTATTTTGAAATTGAAGGATATATTTCATTGATTTTTTTGAAGTTGAAGGATACAGTTAAAGATTTCGGTGTTGAAATAGTTCTTTATACACTTCACTGATTTTTTTTAGAAATTTAGGGATATATTTCAATGATTTTTTTAAGTTGAACGATATACTGGAAGATTTCAGCGTTGAAATACTTCTTTATAATTTTAATGGTAAAGAGTTACAAGGATTGTTGAATTGAATTTATTAGGTTAATTTCATATAAAAAATTTCTATTCGCAAAGATGTTTCTAATTAGAGTTAATAACACGATACTCAGGTTTCTGTTTGCATACTTCGCTTCCTAGTTAGGCGATGCTTTTGTTTACATATGATACTCATATTTCTGTTTGCATTTCCTGGCTTCGCTAGAATTTCGTTCTTACCTTTTTTCCCTGCCACGGCCATCCCCATGCCGTGCCTGTCTTTTCTATTCCCAGATTTGTTAGAGTAGATTCATGATGTTCCATCTGCATGAGCATACCTATGAGGTTTTTCTTCTTTTATCCATTCACATATTTTATTTTTTATTATATATCTTTTACATAAAGTATGGACCATTTGTTCTTTTAAATTAGCTATTTAAAAAAATAATTATATAAAAAAAAGTTATAATGTATTATACGTTTTATTAGAGCAATTATTTTATGATTTTTAGTTTTACTTATGTTTAAATTTTAATATCTTAAAATGGATTTTTTTTTGTTATTTTGCAATATTGCACCTTTTTAAAAGTGGATGGGGAAGAAAATGACCTAGTAAGAGAGAGAAACACACACAAAGTGAGTATGGAAGGGGACGCAAGGGGTAGAAGTAAATAGAGAGAGCAAAAGGGAGAAAGTGAAGGAGAAAGAGGTAGAAGGAGACTAGAGAAATTGAAGGAGAGAGGGGTAGGGTGCGCAAGAGAGAGATACACACACAAAGTGAGAATTAAAGGGGATACATGTGGGGAGAGATGAACAAAATGAGAGAGAAATAGAGAAATTTAAGGAGAAATAGCTAGAGGGAGAATGGAGAAATTAAAGGAGACAAAGATAGGGGTGAGAGAGGGAGGTAGGAGAGAGGAGGGAGAGAGAGAGATAAATTGAGAGAACTAGTGAGAGAGGGAGAGGGAGGGTGAGTGGCACGATGGGTGGAGATAGCGCAAGAGAAAGAGGATGTCGAGGAGGGAGGGACAAAGGGAGGGAGAGAGAGAGAGGGAGGGAGGGAGGGAGAGACGCAGTAAGAGAGAGAGGGAGGGAGGGAGGGAGAGAGAGAGAGAGGGAGAGAGAGACATAGAGGAAGCAGGAGGGAGAGAGGGAAAGAGCGAGAGCGAGAGAGCGAGAGGGATAAGGAGGGAGAGAGTGAGAGGGAGAGGGAGGGAGATAGAGGGAGGAAAGGGAGGAAGAGAGAGAGAGAGAGAGAGAGAGAGAGAGAGAGAGAGAGAGAGGGATGGAGCGGGAGGGAGAGAGAGGGATGGAGCGGGAGGGAGAGAGAGGGAGAAGGAGGGAGAGAGAGAGAGAGACATAGCGGGAGAGAGAGAGAGAGAGAGAAAGAGAGAGAGAGGGATAGAGATAGGGAGAGGGAGGGAGATAGAGGGAGGGAGGAAGGAGGGTAGCGGGAGGGAGTGAGAGAGATAGGAAGCAGGAGGGAGAGAGAGAGAGAGGTAGTAGGAGGGATAGAGGGAGGGAGCATGAGAGAGGAAGAGAGAGAGAGAGAGAGAGAGAGAGAGAGAGAGAGGGAGCGAGAAGGAGAGAGGGAGAGAGAGAGGGCGAGAGAGAGAGAGATAGAGAGGGAGAGGGAGAGGGAGGGAAAGGGAGGGATAGAGAGAGAGGGAGAGGGAGGGATATATAGGGAGGGGGAGAAAGTGGGAGAGAGAGAGAAGGAGATATAGGGAGGGGGTGAAAGAGGGAGAGGGAGAGAGAGAGGGAGAGAGATGGAGGGAGAGAGAGAGAGGAAGAGAGAGAGAGGGAGAGAGGGAGAGAGGGAGAAGGAGAGATAGAGAGGGAGAGGGAAGGAGGGAGAGGGAGGGTTGGAGATAGAGGGAGGGGAAGAGAGAGAGGGTGTGGGAAGGGGAGAGATAGAGAGGGAGCGGGAGGGAGAGAGAGAGGGAGTGGGAGAGAGAGAGAGAGAGAGAGAGTGATAGGAAGGGAGAGGGAGGGAGGGAGATAGAGGGAGGGGGAGAGAGAGAGAGAGAAGAGAATGTCGAGAGATAGTGACGAGGAGAGAAAGATAATCTCGAGAGAGAGGAGAGAGTGTGTTAAAGAGAGAGACCTAGGGGGTAAGAGATTGAGGAGAGGAGAGAGGAGGGAGAGGGAGGGGGGAGAGAGAGGAGGCAGAGGCGATAGATGAAGGAAGGACGGGGAGGGGTCATAGGGAGGAGGGGGAGAGAGCGGGAGGGGTAGGGAGGAGGAAAGGGAGAGGGAGGGAGAGAGAGAGAGAGGGAGAGAGAGGGATTGAGGGAGGGAAGTCATATAGAGAGAGGGAGAGATAGAGAGAGAGAGAGGGAGAGAGAAAGAGAGGGAGCGAGGGAGAGAGAGAGGGAGGGAGAGGGAGAGAGAGAGAGAGAGGGAGAGGGAGAGAGGGAGAGAGAGAGAGAGAGAGAGAGAGATGGATAGAGAGAGAGAGAGAGTGAGAGAGAGAGAGAGAGAGAGCGCGGGAGTGAGAGGGAGAGAGAGAGAGAGAGAGAGATAGTGTCCGAGAGAGACTAATTGTAATTCTAAACATTGCTAATTGAAGTATTGAATCAAGAAAAAGTAATTGACACAACATAAAACAATTTCAAAATCTAATAGATTCATGCAATTTCAACCATTTATTTCCACACTCAACTTTTAATTATTTTAAATTTAATTTAATTTTCAAAATCATAATTAAATGTCCTTTTAGAAAGTTTTTTTATTAGTAAATTACCTAGCTTGTGTTGTTATTCATTTTTTTTCAATTTAATTATTAGTTATTTGAACAAAAATAATTTACTTCTAAAATATATTTGAATAAGATGATCATTTTTACCTAAAAATAAATAAATAAATAATACTATGACCCTAATGGAGTAATTAAAAAAATGCTAAAAAGGAAATTTTTTTCATAATTTTTTTTGCAAACTTACTAGAAATTTCTCAAAAAAATATAGTTCAATGTCATGGATAAAAACTTAGTTCTTATTAATATTATTCCATTTCTTCTTAATCTTAACCCATTTTCAAAAGGTTGAGATTATTGAAATTTTAAAAAATGAGCCTAGGAGGGAAAAAAACAAACTCTATTTTCGTTGTTTACTATTTTCATTCATGGCCCATTCCAAGTACGAAGTCGAATTCTAAGGAATAATATTTTTTATTTTAACGAATACTATTTTTCATTCTACTAATTTTCCTAAAATGTCAGGTCTCCCAAACCCGTTTTTTTATTTTTATTTTTTATTTTTTATTTTCATAACAGGTCTATATACACCCCGATTGGGGAAAGACAATTGAACCTGTGATGAGTGCTACCCATATAACATAACTCACATATTCTCCGCTTTATGCGTCGATAACAGTTATAGTTTTTTATACTGAATCACTTACAAGTGCAGACTGTTATCTGGGGTTTAGATTCTTTTCAGTACTTATAACCAGCCATGGAATACAAGAATTTCCATGAGAATTTTTGGGCATGACCTCCCCTTATAGACTTGTATACTTATATATATATATATACATTACTTTGTATTTCTCAGGTTTTCTGTTCAGAGTTGTGTCCAACTCTAGATGATCACTAGGCCCTTACTCAAACTTCCCAGTTTGCAGGCCTGATAAAATTTTCAACATTTTAAAGTTTCAGCATCGAGGTATAGATGTATGCCTCCTCGCATACATCTATCTCTACGCAGTTAACCTCCATTGCTCCAACTACTTTCCCAGTAGTTTCTATGGACGGTTAAACAGATGCTCTGTTCATGGTATTTTTACACATGCTTACAATCTTCCCTCACACAAACTTTTATCACACCATAGATTTTGCAATAGACTGTTTCCCCCCCTCATTTTTCTGTTACAACCATTCAACATGTGTGACACTATGGTACAGATTCAACTGTTCCATGGGAAAACCAGGAAACAGATCCTCTTGCTTCACTCAAATGGAGGTAGAGAATACTGAGCTGGATAGTTTAGAATCTCTAGTGTTAGATCCTCGTACTTAGTTAGGATTCAACTTCTACTTCCATATGTGTACAATTACATTTAATAGAATATTGTAAATTCTAAATTTTACAATTCTTTCCATTGTAATACAGCTGAGGGTTGTTGTTCCCTACTTTCTGTTATTGATTACAGTGAATTATGTGCCATCAGTATTGTTATGATAGCTTTTGTTGTTTGGCACTTGCTGTTCATGGGTACTGTTTGGTTAACATTTTCTGTTTATACACCCAGAAATTAAATACTTCTTTAAGAGATAGCAAGCTATACCTATACATGGTTATCAGATTTGCTGTTCAATTGATCTGTCATCTCTAACATCATTACTACCAGATACTCATCCATCCAACCCAACCATTTGTCTCTGCTATCGCTAGCTTTGGTTTGCCATTACATGAACTACTTAACAATTAATCAATCTAACATTTGCATAATGCATCATAGCATGACAATTCATAAACTGCATAATGAACCATAACATCACAATTTCATAAACCATGGACATGTTTAATTCAACTTACAGAAATATCCCAATTTATGCATGCACACCACTCCTATGACCAGTCCACCCAAACTTAGAGTTCGTTTGTCTCCATAACTCACCCCTGAGCTGAGATCCTCCAAGAACAGACTAACCTCAATCTGTTCTGGAGCAGCTTATTTAAGCTGTGCTTTCCCCAAGCCTGTTTCCAATTCTGCGTCCAGAATTTCAGGATGCTTTATTCCTGTTTAGCCTAGGCTTCCCATTCTGGGACTCTTTAAAGCTACTTTAAGCTTTTCCTCAGCTTTTCCAGCTTTTTTTCTCACCTCTTCCCAACTACTCCTCTTCATTGGGGAAATTTAGATTTTTCCTCAAAAATCTAAATTAGAAATAATTTCTTTCAAGGATTTTTGAAAGATTTGGGGAAAGTCTTTTTTCCTTTTCCATTACCTCATGGATTAGGCATGTGATCTCACTTTCTCATCTGGTCATATTGCATGCACAATATTTTATTTATTTTTCATAATTAAGTATTTAACCATATCCACATAATAATTATCCATTGGGGTCCACTCCCCTATGGATGTATGTTCAAATGTCTAATTTGAAAAGCATAGAACTTGGGGGTGTTACATATTCCCCCTCTGAAAGTAAACACCGTCCTCGGTGTTGACAACTATCTACTTAGTTTATGTTGAACATAATTATGAATGCTGTTCCATCATCTTAGCTTCTCTGTTTCATGTAGGTTTTCAGCAGTAAAGTGCTCCACTGCACCTTTACTCTAGCTATTGTTCGTTTTCGCAATTCAATTCCTTCTCGGTTTCATCTTTGAAGCGACTCTGGAAGGAAATTCCTCTTCTGGTTCCACCTGGACCACATTTCAAATCAATCATGTGAGAAGCATCATGTAAAAATAATTTTTTTTTTTTTTCAACATGGAACATATCAGGAAATTTACTATGCAAGGGTAAGGCTAATTTATAAGCCATTAGTTTCCCCCCTTTCCAACACCTTCCTCGGTGTTACACTTTAACGTTGACTTTTTCAATTTTGACAAAGATTTCTTCTTTGTTTTTGCTTCTTCTTTTTTTCCAGCAGAGTACTCTCCTGCGCTATGCAGTTGCTTTTCTTTCTACTTCTTTGCAAGAAGTCTGTCTAGAAGTCTTTTATTCTATTTTTCCTGTCCACAACTCATACCAATGTAAGAAATGTCAGGTACATACAATTGATCATCCACAACAACATTCTGCATTTCAATAACTTAAGAATTTCAGTTATTAGTCAAACCGTTCAGGTTCATAATAGTTTAGTGCACTTTTAGTACACTACTTATCCTTTCTTGTTTCTTTAGTGAGGTTTTTCCCTCCCTCAACTTGGTCCAATTCAGTTTTTCTAGAGTTTCTAGGTGATTTATCTTCACCTTTTTCCTTCTTGTTTCCAGAGTGTACAATTTCCTGTTACACACTTGGCTAAACAATTTGACAATTTTTCATTAGTACTCATAAATGAATGAAAACAATTGTACTATATGCATGATTATGCTTACCCTTTTTCATTTCATCGCTGTACTTCCAGTACCTTCTCTTTTTTTTTTCTTTTCTTAGTTGTATGATTTCACACTATTTCCCCCTATCTTTGAATTTAAGACTCAGGAAAATTACATAAAATTTACACCAACAACATTTTATAGTGTGAATGCATGTAATTACTATCATTCGTCCCATTCACAAGTATTACTACTTGATAATGTCAAAATAGAATTTGACACAATTTTCCCCTTTTCAAAGAATTACCACAATTTATACATTTTCTTAAAAAAATTTCTTCACCTTCTACTGGGACCACTTATTCTACCACCATAGTATTTATTACTCCTTTACCCATAATTAGAGCAATAATATTCAGCCATATGATAAAATATGTCCTTCCCTTGTACTTGCAGCTTTTTAAGGTGAATTCACTTTTAATAATCCCCAGTGAATTATTTTTTTCTCCTTTAATTCCGTGGGTATAAAGTTTGAGAAATAACTTAACAATATATTCATACAACTCAACAAGGTTAACATTATAACATATAACCAGATCGCCTATATTTATAATGTTACTTGTAGATTTTTAACTTATGTCCCATGTGCAATTTGTTTAATTTATCCTCAATTCCACCACATTGTATATATATTCCAATAAAGTGAAACATATAAAATTTTCTTTATAAAGTTCTTTGTTATATGAACCATTATATTTCATATCCTTAAATCCTCCACTCTTTTTCATATATATATCTAGTACCACTCTATATATATATATAATCCACAATATATATATATAATATACATTCCATCATATATATATATAATCCACCATATATAAATACAATCCACCACATATATATAAAATCCACCGCATATATATATATCCACCAGACATATATATACTATATATAATCCAAAGAGTTTAATTAATACTCCTTAAATTTTTTTTTTCTTATTTAATGTACTATACCTTCGTACCAACTTACAATTTTCCTTTGTGATGGACTTATAAAGTTTTAATTTGATCCAATACAAGGACAATTGAGATGGTTTCAGCTATTGTTAAGTCAATAATTTATAATAGAATTCATCTCTATTATTTCCAGCCAAGTAAGCAAATACCTAAGCTTACAGGATTTTCTATTAGGGGATAAATATATATATATGGCTACTGTATACACCTCTATATACATGTCTTGGCTATTGGAGGAGAATTTAATGCTTATAGACAGGGATAATGAGAAAGAAAACATGAATATGTCACATCGGTGATAAGTGATTAGAATTCCTCTTGTTACCTCTTGTTACCTATTCCTCCTAACCCATTCAGTGCTCCTCATAACAACTATCTAAGTAGTATATATATGTTACTATAACAGGTCTAAATACCATAACATTGTTGATTCCATGTATATATATATATATATATATATATATATATCACATATATAAATATCATACATTGTGAAAGCCACATTTATATATATACTACCTATACAAAAATCATACACGGTGGGAGCCACTATATATATTACATATATATATATATCCCGTATATATATATATAACGATCCCATATATATATGTATATTCCATATAAATATTCCGTAAATATAATAAGGATCTTCTTCCAAATGTATCTAACCTTTAGTGGTAGGATACCATTTGTAACACCTCTAATTCCCAACTTTGTTTTTTTTTTTGACGGAATTTCATCTTTTTCTGTTTAAAGACCTCCTGTACTCTCCTAGCATTTCATATCACTTCAGGCTTTCTAAGCATACCTACCAAATTGCCTGTATATAGATATATATGTGTATAACACATCTACTTGTCCTATTCTTTGAAAATTGGAATTTATATGGATATATGTCCCACATGTACTTCCACTTCTAAATAACGTTCATATATATATATATAAATAATATTCATATATATATAAGGTTCACCTTGTGATTTTATGTGATCCATACCTTTACGATACACACAGGTGTATCTACCTTTTCCCACTATGTTGTGAAGGTGTGCACATATATATATATATTTTCGACAACTTTATGTCCATTCCTTCCTCATATTACCTATTTCACTTATAGCTCGATACATAATCCAATCTACACTTACATACATCACTTATGTATAATACCTAGCCTTGGTCTATATATACGACCTATTGATTTCCCTTTGTATAACCGGCTTTTGAATTTCACATAGTCAACTCTTAAATCGTATACATATGCCCACTATGTATAACTTTATTATGAGAGTGCTCGCGCTAGTATGTATTAATTCCAACATACCTTTTTGATACCTCATGCCTATTGCTATATGTCGATTTTTTTCCAATTATTAACCGAAGATATTTTTACAACGGTATTTTAAACTTAGATTCGTTTGAATACAGAATAGAGCCGATATACTACCTTCATCTGCCGATATAAGACAGAGTGGCTACTCAAGTTAACTCGTAGGAATTTAGATATAAATGCAGAGATTGACGGGTATATATTTATCTCCTCCGCCTTTTTGATATACAGATATGTGTTTTGGACTCTTCGTACTCGGATCTAATCCTAATCGCTGTTGTGTATACAGGTGTAACCGAGCCATTAAATCTTTAGGTTGGTTGCGGCGAGGGTTCGATCCTCTAAAATTTATAGGCTCTGTTTACCTGGCGTCTGCTTAGCCCATATTGGCTTCTTCTCTAATGCGGCATCCCCACGCGTCGTGCTCCAGTTGCACAGTACTCCACACTCGTACCGAGTATGGAGTGCAAGAACCGCCTAACCCTAGGTTTCTATTCCGCTGGTTGGCGTGTGAGCTGGATCCCGATTTTTCGTTGATTCTGTCGTGTGTAGTAGCAGCGTACTGAAGTGTGAGCAGAACATAACCCGCGGGGCGTACCTCGGACCTGGTCCAGTAGGAACCCGACGGGTAGCCTGTAGCTATCAGTTCACGTCTCCCAAACCCGTTTTTTTTTTTTTTTTTTTTTTAAATTTTCATAAGAGGTCTATATACACCCCGATTGAGGAAAGACAATTGAACCTGTGATGAGTGCTACCCATATAACATAACTCACATATTCTCCGCTTTATGCGTCGATAACAGTTATAGTTTTTATACTGAATCACTTACAAGTGCAGACTGTTATCCGGGGTTTAGATTCTTTTCAGTACTTATAACCAGCCATGGAATACAAGAATTTCCATGAGAATTTTTGGGCCTGACCTCCCCTTATAGACTTGTATACTTATATATCTATATATATTACTTTGTATTTCTCAGGTTTTCTGTTCAGAGTTGTGTCCAACTCTAGATGATCACTAGGCCCTTACTCAAACTTCCCAGTTTGCAGGCCTGATAACATTTTCAGTATTTTAAAGTTTTAGCATCGAGGTATAAATGTATGCCTCCTAGCATACATCTATCTTTACGCAATTAACCACCATTGCTCCAAATACTTTCCCAGTAGTTTCTATGGGCGGTAAACAGATGCTCTGTTCATGGTATTTTTACACATGCTTACAATCTTCCCTGACACAAACTTTTATCACACAATAGATTTTGCAATAGGCTTTTCCCCCCTTATTTTTCTGTTATAACCACTCAACATGTGTGACACTATGGTACAGATTCAACTGTTCCATGGAAAAACCAGGAAACAGATCCTCTTGCTTCACTCAAATGGAGGTAGAGAATACTGAACTAGATAGTTTAGAATCCCTAGTGTTATATTCTCGTACTTAGTTAGGATTCAACTTCCACTTCCATATGTGTACAATTACATTTAACAGAATATTGTAATTTCTAAATTTTACAATTCTTTCCATTGTAACACAGTTGAGGGTTGTTGTTCCCTACTTTCTGTTATTGATTACAGTGAATTCTGGGCCATCAGTATTGTTATGATAGATTTAGTTATTTGGCACTTGCTGTTCATGGGTACTGTTTGGTTAACATTTTCTGATTATACACACATAAATTAAATATTTCCTTAAGAGATAGCAAGCTATACCTATACATGGTTATCAGATTTGTTGTTCAATTGATCTGTCATCTCTAATCTCATTACTACCAGATACTCATCCATACAACCCAACCATTTGTCTCTGATATTACTAGCTTTGGTTTGCCATTACATGAACTACTTAACAATTAATCAATCTAACATTTGCATAATGCATCATAGCATGACAATTCATAAAAAGCATAATGAACCATAACATCACAATTCATAAACTGCATAATGAACCATAACAACAAAATTTCATAAACCATGGACATGTTTAATTCAACTTACAGAAATCTCCCAATTTATGCATGCACACCACTACTATGACCAGTCCACCCAACCTTAGAGTTCGTTTATCTCCAGAACTCACCCCCGAGCTGAGATCCTCCCAGAACAGACTAACCTCAATTTGTTCTGGAGCAGCTTATTTAAGCTGTGCTTTCCCCAAGCCTGTTTCCAATTCTGCGTCTAGAATTTCAGGATGCTTTATTCCTGTTTAGCCTAGGCTTCCCATTTTGGGACTCTTTAAAGCTGTTTTAAGCTTTTCCTCAGCTTTTCCATCTTTTTCTCACCTCTTCCCAACTACTCCTCTTCATTGGGGAAATTTAGATTTTTCCTCAAAAATCTAAATTAGAAATAATTTCTTTCAAGGATTTTTGAAAGATTTGGGGAAAGTCTTTTTTTCCTTTTCCATTACCTCATGGATTAGGCATGTGATCTCACTTTCTCATCTGGTCATAGTGCATGCACAATATTTTATTTATTTTTCATAATTAAGTAGTTAACCATATCCACATAATAATTATCCATTGGGGTCCACTCCCCTATGGATATATGTTCAAATGTCTAATTTGAAAAGCATAGAACTTGGGGGTGTTACATAAAATATCACTAAAAATTCTAGAATCTATATATAATTTTTATAGATTAGAAGAATTTTATAATAATATTCTCAAACATTTGTGTCAATTTGAAAATAAGATTTTCTTTTACACTCATGGTATAAATATAAAATTTTAAAATTTTCCTATACTAAAACTAAATTCTTAAGTTTTTAAAAAAACTGATATAATTTTCACATTTTTCAATAGTATTCTTAATAAATTTATTTGTCAATAATATCCTTAATCCTTAATAAATTTATCGGTGTAAACTAATTCACACCATCCAAAGCATTAAACTCTCCTATATATCAGTATAAATTTCTAAATACAAATTAATGTTAACGAAAACTAGTTGAACTATCGCCGTCCAAAATATTCAACTCTCCCATGCCTAAGTGAAACTATATAAACACCAATTTTCTGTTTAAGAAAACTAGTTCAACTAATCCCTTGAATTAGACTATAATAATATTTTGTTATACATTATTTAAATTCTTAAATTCTAGGAAATGATAAAGTGATGAATGAGACAAATGATAATATATAATCAAACTGTAATTAGTAAATAAATAAATAAATAACCTCCCTTGAAATACTAGTCATATCAGTGGTCAAAGTGGAAACACCCTCCATATATTTAGATTTTTATACTCATTTTATTAGTTATTTTATTTTTATATTTAATTCATTAATAAGTGCCAAAATTTGCATTTAAAATATTTTTTTGAATTATTTATATAAATTTAATTGAATATTATTAAATATTTTATTAATTATAATTTAATTTTAATATAAGTTGTTTTTAGTGTTATTTTTGAAAGTTTGTGGACTTTTTTGGTTTAATTTTTTAAAATCCACACTCTACACTCTCTAGTTTTGAAGAAAGACATGTTGTTAACCATTAGGCTCACTCAAGTTGTATAATTATTATTATTATCATCCAATTTTAAGGTCATGACGAAACCAAACATTGATGTAGGAGTCCCCTCGTTTATGGAACAAGGGACTCACCTCCGCTCAACAATTATGTAAACCATTAAAACCCCTAGCATCAAGCCAACCCATATATAAAACAATTATTTTAAGAATTAAAATAGATATGTTTTAAGGATTGATCTAACTTGAGCCAAGAGGGATCAAATTTCTTCTATGTAATTTTTCATTGTTTAAATCTTATTTTTGAATGCTATAGAGGTTACAAAAGATGTGCATTGAAATGGTTTTTTGGTTATTACTATATTTTCAAGTATAAGTGAATATTAATTTACATTAAAATATTTGATTCATAACCCACATGGGGCATTTTATTTTATAAAATTTTAAATATATTCTTTTAACATTTTTCTCATTATAGATATATATGAAGTTGTTATTACCTGTTCACATATTTTTTTAAATATATAAGGTTTAAAAATTGTACTCACATAATTTTTTTTGTTTACTACTAATTACTTTTCATCAAATTTTATTAGGTCATATGGACAACTAATTAAGCATGCATATCATATTTCTTTTTTCTTTTTTATTATAGCTCACAGTGTTTTTCTATTTAGAGTATATTGTATTCATATTTTAAGAGGTAACATGTATCAACTCCATGTTGAGTAAGGACATGCTTACACATTACCTTCAGACTCCCAAAAGAATGAGTCCCTCTACCCAATTATACATAAATAAAATAAATTATTCTCTCATTTAACATATTTACAACTTAACCTCTTACTTACCAAAAAAATTAAATGATAGAATTGTAATAACATGTCCTCAAATTTATGCATTACATATGTTTAATTAGTTTGATTTTATATATTTTTTATTAAAAAGTTAAAGTTATAATGATTATGAATATGTCGTTAATTAAGATGTAATGTGAATAAAAAAAAGGAAACTATTAGATTCTTATTGGTTATTGTATATCTTCAAATTATGAAATACATATATATTAACATAGTTTATTAAATTAAATAGTTAATAATATTTAGAAAACATTGATTCATAATAAGCATCAAAACATTTAGTTTATGATATACTTATATTATCCAAAAATAATAATAAAAAATAAATAAATTATAACTTTATTTTATATTATTATTATTAATTGTAAAAAAATAATATATAATTTAAAAATAAAACATACCTATTGTTAATAAAACATACCTATTGTTAATAGATACCTATTGTTAATAGATAAGTATTTAGCTTTTATGCAATTGATTATACCTATTGTTAATAGATACTCAAATACCAATTTTATAATTTACAAACATAACTACATTTTACAACATGAGAAATATTTACTCTATTTTATTGTAAATATATACTCAGATACCAGTTTTATAATTTACAAATATAACTATATTTTACAACATGAGAATGCATTACATATTTTTAATTAGTTTGATTTTTTATATTTTTTATTAAAAAGTTAAAGTTATAATGGTTATGAATGTGTTGTTAATTAAGATGTAATGTGAATAAAATAAAAGGAAACTATTAGATTCTTATTGGTAGTCTCTCTACTCAATTATACATAAATAAAATACATTATTCTCTCGTTTAACATATTTAGAACTTAACCTATTACTTACCAAAACAATTAAATGATAAAATTATAATAACATGTCCTCAAATTTATGCATTACATATGTTTAATTAGTTTGATTTTATATATTTTTTATTAAAAAGTTAAAGTTATAATGGTTATGAATGTGTTGTTAATTAAGATGTAATGTGAATAAAACAAAAGGAAACTATTAGATTCTTATTAGTAATTGTATGTCTTCAAATTATGAAATACATGTACATTAGCATAGTTTGTTAAATTAAATAGTTAATAATATTTAGCAAACATTGATTCATAATAAGAATCAAAACATTTAGCTTATAATATAC
>JAXQQM020090296.1:100000-112500 GCA_034641835.2 Pinus albicaulis
TATTTAGATTTTTATACTCATGTGTAATTAGTAAATAAATAAATAACCTCCCTTGAAATACTAGTCATAGCAGTGGTCAAAGTGGAAACACCATCGATATATTTAGATTTTTATACTCATTTTATTAAGTATTTTATTTTCATATTTAATTCATTAGTAAGTGTCAAAATTTGCATTTAAAATATATTTTTTAATTATTTATATAAATTTAATTGAATATTATTAAATATTTTATTAATTTTAATTTAATTTTAATATAAATTGTTTTCAGTGTCAGTTTTGAAAGTCTGTGGATTAATTATTATTATTAATTATTATTATTATCATCCAATTTTAAGGTCATGACCAAACCAAACATTGATGTACGAGTCCCCTTGTTTATGGAACAAGGGACCCACCTCCGCTCAACAATTATGTAAACCATTAAAACCGCTAGGGTCAAACCAACCCATTTAAAAACTCCTAGGGTCAAGCCAACCCATATATAAAACAATTATTTTAAGAATTAATATAGATATGTTTTAAGCAGTCTAGCTTGAGCCAAGAGGATCCAATTTCTTCTATGTAACTTTTCATTGTTTAAATCTTATTTTTGAATGCTATAGAGATTACAAAACATGTGTATTGAAATGGTTTTTAGGTTATTACTATATTTTCAAGTATAAGTGAATATTAATTTACATTAAGATATTTGATTCATAATCCACATGGGACATTTTATTTTATAAGAGAATTTAAAATATATTCTTTTAACATTTTTTTCATTATAGATATATATGAAGTTGTTATCACCTCTTCACATATTTTTTTAAATATATAAGGTTTAAAAATTGTACTCACATAATTTTTTTGTTTACTTCTAATTACTTTTCATGAAATTTTATTAGGTCATATGGACAATTAATTAAGCATGCATATCATATTTATTTTTTCTTTTTTATTATAGCTCACATTGTTTTTCTATTTAGAGAATATTGTATTCATATTTTAAGAGGTAACATGTATCAACTCCATGTTGAGCAAGGACATGCTTACACATTGCCTTCAGGCTCCCAAAAGAATGCGTCTCTCTACCCAATTATACATAAATAAAATAAATTATTCTCTCATTTAACATATTTACAACTTAACCTCTTACTTACCAAAACAATTAAATGATAAAATTATAATAACATGTCCTCAAATTTATGCATTACATATGTTTAATTAGTTTGATTTTATATATATTTTATTAAAAAGTTAAAGTTATAATGGTTACGAATATGTTGTTAATTAAGATGTGATGTGAATAAAACAAAAGGAAACTATTAGATTCTTATTGGTTATTGTATGTCTTCAAATTATGAAATACATATATATTAACATAGTTTATTAAATTAAATAGTTAATAATATTTAGCAAACATTGATTCATAATAAGCATCAAAACATTTAGCTTATAATGTACTTATATTATCCAAAAAAAATAATAATAATTAAATCAATTATAACTTTATTTTATATTATTATTATTATTATTAATAGTAAACCATTAATATATAATTTAAAAATAAAACATATCACAAGCATTTTAATCATAAAATTCAATCACACTTTGCAAAAATATTTGAAAAAAAAATAAAAAAAATATTTAGCTTTTATACAATTGATTATACCTATTGTAAATAAATACTCAAATACCAATTTTATAATTTGCAAACATAACTACATTTACAACATGAGAAATATTTACTTTATTTTATTGTAAATAGATACTCAAATACCAATTTTATAATTTACAAATATAACTATATTTTACAAAATGAGAAATATTTACTTTTTATAATTTACAAATATAACTACATTTTAAAACATGAGAAATATTACTTTATTTTCAAAGTATGATTAATTTTATACCAAATATATAAGTATCTTTCTCATAATTTATAAATGAAATAACGGGTGATTAAAATTTTTAATTATTTTTTATTTTAAATATTAAAATAATAAACATATAACAATAATATTTCCAAAATAATTAGTAACTTTCTTCAAAATTTAAAGCATATTCAATACTAAATGATATGCTCTCTAAAATGGCAGGTTGAATATTTAATCTGACATGGTCAACGCAATCAAATGTTTTATTTAAGATATTATAATGGTTACAAAATAAAGAAAATATCCATATTATAGAAAAAAATAAATAAAATCAAAGGCAACTTAGTTGTTTTTGCAACCAGTTGGAGTGGTTCGTGGAGCATTGTTTCAACTAATTGGAGTGGTCTGTTCAGCTCAGAAAAGGAAGAGCTGGTTGAAAGACGTGGCTCACGATCGGAGATACTTTTAACATAATCTAGCCATACACAAACATTCTAATTAAAATGTTTGACGTGTAACACAAAATTTATAATGAAATTGCTGCACGTCAACAAAATTGAAATATGAACTTTGGATGGTCAATGACTGAAACTTTACTGTTAGAAACCAAAAGATGCACAAAAACTCACCAATGCCGATCCTGAAGTTGAAATGCAATTTCGAAATTTGAATTTCATCTAGTTCTTTCCTGTCAGAATATGAAAAAAAGCTGGTGGTAAAAAAATAGCCTCAAGTTGAAATGCAATTTAAATTTCATTGTGGTTTAGATATTTCTCTCCACTTCTCTCCCACGTAGCTTCCTGCGCTCTCTGTTTATATGTGTGCAGTGGGAGGAGTCTGTGATGGGTTTTATTTGGTAGTGGCAACGAGAGTCCATGGTGGGTTACGTTTGGTGGAGGGAACACCAGTCCATTGAGGATTTTCTTTTGAATAAGGATGTTCCACCGCTTCAGAGGTAACATTGAGGAAGCCCATTGATCACAAGACCATAGGCCGTCCGCTGTATGGACAAAGCGTGAGCTGCAATCAATGCTATTAATGTAAGCACAAGTTTCCTAAGCTATTGTCATTTTCTACACGCTTCACTAAATTTATTTTGAAATTGAAGGATATATTTCATTGATTTTTTTGAAGTTGAAGGATACATTTAAATATTTCGGTGTTGAAATAGTTCTTTATACACTCCACTGATTTTTTTTTGAAATTTAGGTATATATTTCAATGATTTTTTTAAGTTGAAGGATATACTTGAAGATTTCAGCGTTGAAATAGTTCTTTATAATTTTAATGGTAAAGAGTTACAAGGATTGTTGAATTAAATTTATTAAGTTAATTTCATATAACAAATTTCTATTAGCAAAGATGTTTCTAATTAGAGTTAATAACACCATACTCAAATTTCCGTTTGCATACTCCGCTTCTTAGTTAGGCGATGCTTTTGTTTACATATGATACTCAGATTTCTGTTTGCATTTCTTGGCTTCCCTGGAATTTCGTTCTTACCTTTTTTCCCTGCCATGGCCATCCCCATGCCCTGCCTGTATTTTCTATTCCCATATTTGTTAGAGTAGATTCATGATGTTCCATTTTCCTGAGCATACCTATGAGGTTTTTCTTCTTTTATCCATTCACATATTTTATTTTTTATTATATATCTTTTACATAAAGTATAGTCCATGTGTTCTTTTAAATTCGCTATTTAAAAAAATAATTATATAAAAAAAAGTTATAATGTATTATACGTTTTATTAGAGCAATTATTTTATGATTTTTAGTTTTATTTATATTTAAATTTTAATATCTTAAAATTGATTTTTTTTGTTATTTTGTAATATTTCACCTTTTAAAAAAGGATGGGGAAGAAACTGACCTAGTAAGAGAGAGAAACACACACAAAGTGAGTGTGGAAGGGGACACAAGGGGTAGAGGTAAATAGAGAGAGCAAAAGGGAGAAAGTGAAGGAGAAAGAGGTAGAAGGAGACTAGAGAAATTTAAGGAGAGAGGGGTAGGGTGCGCAAGAGAGAGATACACACCCAAAGTGAGAATTAAAGGGGATAGATGTGGGGAGAGATGAACAAATGAGAGGGAAATAGAGAAAATTAAGGAGAAATAGCTAGAGGGAGAATGGAGAAATTAAAGGAGACAAAGATAGGGGTGAGAGAGGGAGGTAGGAGAGAGGAGGGAGAGAGAGAGATAAATTGAGAGAACTAGTGGGAGAGGGAGAGGGAGGGTGAGTGGCACGATGGGTGGAGATAGCGCAAGAGAAAGAGGATGTCGATGAGGGAGGGACAAAGGGAGGGAGAGAGAGAGAGAGAGAGAGAGAGAGAGAGAGAGAGAGGGAGGGAGGGAGGGAGGGAGGGAGAGACGGAGTAAGAGAAGGAGGGAGGGAGGCAGGGAGAGACGGAGTAAGAGAGAGAGGGAGGGAGGGAGGAAGGGAGAGAGAGAGAGGAAGTAGGAAGGAGAGAGGGAAAGAGCGAGAGGGAGAGAGCGAGAGGGATAAGGAGGGAGAGAGTGAGAGGGAGAGGGAGGGAGATAGAGTGATGAAAGGGAGGAAGAGAGAGAGAGAGAGAGGGAAGGGAGGGAGATAGCGAGAGGGAGCGGGAGAGAGAGAGAGAGAGAGAGGGAGGTAGAGATAGAGAGAGGGAGGGAGCTCGAGGGAGAGTGGGAGGGAGCATGAGGGAGAGAGAGGGAGCAGGAGGGAGAGAGAGAGAGAGACGGAGCGGGAGAGAGAGAGAGAGAGAGAGAGAGAGAGAGAGAGGGAGGGAGAGGGCGGGACATAGATAGGGAGAGGGAGGCAGATAGAGGGAGGGAGGGAGGGGGGTAGCGGGAGGGAGAGAGAGAGGGAGGGAGTAGGATAGAGAGAGAGAGAGAGGTAGCAGGAGGGATAGAGGGAGGGTGCGTGAGGGAGGAAGAGAGAGAGAGAGAGAGAGAGAGAGAGAGAGAGGGAGCGAGAGGGACAGAGAGAGAGAGAGGGAGAGGGAGAGGAAGGGAGAGGGAGGGAGATATAGGGAGGGGGAGAAAGTGGGAGAGAGAGAAGGAGATATAGGGAGGGGGTGAAAGAGGGAGAGGGAGAGAGATGGAGGGAGAGAGAGAGAGAGAGGGAGACAGAGGAAGGGAGAGGGAGAGGGAGAGGGAGAGGGAGAGAGAGAGAGAGAGATCGAGAAGGACAGATAGAGAGGGAGAGAGAAGGAGGGAGAGGGGGGGAAGGAGGTAGAGGGAGGGGGAGGGAGAGAGGGAGTGGGAAGGGGAGAGATAGAGAGGGAGCGGGAGGGAGAGAGAGAGGGAGAGAGAGAGAGAGAGAGAGAGAGAGAGAGGGACAAGGAAGGAGGGAGAGGGAGGGAGGGAGTGGGAGAGAGAGAGGGAGTGGGAGGGGGTCGAATGGAATGTGAGGGAGAGAGATAGAGAGAGAGAGAGAGTTGAAGGGAGAGATAGAGAGAGATGGAGGGAGGGAGAGAAAGAAAGAGGGAGCGGAAGGGAGATAGAGAGAGAGCGAGGGGGAGATAGAGGGAGGAGGAGCGAGAGGGAGAGGGAGAGGAAGAGAGTGGGAGAGAGATAGGGGTAGGGGGTGTGAAAGAGAGGGAGAGGGAGGGAGAGAGGGAGGGAGGGAGCTGGAGGGAGAGACAGAGAGGGAGGGAACGGGAGGGAGAGAGAGATTGGGAGGGAGTGGAAGGGAGGGAGAGAGAGAGAGGGAGATGGAGGGAGATAGATGGAGGGAGGGAGAGGGAGGGATATTGAGGGAGGGGGAGAGAGAGGTAGTGGGAGTGAGAGTGAAGGGGAGAGAGAGAGAGAGAGGGAGAGAGGGAGATGGAGAGAGAGAGGGAGGGAGAGAGAGGGAGGGAGAGAGAGGGAGAGGGAGAGGGATAGGGAGAGGAAGATAGAGGGAAAGGAAGAGAGAGAGAGAGAGAGAGAGAGAGAATGTCAGAGATAGAGAGAGATAGATAGCGAGAGAGAGAGAGAGAGAGAGAGAGAGAGAGATAATGTCAGAGAGAGAGAGAGAAGGAGAGATAATGTCAGAGATAGAGAGACAGAGGGAAATATAATTTCAGAGAGAGAGAGAGAGAGTTAGAGAGGATAAATAAGTGGAGTGAGAGATGGAGGGAGAGGGAGGGAGGGAGAGACAGAAGGAGGGAGAGGGAGGGAGAGAGAGAGAGGGAGAGACGGAGGCAGATAAATGAAGGGAAGGAGAGGGAGGGACAGAGAGGGAGGGGTAGTGAGAGGGAAAGGGATAGGGAGGGAGAGAGAGAGAGAGGGAGATAGAGGGAGAGATGGAGAGAGAGGGGGGGGGGAGAGAGAGAGAGAGAGGGAAGGGGGGTGGGAGAGAGCGAGGGAGAGAGAGAGGGAGGGAGAGAGAGAGAGAGAGAGAGAGAGAGAGAGAGAGAGAGAGTGGGAGGGAGCGTGAGGGAGAGGGAGAGAGAGAGAGAGAGAGGGAGAGAGAGAGATAGTGTCCGAGAGAGACTAATTTTAGTTCTAAACATTGCTAATTGAAGTATTGAATCAAGAAAAGGTAATTTACAGAACATAAAACAATTTGAAAATATAATAGATTCATGCAATTTTGACCATGTATTTCCACACTTAACTTTTAATTATTTTCAATTTAATTTAATTTTCAAAATTATAATTAAATGTACTTTTATAAAAAAATTTTATTAGTAAATTACCTAGCTTGTGTTTTTATTCATTTTTTTCCAATTTAATTATTAGTTATTTGAATAAAAATAATTTACTTTTAAAATATATTTGAATAAGATGATCATTTTTAGCTAAAAATAAATAAATAAATAATACTATGATCCTAATGGAGTAATTAAAAAAATTCTAAAAAGGAAATTTTTTTCATAATTTCCTTTCCAAACTTACTAGAAATTTCTCAAAAAAATACAGTCCTATGTGATGGATAAAAACTTAGTTCTTCTTAATCTTATTCCAATTCTTCTTAATCTTAACCCATTTTAAAAATATTGAGATTATTGAAATTTTAAGAAATGAGCCTAGGAGGGAAAAAAAAAAGAAACTCTATTTTCATTGTTTACTATTTTCATTCATGGCCCATTCCAAGTACCAAGTCGAATTCTAAGGAATGATATTTTTTATTTTAACGAATACTATTTTTCGTTCTAGTAATTTTCCTAAAATATCACTAAAAATTCTAGAATCTATATATAATTATTATAGATTAGAAGAATTTTACAATAATATTCTCAAACATATGTGTCAATTTGAAAATAAGATTTTCCCTTACAGTCATGGTATAAATATAAAATTTTAAAATTTTCCTATACTAAAACTAAATTCTTAAGTTTTTAGAAAAAACTGATATAATTTTCACATTTGTCAATAGTATTCTTAATAAATTTATTTGTCAATAATATCCTTAATCCTTAATAAATTTATCGGTGTAAACTAATTCACGCCATCCAAAATATTAAACTCTCCTATATATAAGTATAACTTTCTAAATACAAATTAATGTTAACGAAAACTAATTGAACTAACGCCATCCAAAATATTCAACTCTCCCATGCCTAAGTGAAACTATCTAAACACCAATTAATATTAAAGAAAACTGGTTCAACTAATCCCTTGAATTAGACTATAATAATATTTTGTAATACAATATTTAAATTCTTAAATTCTAGGAAATGATAAAGTGATGAATGAGACAAATGATAATATATAATCAAAGTGTAATTAGTAAATAAATAAATAAATAACCTCCCTTGAAATACTAGTCATAACAGTGGTCAAAGTGGAAACACCCTCCATATATTTAGATTTCTATACTCATTTTATTAGGTATTTTATTTTTATATTTATTTCATTAATAAGTGCCAAAATTTGCATTTAAAATATTTTTTTAATTATTTATATAAATTTAATTGAATATTATTAAATATTTTATTAACTGTAATTTAATTTTAATATAAGTTGTTTTTAGTGTTATTTTTGAAAGTTCGTGGATTTTTTTCGTTTATTTTTTCTAAAATCCACACTCTACACTCTCTAGTTTTGAACTTGCAGCTTCTTAGGAAGAAA
The DNA here is from genome assembly GCA_034641835.2 of Pinus albicaulis. Classification (NCBI taxonomy): domain Eukaryota; kingdom Viridiplantae; phylum Streptophyta; class Pinopsida; order Pinales; family Pinaceae; genus Pinus; species Pinus albicaulis. The sequence continues at coordinate 107,896 of JAXQQM020090296.1, forward strand.
GACATGTTGTTAACCATTAGGCTCACTCAAGTTGTATAATTATTATTATTATAATCCAATTTTAAGGTCATGACCAAACCAAACATTAATGTAGGAGTCCCCTTGTTTATGGAACAAGGGACTCACCTCCGCTCAACAATTATGTAAACCATTAAAACCGCTAGGGTCAAGCCGACCCATATATAAAACAATTATTTTAAGAATTAATATAGATATGTTTTAACCACTGATCTAACTTGAGCCAAGAGGGATTAAATTTCTTCTATGTAATTTTTCATTGTTTAAATCTTACTTTTGAATGCTATAGAGGTTACAAAAGATGTGCATTGAAATGGTTTTTTGGTTATTACTATATTTTCAAGTATAAGTGAATATTAATTTACATTAAAATATTTGATTCGTAATCCACATGGGGCATTTTATTTTACAATACTTTAAAATATATTCTTTTAAAATTTTTCTCATTATAGATATATATGAAGTTTTTATCACCTGTTCACATATTTTTTTAAACATATAATGTTTAAAAATTGTACTCACATTATTTTTTTGTTTACTACTAATTATTTTTCATGAAATTTTATTAGGTCATATGGACAACTAATTAAGCATGCATATCAAATTTCTTTTTTCTTTTTTATTATAGCTCACAGTGTTTTTCTATTTAGAGTATATTGTATTCATATTTTAAGAGGTAACATGTATCAACTCCATGTTGAGTAAGGACATGCTTACACATTGCCTTCAGACTCCCAAAATAATGAGTCTCTCTACCCAATTATACATAAATAAAATAATTTATTCTCTCATTTAACATATTTACAACTTAACCTCTTACTTAGGAAAACAATTAAATGATAGAATTATAATAACATGTCCTCAAATTTATGCATTACATATGTTTAATTAGTTTGATTTTATATATTTTTTATTAAAAATTTGAAGTTATAATGGTTATGAATATGTCGTTAATTAAGATGTAATGTGAATAAAACAAAAGGAAACTGTTAGATTCTTATTGGTTATTGTATGTCTTCAAATTATGAAATACATATATATTAACATAGTTTATTAAATTAAATAGTTAATAATATTTAGCAACCATTGATTCATAATAAGCATCAAAACATTTAGTTTATGATATACTTATTTTATCCAATAATAATAATATTAAATAAATAAATTATAACTTTATTTTATATTATTATTATTAATTGTAAAAAATTAATATATAATTTAAAAATAAAACATATCATAAGAATTTTAATCGTAAATAGATACTCAAATACCAATTTTATAATTTACAAACATAACTACATTTTACAACATGAGAAATATTTACTTTATTTTATTGTAAATAGATACTCAAATACCAATTTTATAATTTACAAATATAACTATATTTTACAACATGAGAATGCATTACATAATTTATGCATTACATATGTTTAATTAGTTTGATTTTATATATTTTTTTTTGTTGAAAAGTTAAAGTTATAATGGTTATGAATGTGTTGTTAATTAAGATGTAATGTGAATAAAACAAAAGGAAACTATTAGATTCTTATTGGTAATTGTATGCCTTCAAATTATGAAATACATGTACATTAGCATAGTTTGTTAAATTAAATAGTTAATAATATTTAGCAAACATTGATTCATAATAAGCATCAAAACATTTAGCTTATAATATACTTATAATATCGAAAAATAATAATAAAAAATAAATAAATTATAACTTTATTTTATATTATTATTATTATTAATTGTAAAAAATTAATATATAATTTTAAAATAAAACATATCACAAGCATTTTAATCATAAAAATTCAATCACACTTTGCAAAAATATTTGAAAAAAATAAAAATAAAAAATATATATATATATATATATATATATATATCTTTTATAGAATTGATTATACCTATTGTAAATAGATACTCAAATACCGATTTTATAATTTACAAACATAACTACATTTTACAATATGAGAAATATTTACTTTATTTTATTGTAAAGAGATACTCAAAAACCAATTTTATAATTTAAAAATATAACTATATTTTACAACATGAGAAATATTTACTTTTTATAATTTACAAATATAACTACATTTTAGAACATGAGAAATATTTACTTTATTTTAAACATATGATTAATTTTATACCAAATATATAAATATCTTTCTCCTAATTTATAAATGAAGTAACGGGTGATTAAAAATTTTAATTATTCTTTATTTTAAATACTAAAATAATAAACATATAAATATAATATTTCCAAAATAATTAGTAACATTCTTCAAAATTTAAAGCATATTCAATACTAAATGATATGCTCTCTAAAATGGCAGGTTGAATATATAATCTGACATGGTCAACGCAATCAAATGTTTTATTTAAGATATTATAATGGTTAAAAAATAATAAAATATCCATATTATATAAATAAATAAATAAAATCAAACGCAACACTGTTTGAACAACTTGAGAGATTAGTTGTTTTTGCAACCAGTTGGAGTGGTCTGTGGAACATTGTTTCAACTAATTAGAGTGGTCTGTTCAGCTCAGAAAAGGAAGAGCTGGTTGAAAGACGTGGGTCACGATTGGAGACATTTTTAACATAATCCAGCCATACACAAACATTCTAATTAAAATGATCGACGTGTAACACAAAATTTATAATGAAAATGTTGCACGTCTACAAAATTGAAATATGAACGTTGGAGCTGTCAATTACTGAAACTTTACCGTTACAACCAAAAGATGCACAAAAACTCGCCAATGCCGATCCTGAAGTTGAAATGCAATTTTGACTCGCCAATGCCGATCCCGAAGTTGAAATGCAATTTCGAAATTTGAATTTCATCTAGTTGTTTCCTATCAAAATATGCAAAAAAACTCGTGGTGAAAAAAACAACCTCAAGTTCAAATGAAATTTAAATTTCATTGTGGTTTAGATATGTCTCCACGTCTCTCCCATGCCATTTCAAATTTGAATTTCATCTAGTTGTTTCTATTAGATATGTCTCTCCACTTCTCTCACGCAGCTTCCTGCGCTCTCTGTTTATATGTGTGTAGTGGGAAGAGTATGTGATAGGTTGTGTTTGGTAGTGGCAACGAGAACACGAGTCCATTCAGGATTTCTTTTGAATAAGGATGTTTCACCGCTTGGAGTTCCAAGTTTTCGCCATTTCAGACAGCTGTATGGACAAAGCGTGAGCTGCAATCAATGCTATTAAGGTAAGCACAAGTTTCCTATGCTCTTGTCGTTTTTTACACGCTTCACTAAATTTATTTTGAAATTGAAGGATATATTTCATTGATTTTTTTGAAGTTGAAGGATACAGTTAAAGATTTCAGTGTTCAAATAGTCCTTTATACACTTCACTAAATTGTTTTTGAAATTTATGGATATATTCCAATGAATTTTTTAAGTTGAAGGATATACTTGAAGATTTCCGCGTTGAAATAGTTCTTTTATAATTTTAAATGTAAAGAGTTACAAATATTTTTGAATTAAATTTATTAGGTTAATTTCATATAACAAATTTCTGTTTGCAAAGATGTTTCTAATTAGTGTTAATAACACCATACTCAGATTTCTGTTTGCATACTCCACTTCTTATCTAGGCGACGCTTCTGTTTACATATGAATATGGGAACCCATCATTTCTTGGCTTTTTTGTTTCATTGATTTGTCATTGGTTCCCTAAATGTGAAAGGTTATTAGGGAAATGGCCGCCGTACTTTACTAATTAGGATATAGAAGGATTATGGACGCCAACTACAATCAGAGGGATTTCTCAATTTTTGGGGATATCTTTTCCGGAAAATTGTGTTTAATTTGAAGTATGATAGCTATTATTTTTGTTTAGTGCATAACAGATTTTAGTACTTTTTTCTCTTTTGCAAACAATTCACTTCTACTCGGTTTTATTCTCCTTAATCATCATTTCTTCTACTCAGTTTTATTCTCCTTAATCATCATTTAGGCTAATCTTTTGTCAATGCAGCAACGAGTTCTGGAAGGAAATTTAAAATTTAAGATGATCTTTGCATGTCCAAATGTCCAAATGTCCAAATGTTTTCTCCACTTTTAAATAGCATGTGACATTAAAAGAAAAAAAAAATATTTCAATGATTCTTAAATTTGGTTCAGATCAACTTTGTTTCCCTTAAAAATCCTGAAATCCAATGGTATGCTTCTATGCTAGAAGTTGATAATGGTTGGCTAAGGGCTTTGTTAGAGTTTGTTTGCTAGAATTTCATTCTTTGCTTTTTTCCCTGCCATGGCCATGTCGTGTTTGTCTTTTCTATTCCAAGATTTGTTAGAGCATATCTATTTTCGTTCTTTCCTTTTTTCCCTCATAACCTCATGATGTTCCATCTGCCTGAGCATATCTATTTTCATGGAGCAAGACTCTGTGAAAATGTTGTCTGTATGTAACATATTGTTTGTACATATGAACGACGTTTTATATCACCCATAATGAAAAATATGTAGTGGCACATTAGTATGGTTATAATTATTGACTCATTTAAGTTGTACTCCTCCTCGTTTGCTCTATCAATTGTACGTGTTATATTGAAGATGTCGTCATG
>JAXQQM020090296.1:115000-215000 GCA_034641835.2 Pinus albicaulis
AGACATTTGAACTTTAATCCTAAGGGGAGTGGACCCCAAAGGACAAGTATTTTGTGAATGTAATTAAATATTTAATTTGAGGAAATGAATAAAATGATTTTGTGCAGATTGACAAAAATGAGATTTATGAGATCACTTGCTAAATCCATGAGGATGGATAAGGCAAATACTTTCCCCACAATCTTTCAAAAATCCTTGAAAGAAATTATTTCTAATTTAGATTTTGAGGAAAAATCTAAATTCCCCAATGATGAGGAAAATAGTTGGGAAGAGGTAAAAAATACTGGAAAATCTAGGAAAAGCATAAAACAACTTTAAAGAATCCCTAAAATGGGAAGCCTAGGCAAACAGAAAGAAAAGCATCCTGATATTCTGGACGCAGAATTAGAAATAGGCTTTTTGGGAACAACAGCTTAAATAAGCTGCTCCTAAATAGATCAGAGGTTGATCTGTGCTAGGAGGGATCTCAGCTCAGGGGTGAATTCTGGAGATAAACGAATTCTAAGGTTGGGTGGATTGGTCATCTAATTAAGTGGTATGCACATTTCAGTTATATTTTTCTGTTTATAAGGTGTAGGTGTAAATTTTATGTTGCATGGAATGTGAAAGTATTATATATGCATGCTGTGTGTGATAATATTCCATACATTTAACAGAAATCTCAGCAGGATTAGCCTTCAATTTCTATACAGTTGTAGGAATCAAATAGATGGGAAAGAATTCATCAGAATCTCTAAACCATAACTGGTTTAAATATGAGAAGACATATTTCCCAAGGATGATTTCAAGCTTAACTTTAATCTGCTTCTATTTCCTGAACTAAATCCTAACTATTGAAAATGGAACTAGATGTCAAGTATATTTACTTGGATTAAGAAGTGAAATGAATAAAGAAAAAAATACAGAGTATAAAATTGATAATAGTACCAGGACATAGTTAGAAGATACTGGAGTCAATAAATGGTAAAAATCTGAATATGTTACCAGTATACTTATAGATTCGGCCACAGTAATGTAATTCATTCTAAAATGTCATAAAGAGGTATAGTTACTACATGTTACAAGTATCTATATTAAAACCAAAGGCATGAAATATACAGGTGAGTACATGACTAATTAGCCTGGTATACTATACATGAGAACGAATTATATTTACAGAAATTATCTCCAGCAAAACTAAAAAATCTAGGGAAATGATGACTGAAATTTTATACATTCATTTCCAATATTGAAATTTACCGATTTGGAGTTTTACCAATCACCAAAAAGGAAGTTAGTTAGCCATGTATACATTGGGACTGCCCTATCATGAATATAAAATAATCAACAATTTGAAGGCATTATTTCCCTTACCTAGGAAGCTGTCACCATGGAACCTACAATCTCTTAAGAGGACAGAGAGTTCTTGTAGGAACCATACAACATATGCCAGGAATAGACAACGCTAACTTAAATTTATTGATTCACTGTAAATTCTGAAAAGATGCCAGTAAAGAGAAATATACATATGAGAGTCATAATTATGGTAAGAAGGGAATAAGGGAATTTACACATGATTGTTGCAACTAGCTTAAATCGACACGAAACAATTAATTTAGTGTAAGACACAGGAAACGTCTATAAACTAATAAATTGGAGATTCTTGAAGCTGATACAAAATCATCAAAAATATCAGTGAAGAAGAATGTCCATGTTCGACATATACATGTCCAAGGTCGAGCCTCTTGTGCAAAATCCATTTAAAGGAGCCATGCGCACTTCAAAACAAAAATTTATATGTTCAAACAGTATTATCATACAAATGGAAATGGTTAATAGTTACAGTCTCCGATTGAGTCTATAAAATTTCAATAGACTGCTAACAATTGAAGAAATTAACAATTCTACCTAAACGAGATGGAACAATGCGACGGAAGGATGGTTCTCTCCGCGCAGACATATACCAACCTGGAATGTCAATGGAGTTGAAATTAATATCAACCGAAATGAAGTCTCTCATAGCTTCCGACACTGAAATGAGTAGGGAATGTACATTACCTGTAAAAACGCAGACATGATCTTGTAACTATCAATAAAACAACTTATAGAAAAGCTTTGCCAATAGAGAAATTTAGCCGGACGAGGAGGGGTTACCTGCTAAGAAGAAGACCCTAGTTCCTTCCGAGTTATCTACCACCAGAATAGAGACATAATATTATCTAATTAGAAAGAAAGAGGGTTAACAGTAAAATGGGAAAAGAATCTATTAATAAAAATACAATATCAGGACGTACTTTCCTCAGGACTATCGCTCTTCTGTGAAGAGACGAGCCACGATGATACATCGCCATCCCGAAACCAGCGCTCAAGTCACATAAAACGAGCAGAGGTATACCTATTAAGGAACCCTGCATGGTAATATCACACCTCGTTAACCATAGATTTAATGAAAATGACGTAGAGATGGTGACGAGAAGAAACCAGAGGAAACACGTCAAAATTTTGGGACAGGGGATTGCCATGAGAGTAAATGAATCCAAACGGATTTCAACCATAAACGCTATTAAAAAAATGAAACCATTCGTATCGTCATCGCTCGAGACTTCCATAGAGACAGATGTATTGTAAGCTCTGAAAACGAATATGATCTTCCAGGGATAATGAAAGACGGGCGTGTAAAGTTCATACCTGGTGTAGTTGCAGACGCCTAGGCAAGCAGACCGGAGTGATGGGCAAACCAACGCATGAATTCTTCAGCGTGTAGAGCCTCGAGGTAGAGAGGTGAAAAAACTCAACAAAGGCCAAAGAAACTGCCTTCACACAATAACGAAGACTTATATAACCATATTACATTCCAGAAAACCCTAACGTGGTGAGAGAATCGTAACCGTCCACATGGCATGATCCCAAGGGTGATGCCACAGATTGAATGGATGGAGGGGCAATTCCACCATTCGGTCGACATTCAATGTGACAAGAAATGCAATTAATTTCACGACATTTTGGCCGTATCAAGAGAAATTTCCGTGTATCCAGAGTAGTCTGGCATGGCGATTTCCATATCGTCGTGGAGGTATAACATGTGAATGGGGATGGGAGGAACCCCATCCCAACCAATACCATGAAACCGAGAAGTCTTATAGAACCTGACGTGGAGAAGTAATATCACGTCTCAATTACCTTACCACATCAAATCGACTCTATTCAGGACGCCATACGTGGAAGCTCAATGAATCCGTTCAATATTCACATTAAATTCTGATACGAAACATATGTACAATAAAATGCGATAATATTAAAACAGACCTTATGATAACTATGAATACTACATCATCGAATATCCATGAGAACGATATAGTCACCAATATAAAAATATGTAAATTAAATCCAACCAATGTTCATAGCCAAATCGTATAGGAGATGACGTTATGGAAAAAAAATGAGAACACAGGATTGTAAAAGGGTCAAGGATGCCCTCGTGGGAAAAACCTATTCGAATCCTTTGAATATAAATACATGAAAATGTGTTGAATGCCCAAGGGCCAATGACATCAAAGTAAAGGTTAAGCATAGGTTGATAGGTGCGACCCTTCATAGGGAATGGATTAATGGTAAATAACTGCACCATGATTTTTATACAAAGACCCTTAGGTTAAAGTGAATTTCAGATGGAAGTTAATAGATATTGACTTTGGGTATAGTTATTATGTGGAATTAAATTGTAATTGGGAAAAACAAAGAAAAAAATGAGTTAACCAGATCGAAATTCAAAGTGTGATAGTATGACATTCTGTCGGAATTATTCTTGAAAATTATGGAATACTGAAAATAAAATAAAATTTTGGTATGGGAAAGCGAATGGGAGGTGTGACAAATGGTATCAGAGCCCAAGTTATAAAACTGGGTTGTTGTCATTATGCTCACTGTTGCTGTGTGTTCACTGTATAACTTGGTTTCGGTGGAATTTTTTTTATATATATTTTTATTTTTCTGACCTGTGTTGTGTAGTGTACAGTGGTGCTGGAATGGCAGAAGGTGACGAAATTTATGTTGATCTGTGTGATGAGGATAATGCACCAGATCCCAATGCGCCCATGATGGCTATGTTGCGGAGGTTGCAACAAGAATTGGCTGAGATAAAAAGCCAGAATGACAGATTGTCATTAGCCAGTGAGGAGTAGGAAAAGCTCATCAGATAATTAACTTCGAGGAATAGCCAAGAAGGTGAGGGTTCTGGAAAGAGGAAGACTGATGAGTCTGAAGATGAGGATGCTGTTAGGCATCAGTAAAAATAGAAAAAGGAATTACAGGGGGAATTCCGAAAGATCAAACCTCCCTCCTATGATGGAGAGAAGGAGGAAGATGTTGAAGCCTGGTTATTGAACATGATTAAGTATTTCTAGGTCTATGAATATGAAAGCAATCTGAAGGCCAGATTAGTTGTTTACCAGCTACAAGGTAAGGCTACTTTGTGGTGGGAAGAGACAAAAATGGTGCATGCCATTGATGAAAAGACAGTTACTTGGGAAGATTTCCAGGTTAAGTTCAAAAAACGCTACCTAAATGAATGTTAATATGATGATAAAGCCAAGGAATTTCATGAACTTAGACTGGGACAGCTCACTATTGATGATTTTGTTACTAATTTTACAAATCTGTTGAGATATGTACCCTACATAAGGGAAGAAAAGGAAAAGGTACAAAGGTTTTTGACTGTTTTCCTGCTGTGTACAAAGAGAAAATCGAGTTTGACAACCCAAAAACTATGGACGAGGCAATGAGGAAAGCTAGATTATGTTACCAACAGTTTAAAGGCAAAACTGAACATGGGAAAAGCTGGGTAAATAAGAGTGAATTCAAAGGGAAGAAACAGAAACCAGCCTATTTGAAGAATTTTGGAAGGGATCATCAGCGGAAAAAGTTTAATAAACCCAAAGAAATGCAAACTTCTCAATCCCAAGTGGCTTCAAAACAAATAGATGGAGACAATAAAAAGGAAGGGACAGTCAAAATGAAGGAACCCTTGAAATGTTGGGGCTGTGGAGAACCCCATCTTCTGAGGGATTGTCCTCATCGAAACATTGAGATGATCAGGAGAGATGAAGAAGCTACAACAGTAAATGACATAGCAAGAAATATACCCACCATCAGTGCAGCCTTGGAAAATCGACAAGCAGAACATCAAGCTACCATGGTTGAAATGGAGGGTCAGATTTCTGACCAATCTGTTACAGTTTTGATTGATCCGGGTGCTTCCTTAAGTTACATTAGTCCAAAAATTGTAGAAAAATGTAATCTTAAAACTAAAAAATTTCAACAGTCATGGTTGGTACAGCTAGCCACTGGAACTAAGAGAAAGGTAACACATAAATTGCCCCTAACAGCAATCAAATTAAATTATTTTCAAACGGAAGTAAATTTGAACATTCTACCCTTAGGTTCATATGACTTACTGATAGGAATGGACTGGCTGGAAAAGAAGAAAGCCCTGATGAACTGCTGGGATAAGACCCTGCATTGTGTGGATGAGGAAGGGAAACCTTTTGTTCTCAAAGGAAAACAAAAACCTGTCTCTGTAAGACAAATATCAGCACTGCAATTAAAACGAACAGCTAGAAAAGGATACCAAGTTTATGCAGTACATGTGGAAGAAATAGAACAGAAAAATGAAGAAAATCTACTGGATGCATTGCCAGTAGTAAGGGAATTTAAAGAAGTTTTTCCAGATGAAATCCCTCATCTTCCCCCGAAAAGAGAGATTGACTTCTCAATTGATCTGGTGCCAGGAGCAACACCTGTCTCCCGAGCCCCTTATCGAATGAGCCCCCCCGAACTTATGGAACTGAAAATGCAATTGCAAGAACTGTTAGATAAAGGTTATATCAGACCGAGTGTGTCTCCTTGGGGAGCACCGGTGTTGTTCGTGAAAAGGAAAGATGGAACCTTTAGGATGTGCATTGATTATCGTCAATTTAATAAGTTGACCATTAAGAATAGATACCCTTTACCTAGAATTGATGATTTTTTTGACCAAGTAAGAGGAGCTTCAGTATTTTCGAAGATTGATTTAAGGACTGGTTATCACCAGATCAGAATTAAAGAAGACATCAGCAAAACAGCCTTTCAAACCAGGTATGGTCACTATGAATTTGTAGTCCTACCTTTTGATTTGACAAATTCCCCTGCCACATTTATGTGCCTAATGAACTGTGTGTTAAATAAGTACTTGGATAAATTTTTCCTTGCGTTCATAGATGATATTTTAGTCTACTCAAAAAGTGAGGAGGAACATAAAGAACACTTGAGTATAGTATTGCAAACTCTGAAGGAAAACCAGTTATATGCCAAGTTCAGCAAATGTGAATTTTGTAAAGATAAGATCCAATACTTGGGTCATATTATTTCTGAACAAGGGCTGGCTTTGGACCCTGAAAAGATAAAAGCTATTAAATAATGGCCTGTACCAACTGATGTTTCAACAGTGAGATCATTCATGGGGATTGCAGGCTATTATCGCAGATTTGTGGAGAGATTTTCGGCCACAGCATATCCCATAACTTCCCTACAAAGGAAAGGTGTCAAATTTGAGTGGACTGAAAAGTGCCAAAACAGTTTTGAACAATTGAAGCTGAAAATCACTACAGCCCCTATACTGAAAATTGCAGATCCTGATAAAGAATTTGTGGTATGTACAGATGCATGTAGAGAAGGGTTGGGAGGAGTCATTTTGCAGGACAATGCGATTATCACATATGAATCTAGGAAACTGAAGATACATGAACATAACTATAATTCCTATGATTTGGAGTTAGCTGCTGTTATTCATGCCTTGAAAATGTGGCGACATTATCTCCTTGGAAAAAAATTTACATTGATGACTGATCATATTAGTCTTAAATATTTCTTTTCTCAAACTGATCTGAATGCGAGACGGGCCAGATGGCTGTCCTTTCTAAGTGAATTTGACATGGATATAAAACATATCAGAGGGAAAGAGAATAAAATTATTGATGCTTTAAGTAGAAATGCTTTTCAAATTATAGGCAACAGTGGAAGTAGTGCCCAATTTGATTTAGAAGAGTTAGTGAAAAAAGCAGCAGACCAGGATCCCAATTATGAGAAAATACAAGTGAAAATCCTAAGGAAGGAGATGGCTAATTTCACTCAAAACCAGAAAGGACTGATCCGTTATAAAAAAAGATTGTATATTCCCAATGTAGAGTCCTTGAAAAGAGAAATTTTAGATGAATATCACAAGTAGCCATATGCAGGACATCCAGGATATCAGAAAATGTTAACAGCTTTGAAAAATAAGTTGTTTTGGCCAGGAATGAAAAGAGATGTAGCAGAATACTTAGCTAGATGTATGGAGTGCCAACTAGTTAAAGTTGAACATCAGCATCCTGTGGGTCTTTTAAACCCTTTGCCGATTGTAGAATGGAAATGGGACACAATTTCCATGGATTTCATAACAGGATTACCCAAAACCAAATACCAACATGATTCAGTGATGGTGGTAGTGGACACTTTAACAAAAGCTGCACATTTTATACCAGTGAAATTTACCTTTGGGACAGCTCAAGTAGCGAATGTGTTCCTGAAGGTGGTAGTAAGACTCCATGGAGTTCCGAAGGTGATTGTTTCTGACCAAGATGCTAAGTTTACAACAACTTTTTGGAAAGGACTATTTGGAGGTATGGGTACTAAGTTGAATTTTAGTACTGCTTACCACCCTCAGACAGATGGTCAAACGGAGAGAACTAATCAAATTTTGGAGGACATGCTGAGAATGTATGTGATGGATAGGCCATCAAAGTGGGAAGATTACTTGCATTTAGCCGAATTTGCCTATAATAACAACTACCAATCCTCCATCAAAATGAGTCCGTTTGAGGCACTCTATGGAAGAAAATGTCGTACTCCCTTGAGCTGGAGCCAGCCAGAGGATAAACTAATGTTGGGGCCAGCCGCCTTACAAAAGATGGAGAAAATTGTGAAACAAATACAAGGAAACATTAATATAGCACAAGATCGCTAGAAAAATTATGCTGATAAAAAAGGACACATCGGGAATTCAAAGTGGGGGAGCATGTGTACTTGCATATTAAACCCAAAAAAAGCACACTTTATGCTGGAAGTTGTGCAAAACTAGCTCCTAGATATTGTCGTCCTTTTGAAGTATTAGAAAGGGTGGGACCAGTGGCTTACAAGCTGGCCTTACCACCTCATGTTAGAGTTCATGATGTGTTTCATGTTTCATTATTAAAAATATATATACATGATGCTTCTCACATAGTGGATTGGAATGTGGTACAGGTGGAACCAGAAGGGGAGTTTCTGCCAGAACCGCTTCAAATCTTGGAGCGGGAAGAAATTGAATTGAGGAACCGAACGGTAGCAAGAGTAAAGGTGCAGTGGAAGCACTTTACTGCTGAAGAAGCTACCTGGGAAAGAGAAGCTGAAATGATGGAAAGATATCCATTTTTGTTTGAAAAATGAACTTTAGTGGTTGAATAACAACACCGAGGACGGTGTTTATTTTCAGAGGGGGAATATGTAACACCCCTAGTTTATGTGTTTGAATTTCAAAGCTAGACATTTGAACTTTAATCCTAAGGGGAGGGGACCCCAAAGGACAAGTATTTTGTGAATGTAATTAAATATTTAATTTGAGGAAATGAATAAAATGATTTTGTGCAGATTGACCAAAATGAGAATTATGAGATCACTTGCTAAATCCATGAGCATGGATAAAGGCAAATACTTCCCCACAATCTTTCAAAAATCCTTGAAAGAATTTCTAAATTAGATTTTGAGGAAAATATAGTTTCCCCAATGATGTGGAGAGTAGTTGGGAAGAGGTAAAAAGCTAGGAAAAGCATAAAGCAGCTTTAAAAAAAAAATTCCCTAAAATGGGAAGCCTAGGCAAACAAGAAGAAAAGCATCCTGATATTCTGGACGCAGAATTAGAAACAGTCTTTGGGGAACAACAGCCTAAATAAGCTGCTCCTAAACAGATTAGAGGTTGATCTGTGCTAGGAGGGATCTCAGCTCGGGGGTGAATTCTAGAGATAAACGAATTCTAAGTTTGGGTGGATTGGTCATCTAATTAAGTGGTATGCACAGTTCAGTTATATTTTTCTATTTATAAGGTGCAGGTGTAAGTCTTATGTTGCATGGAATGTGAAAGTATTATATGTGCATGCTGTGTGCGATAATATTCCATACATTTAACAGAAATCTCAACAGAATTAGCCTTGAATTTCTGTACAGTTGTAGGAATCACGTAGATGGGAAATAATTCATCAGAATCTCTAAACCATAATTGGTTTAAATCTAAGAATACATATTTCCCAAGGATGATTTCAAGTTTAACTTTAATCTGCTTCTGTTTCCTGAATTAAATCCTAACTATTGAAAAAGGAACTGGATGTCAAGTATGTTTACTTGGATTAAGAAGTGAAATGAATAAAGCAGAAAATACAGAGTATAAAATTGATAATAGTACCAGGAAATAGTTAGAAGATACTGGAGTCAATAAATGGTAAAAATATGAATATCTTACCAGTATACTTATAAATTCAGCCACAGAATGTAATTCATTCTAAAATGTCATAAAGAGGTATACTTACTACATGTTACAAGTATCTATATTAAAACCAAAGGCGTGTAATATATAGGTGGTTATAGTACTAATTAGCCTGGAATATTATACATGAGAATGATATTATATTTACAGAAATTATCTCCAGCAAACCTAAAAAGTCTAGGGAGATGATGACTGAAATTTTATACAACATTGAAATTTACAGATCTGGAATTTTACCAATCACCAAAAAGGAAGTTAGTTAGCCATGTATACATTGAGACTGCCCTAGGATGAATATAAAATAATCAACAATTTGAAGGCATTGTTTCCCTTACCTAGGAAGCTGTCACCAGGGAACCTACAATCTCTTAAGAGGATAGAGAGTTCCTGTAGGAACCATACAACATATGCCAAGAATAGACAATGCTAACTTAAATTTACTGATTCACTGTAAATTCTGAAACGATGCCAGTAAAGAGAAATATACATATGAGAGTCATAATTATGGTAAGAAGGCAACAAGGGAATTTACACATAATTGTTACAATTAGCTTAAATTGACACGAAACAATTAAATTAGTGTAAGACACAGGAAACGTCTATAAACTAACAAATTGGAGATTAGTGAAGCTGATACAAAATCATCAAAAATCTCAGTGAAGAAGAATGTCCATGTTCGGCATATACATGTCCGAGGTCGAGCCTCTTGTGCAAAAGCCATTTAAAGGAGCCATGCGCACTTCAAAAAAAAAAATTATATGTTCAAACAGTATTATCATAAAAATGGAAATGGTTAATAGTTACAGTCTCCGACTGAGTCTATAAAATTTCAATAGACTGCTACGAAACATATGTACAATAAAATGTGATAATATTCACATTAAATTCTGATACGAAACATATGTACAATAAAATGCAATGATATTAACATAGACCTTACGAAAATTAGGAATACCACATCATCAAATAGCCATAAGTACGATATATTCATCAATATAAAAGTATGTAAATTAAATCCAACCAATGCTCATAACCAAATCGTATAGGAGATGACGTTATGGGAAAAAAATGAGAACACGGGATTTGTACAAGGGTCAAGGATGCCCTCGTGCGTAAAACCTATTCGAATCCTTTGTATATAAATACATGAAAATGTGTTGAATGCCCAAGGTCCAATGACATCAAAGTAAATGTTAGACATAGGTTGATAGGTGCGACCCTTCATAGGTAATGGATTAATGGTAAATAACTCCACTATGATTTAATTACAAAGACCCTTAGGTTAAACTGAATTTGAAATGGAAGTTAATAGATATTGACTTTGGGTATAGTTATTATGTGGAATTAAATTGTAATTGTGAAAAACAAAGAAAAAAAAATGAGTTAACCAGATCGAAATTCAAAGTGTGATAGTATGACATTCTGTCAGAATTATTCTTGAAAATTATGGAATATTGAAAAATAAAAATAAAAAATTGGTATGGAAAAGAGAATGGAAGGTGTGACAAAAGGGATGGGGAGAGAGAGAGAGAAAGAGAATGAGAGGGAGAGAGAGAGAGAGAGAGAGAGAGAGAGAGAGAGAGAGAGGAAGAGAGGGAGAGAGAGATTGGGGGAGAGAGAGAGAGAGAGAGAGGGGGAGAGAGAGAGAGGAAGGGGGAGGGAGGGAGAGGGAGAGAGAAAGAGAGGGAGCGAGGGAGAGAGAGAGAGGGATGGAGAGAGAGAGAGAGAGAAATAGGGAGAGGGAGAGAGAGAGAGAGAGAGAGAGAGAGAAAGAGATAAAGAGAGAGAGAGGGAGAGAGAGAGAGAGAGACAGAGATAGTGTCCAAGAGATACTAATTGTAATTCGAAACATTGCTAATTGAAGTATTGAATCAAGAAAAAGTAATTGACACAACATAACACAATTTCAAAATATAATAGATTCATGCAATTTCAACCATTCATTTCCACACTCAACTTTTAATTATTTTCAATTTAATTTAATTTTCAAAATTATAATTAAATGTCCTTTTAGAAAGTTTTTTTTATTAGTAAATTACCTAGCTTGTCCCTTGCTCCTTTTATGTGTTGTTATTCATTTTTTTCCAATTTAATTATTAGTTATTTGAAGAAAAATAATTTACTTTTAAAATATATTTGAATAAGATGATCATTTTTAGCTAAAAATAAATAAATAAATAATATTGTGATTCTAGTGGAGTAATTAAAAAAATGATAAGAAGGAAACAAATTTCATAATTTTTTTCCCAAACTTACTAGAAACTTCTAAAAAAATTATAGTTCAATGTGATGGATAAAAAATTAGTTCTTCTTAATCTTATTCCATTTCTTCTTAATGTTAACCCATTTTAAAAAGGTTGAGATTATTGAAATTTTAAAAAATGAGACTAGGAGGGTAAAAAAAAACTCTATTTTTGTTGTTTACTATTTTCATTCATGGCTCATTCCAAGTACAAAGTCGAATTCTAAGGAATAATATTTTTTATTTTAACAAATACTATTTTTCATTCTACTAATTTTCCTAAAATATCACTAAAAATTCTAGAATCTATATATAATTATTATAGATTAGAAGAATTTTACAATAATATCCTCAAACATTTGTGTCAATTTAAAAATAAGATTTTTTTTTACACTCATGGTATAAATATAAAATTTTAAAATTTTCCTATACTAAAACTAAATTCTTAAGTTTTTAGAAAAAACTGATATAATTTTCACATTTGTCAATAGTATTCTTAATAAATTTATTTGTCAATAATATCCTTAATCCTTAATAAATTTATCGGTGTAAACTAATTAACCCCATCCAAAATATTAAACTCTCCTATATATAAGTATAACTTTCTAAATGAAAATTAATGTTAACGAAAACTAATTGAACTAACGCCATCCAAAATATTCAACTCTCTCATGCCTAAGTGAAACTATCTAAACACCAATTAATGTTATAGAAAACTAGTTCAACTAATCCCTTGAATTAGACTATAATAATATTTTGTTATGCATTATTTAAATTTTTAAATTCTAGGAAATGATAAAGTGATGAATGAGACAAATGATAATATATAATCAAAGTGTAATTAGTAAATAAATAAATAACCTCCATTGAAATACTAGTCATAGCCGTGGTCAAAGTGGAAACACCGTCCATATATTTATATTTTTATACTCGTGTAATTAGTAAATAAATAAATAACCTCCCTTGAAATACTAGTCATAGCAGTGGTCAAAGTGGAAACACCGTCCATATATTTAAATTTTTATACTCATTTTATTAGGTATTTGTTTTCATATTTAATTCATTAATAAGTGTCAAAATTTTCATTTAAAATATTTTTTCTAATTATTTATATAAATTTAATTTAATATTATTAAATGTTTTAGTAATTATAATTTAATTTTAATATAAATTGTTTTTAGTGTCATTTTTGAAAGTTTGTGGATTTTTTTGGTTTATTTTTTCTAAAATCCACACTCTGCACTCTCTAGCTTTGAACTTGCAATTTCTTAGGAGAAGAGACATGTTTTTAACCATTAGGCTCACTCAAGTTGTATGATTATTATTATTATCATCCAATTTTAAGGTCATGACCAAACCAAACATTGATGTAGGAGTCCTCTGCTCAAAAATTATGTAAACCATTAAAACCCCTACGGTCAAACCAACCCATTTAAAAACTCCTAGGGTCAAGCCAACCCATATATAAAACAATTATTTGAATAATTAATATAGATATGTTTTAAGCACTGATCTAACTTGAGCCAAGAGGGATCAAATTTCTTCTATGTAATTTTTCATTTTTTAAATCTTATTTTTGAATGCTATAGAGGTTACAAAAGATGTGCATTGAAACCAAAAGATGCACAAAAAATCGCCAATGTCGATCCTGAAGTCAAAATGCAATTTCGAGATTTGAATTTCATCTAGTTGTTTCCTGTCAGAATATGCAAAAAAGCTCGTTGTGAAAAAAACAGCCTCAAGTTGAAATGCAATTTAAATTTCATTGTGGTTTAGATATGTCTCTCCACGTCTCTCCCACGCCATTTCAAATTTGAATTTCTTCTAGTCGTTTCTGTTAGATATGTCTCTCCACTTCTCTCCCACGCAACTTCCTACTCTCTGTTTATATGTGTGTAGTGGGAAGAGTCTGTGATAGGTTGTGTTTGGTAGCGGCAACGAGAACACCAGTCCATTGAGGATTTCTTTTGAATAAGGATGTTCCACCGCTTGAGAGGTAACATAGAGTTCCAATTTTTCGCCATTTCAGACAGTTGTATGGACAAAGCGTGAGCTACAATCAATGCTATTAAGGTAAGCACAAGTTTCCTATGCTATTGTCATTTTTTACACGCTTCACTAAATTTATTTTGAAATTGAAGGATGTATTTCATTGATTTTTTTGAATTTGAAGGGTACAGTTAAATATTTCAGTGTTCAAATAGTCCTTTATACACTTCACTGAATTTTTTTTGAAATTTACGGATATATTTCAATGAATTTTTTAAGTTGAAGGATATACTTGAAGATTTCAGTGTTGAAATAGTTCTTTATAATTTTAAAGGTAAAGAGTTACAAAGATTGTTGAATTAAATTTATTAGGTTAATTTCATAGAACAAATTTCTGTTTGCAAAGATGTTTCTAATTAGTGTTAATAACACCATACTCAGATTTATGTTTGCATACTTCACTTCTTATCTATGCGATGCTTCTGTTTACATATGAATATGGGAACCCATCATTTCTTGCCTTTTCTATTTCATTGATTTGTCATTGGTTCCCTAAATATGAAAGGTTATTACGGATACGACCGCCGTACTTTACCAATTAGGATATAGAGGGATTATGGACGCCAACTACAATCAGAGGAATTTCTCAATTTTTGGGGATATCTCTGCCGAGAAATTGTGTTTAATTTGAAGTATGATAGCTATTATTTTTGTTTAGTGCATAGTAGATTTTAGTAATTTTTTCTCTTTTGCAAACGATTCACTTCTACTTAGTTTTATTCTCCTTAATCATCATTTAGGCTAATCTTTTGTCAATGCAGCAACAAGTTCTGGAAGGAAATTTAAAATTTAAGATGATCTTTGCAGTAGAAATATTGTCGTCATGTCCAAATGTTTTCTCCACTTTTAAATAGCATGCGACATTAAAAGAAAAAAAAAACTATTTTAATGATTCTTAAATTTGGTTCACATCAACTTTGTTTCCCTTAAAAATCATGAAATCCAATGGTATGCTTCTATGCTAGAAGTTGATAATGGCTGGCTAAGGGCTTTGCTAGAGTTTGTTTGCTAGAATTTCGTTCTTTCCTTTTTTCCCTGCCATGGCCATGTCGTGCTTGTCTTTTCTATTCCAAGATTTGTTAGAGCATATCTATTTTCGTTCTTTCCTTTTTTCCCTGATAAACTCATGATGTTCCATCTGCCTGAGCATATCTATTTTCATGGAGCAAGACTTTGTGAAAATGTTGTCTGCATGTAACATATTTGCTGTACATATGAACGACGTTTTATATCACCCATAATGAAAAAGATGTAGTGGCACATTAGTATGGTTATAATTCTTGACTCATTTAAGTTGTACTCCTCCTCGTTTTCTCTATCAGTTGTACGTGTTATATTCTTTTCAAGTTTATATGCGGTTATGTATTATGGGTTTTCCTTACAATAAATCTATCTTTTCTCTACAGGTTTATTCCATATGAATTAATTTATAAAAATGGCTATATTTTATTGTAACTATGGTTTTTCTTCTTTTATCCATTCACATATTTTATTTTTTATTATATATCTTTTACATAAAGTATGGTCGATGTGTTATTTTCAATTCGCTATTTAAAAAAATAATTATATATATATATATATATATAAAGTTATAATGTATTATAATTTTTATTAGAGCAATTATTTTATGATTTTGAGTTTTATTTATATTTAAATTTGAATATCTTAAAATGTAATTTTTTGTTATTTTGTAATATTGCACCTTTTAAAAGTGGATGGGGAAGAAAGTGATCTGGTAAGAGAGAGAAACACACAAAAATAGAGTGTGGAAGGGGACGCAAGGGGTAGAGATGAATACAGAGAGAAAAAGTGAGAAAGTGAAAGAGACAGAGGTAGAAGGAGACTGGAGAAATTGAAGGAGACAGGGGTAGGGTGGACAAGAGAGAAAGAGGGAGAAATACACACAAATTGAGAATTGAAGGGGATACATGTGGGGAGAGATGAACAAAATGACAAGGAAATAGAGAAAATTTTAAGGAGAAATAGCTAGAGGGAGAATGGAGAAATTAAAGGAGAGAGAGATAGGGGTGAGAAAGAGAGGTAGGAGACAGGAGGGAGAGAGAGAGAGATAAGTTGAGGGAACTAGTGAGGGAGAGAGAGGGAGAGTTAGCGGCATGATGGGTGGAGATAGCAAAAGAAAAAGAGGACGTCAAGGAGGGAGGGACAAAGGGAGAGAGAGAGAGAGAGAGAGAAAGAGAGAGAGAGGGAGAGAGAAGGATAGAGGGAGAGAGAGAGAGAGAGAGGGAGGGAGTGGAAGGCAGAGAGAGAGAGGGAGAGGGAGGGAGTCAAAGAACCGGAGATGGAGGGACATAGTGGGAGGGAGAAGAAGGGAGGGGGAGAGAGAAGGAGGGGGACATATATGGAGAGGGAGGGAAGGAGGGAGAGAGAGAGAGAGGGAGCATGGGGGAGAGAGAGAGGGAGAGAGGGAGTGGGAGCGAGAGGGAGGCAGGGAGAGAGCAAGAGGGAGGCGGTGGGAGGGAGGTAGGGGAAAGGAGATAGAGGGAGGGAGGGAGATAGAGGTGGGGGGAAAGAGAGGCAGGGGAAGGAGGAGAGATGGAGGGAGGGATCAGGAGGGAGAGAGAGAGAGTGAGAGAGAGAGGGAGGGAGGGAAGAGAGCGAGTGGGAGAGAGAGCAAGTGGGAGGGAGAGAGAGAGATAGGGAGAGGTAGGGAGAGAGAGATAGGGAGAGAGAAAGGGAGAGGGAAAGGGAAGGATATAGAGGGAGGAAGATACAGGGAGGGAGGGAGGGAGAGAATAATGGAGAGAGAGAGAGGGAGAGAGAGAGGGAGAGAGAGAGAGAGAGAGAGAGAGAGAGAGAGGGAAGAAGGGAGATGGAGGGAAGGGGAGAGAGAGAGAGAGGGGGAAGGAAGGGGAGAGAGAGAGAGAGGGGGAAGGAAGGGGAGAGAGAGAGGGAGTAGGAGGGAGTCGAAGGGAGTGGGAGGGAGAGAGAGAGAGAGAGAGAGGGAGTGGGAGGGAGAGTTAGAAAGAGAGGGAGGGAGGGAGAGAAAGAAAGAGGGAGCAGGAGGGAGAGAGAGAGAGAACGAGCAAGAGATAGAGGGAGGGGGAGTGGGAAGGAGAGAGAGAGAGAGGGAGAGGAAGAGAGTGGGAGAGAGATAGGGGTAGGGGGTGAGAGAGAGAGGGAGCATGAGGGAGCGAGATTAAGGGAGGGAGGGAGGGAAAGAGAGAGGGAGGGAGCGGGAAGGAGAGAGAGATGGATGGGGGGAGAGAGAGATAGGGAGAGAGTGGGAGGGACGAAGAGAGAGAGAAGGAGAGGGAGGGAGATAGATGGAGGGAGGGAGAGGGAGGGATATAGAGGGAGGGGGAGAGAGAGGGAGTCGGAGTAAGAGTGAAAGGGAGAGAGAGATAGAGAGAGAGAGAGAGAGAGAGAGAGAGAGAGGTAAAGAGAGAGAGAGAGAGAGAGAGAGAGAGGGAGAGAGGGAGAGGGAGGGGGAGAGAGAGAGAGAGAGAGAGAGAGAGAGAGAGAGAGAGATAGAGAGAGAGAGGGAAGGAGAGAGAGAGAGAGAGAAAGAGAGAGAGAGAGAGAGAGAGAGAGATGGAGAGGCAGATACCAAGAGGGAGAGAGGGAGATGGAGAGAGAGAGAAAGAGATAGAGAGAGATAGAGATAGAGATGGAGGGAGAGAGAGGGAGAGGGAAAGGGAGATGGCCAGAAAGGGAGAGGGAGATAAAGGGAGAGGGAGATGGAGAGCAGGAGAGGGAAATTGAGAGAGAGAGAGATAGAGAGAGAGAGATAGAGAGAGAGAGAATGTCAGAGAGAGAGAGAGATAATGTTAGAGAGAGAGAGATAGAGAGAATGTCAGAGAGAGAGAGAGAGAGAGAGAGAGAGAGAGAGAGAGAGAGTGAAATAAGGAGAGTCAGAGACGGAGTGAGAGGGAGGGAGGGAGAGACAGAAGGAGAGAGAGGGAGGGAGAGAGAGAGAGGGGGAGAGGGAGGCAGATAGATGGAGGGAAGGAGAGGGAGGGGGAGAGAGCGGGAGGCATAGTGAGAGGGAAAGGGATTGGGAGGGAGAGAGAGAGAGAGAGAGAGAGAGAGAGAGAGGGAGGTGGAGAGAGAGAGGAAGGGGGATGGAGGGAGAGGGAGAGAGAAAGAGAGGGAGTGAGGGAGAGAGAGAGGGATGGAGAGGGAGAGGGAGAGAGAGAGAGAAAGAGAGAGAGAGAGGGAGGGAGCGGGAGGGAGAGGGAGAGAGAGAGAGAGAGAGAGGGAGAGAGAGAGATAGTGTCCGAGAGAGACTAATTGTAATTCGAAACATTGCTAATTGAAGTATTGAATAAAGAAAAAGTAATTGACACAACATAAAACAATTTCAAAATCTAATAGATTCATGCAATTTCAACCATTTATTTCCACACTCAACTTTTAATTATTTTCAATTTAATTTCATTTTCAAAATTATAATTAAATGTCCTTTTAGAAAGATTTTTTTATTAGTAAATTACCTAGCTTGTCCCTTGCTCCTTTTGAGTAATTAAAAAAATAATAAAAAGGAATTTTTTTTTAATAATTTTTTTCCCAAACTTACTAGAAATTTCTCAAAAAAATATAGTTCAATGTGATGGATAAAAACTTAGTTCTTCTTAATCTTATTCCATTTCTTCTTAATCTTAACCCATTTTAAAAAGGTTGAGATTATTGAAATTTTAAAAAATGAGACTAGGAGGGTAAAACAAACTCTATTTTCGTTGTTTACTATTTTCATTCATAGCTCATTCCAAGTACCAAGTCGAATTCTAAGGAATAATATTTTTTATTTTAACGAATACTATTTTTCATTCCACTAATTTTCCTAAAATATCACTAAAAATTATAGAATCTATATATAATTATTATAGATTAGAAGAATTTTACAGTAATATCCTCAAACATTTGTGTCAATTTAAAAATAAGATTTTTTTTTACACTCATGGTATAAATATAAAATTTTTAAATTTTCCTATACTAAAACTAAATTCTTAAGTTTTTAGAAAAAATTGATATAATTTTCACATTTTTCAATAGTATTCTTAATAAATTTATTTGTCAATAATATCCTTAATCCTTAATAAATTTATAGGTGTAAACTAATTCACGCCATCCAAAATATTAAACTCTCCTATATATAAGTATAACTTTCTAAATACAAATTAATGTTAACGAAAACTAATTGAACTAATGCCATCCAAAATATTCAACTCTCCCATGCCTAAGTGAAGCTATCTAAACACCAATTAATATTAAAGAAAACTAGTTCAACTAATCCCTTGAATTAGACTATAATAATATTTTGTTATACATTATTTAAATTTTTAAATTCTAGGAAATGATAAAGTGATGAATGAGACAAATGATAATATATAAATTAAGTGTAATTAGTAAATAAATAAATAACCTCCCTTGAAATACTAGTCATAGCCATGGTCAAAGTGGAAACACCCTCCATATATTTAGATTTTTATACTCATTTTATTAGGTATTTTATTTTCATATTTAATTATTAATAAGTGTCAAAATTTGCATTTAAAATATTTTTTTAATTATTTATATAAATTTAATTGAATATTTTTAAATATTTTATTAATTATAATTTAATTTTAATATAAATTGTTTTTAGTGTCATTTTTGAAAGTTCGTGGATTTTTTTGGTTTATTTTTTCTAAAATCCACACTCTATACTCTCTAGCTTTGAACTTGCAATTTCTTAGGAGGAGAGACATGTTGTTATCCATTAGGCTCACTCAAGTTGTCTAATTATTATTGTTATCATCCAATTTTAAGGTCATGACCAAACCAAACATTGATGTAGGAGTCCCCTTGTTTATGGAACAAGGGACCCACCTCCGCTCAACAATTATGTAAACCATTAAAACCCCTAGGGTCAAACCAACCCATTTAAAAACTCCTAGGGTCAAGCCAACCCATATATAAAACAATTATTTGAAGAATTAATATAGATATGTTTTAAGCACTGATCTAACTTGAGCCAAGAGGGATCAAATTTCTTCTATGTAATTTTTCATTGTTTAAATCTTATTTTTGAATGCTATAGAGGTTACAAAAGATCTGCATTGAAATGGTTTTTTGGTTATTACTATATTTTCAATTATAATTCAATATTAATTTACATTAAAATATTTTATTCATAATCCACATGGGGCATTTTATTTTATAAAACTTTAAAATATATTCTTTTAACATTTTTCTCATTATAGATATATATGAAGTTGTTATCACCTATTCACATATTTTTTTAAATATATAAGGTTTAAAAATTGTACTCACATAATTTTTTTGTTTACTTCTAATTACTTTTCATGAAATTTTATTAGGTCATATGGACAACTAATTAAGCATGCATATCATATTTATTTTTTCTTTTTTATTATAGCTCACATTGTTTTTCTATTTAGAGAATATTGTATTCATATTTTAAGAGGTAACATGTATCAACTCCATGTTGAGCAAGGACATGCTTACACATTGCCTTCAGGCTCCCAAAAGAATGAGTCTCTCTACCCAATTATACATAAATAAAATAAATTATTCTCTCATTTAACATATTTACAACTTAACCTCTTACTTACCAAAAAAATTAAATCATAAAATTATAATAACATGTCCTCAAATTTATGTATTACATATGTTTAATTAGTTTGATTTTATATATTTTTTTATTAAAAAGTTAAAGTTATAATGGTTACGAATATGTTGTTAATTAAGATGTAATGTGAATAAAACAAAAGGAGACTATTAGATTCTTATTGGTTATTGTATGTCTTCAAATTATGAAATACATATATATTAACATAGTTTATTAAATTAAATAGTTAAAATATTTAGCAAACATTGATTCATAATAAGCATCAAAACATTTAGCTTATGATGTACTTATATTATCCAAAAATAATAATAAAAAATAAATCAATTATAACTTTATTTTATATTATTATTATTATTAATTGTAAACAATTAATATATAATTTAAAAATAAAACATATCACAAGCATTTTAATCATAAAATTCAATCATACTTCGCAAAAATATTTGAAAAATAAATATATATATATATATATATATATATATATATATATATATATATAGCATTTATCCAATTGATTATACCTATTGTAAATAAATACTCAAATACCAATTTTGTAATTTACAAACATAACTACATTTTACAATATGAGAAATATTTACTTTATTTTATTGTAAATAGATACTCAAATACCAATTTTATAATTTACAAATATAACTAGATTTTAGAACATGAGAAATATTTACTTTATTTTCAAAGTATGATTAATTTTATACCAAATATATAAATATATTTCTCATAATTTATAAATGAAGTAACAGGTGATCGAAATTTTTAATTATTCTTTATTTTAAATATTAAAATAATAAACATATAACTATAATATTTCCAAAATAATTAGTAACATTCTTCAAAATTTAAAGCATATTCAATACTAAATGATATGCTCTCTAAAATGGCAGTTTGAATATTTAATCTGACATGGTCAGGGCAATCAAATGTTTTATTTAAGATATTATAATGGTTAAAAGATAAAGAAAATATCCATATTATAGGAAAAAAAATAACAAATGAAACGCAACTTGGTTGTTTTTGCAACCAGTTGGAGTGGTCCGTGGAACATTGTTTCAACTAATTGGAGTGGTTTGTTCAGCTCAGAAAAGGAAGAGCTGGTTTAAAGACGTGGCTCACGATCGGAGATATTTTTAACATAATCCAGCCATACACAAACATTCTAATTAAAATTCTCCACGGGTAACACAAAATTTATAATGAAAATGCTGCACGTCTACAAAATTGAAATATGAACGTTGGAGTGGTCAATTACTGAAACTTTACCGTTAGAAACCAAAAGATGCACAAAAACTCGCCAATGCCCAACCTGAAGTTGAAATGCAATTTCGAAATTTGAATTTCATCTAGTTGTTTCCTGTCAGAATATGAAAAAAAGCTAGTGGTAAAAAAAACAGCCTCAAGTTGAAATGCAATTTAAATTTCATTGTGGTTTAGATATTTCTATCCACTTCTCTCCCACGCAGCTTCCTGTGCTCTCTGTTTATATGTGTGCAGTGGGAAGAGTCTGTGATGGGTTGTATTTGGTAGCGGCAACGAGAGTCCATGGTGGGTTACGTTTGGTGGAGGGAACACCAGTCCATTGAGGATTTTCTTTTGAATAAGGATGTTCCACCACTTGAGAGGTAACATTGAGGAAGGGCATTGATCACAAGACCATAGGCCGTCCGCTGTATGAAAAAAGCGTGAGCTGCAATCAATGCTATTAAGGTAAGCACAAGTTGCCTATGCTATTGTCATTTTCTACACGCTTCACTAAATTTATTTTGAAATTGAAGGATATATTTCATTGATTTTTTTGAAGTTGAAGGATACAGTTAAAGATTTCGGTGTTGAAATAGTTCTTTATACACTTCACTGATTTTTTTTTGAAATTTAGGGATATATTTCAATGATTTTTTTAAGTTGAGGGATATACTTGAAGATTTCAGCGTTGAAATAGTTCTTTATAATTTTAATGGTAAAGAGTTACCAGGATTTTTGAATTAAATTTATTAGGTTAATTTCATATAACAAATTTCTATTGGCAAAGATGTTTGTTTCTGATTAGAGTTAATAACACCATACTCAGATTTCTGTTTGCATACTCCGCTTCCTAGTTAGGCGATGCTTTTGTTAAAATATGATACTCAGATTTCTGTTTTTATTTCTTGGCTTCGCTAGAATTTCGTTCTTACCTTTTTTTCCTGCCATGGCCATCCCCATGCCGTGCCTGTCTTTTCTATTCCCAGATTTATTAGAGTAGATTCATGATGTTCCATCTGCCTGAGCATACCTATGAGGTTTTTCTTCTTTTATCCATTCACATATTTTATTTTTTATTATATATCTTTTACATAAAGTATGGTCCATGTGTTCTTTTAAATTCACTATTTAAAAAAATAGTTATATAGAAAAAAGTTATAATGTATTAGACGTTTTATTAGAACAATTATTTTATGAGAAACACACACAAAGTGAGTGTGGAAGGGGACGCAAGTGGTAGAGGTAAATAGAGAGAGCAAAAGGGAGAAAGTGAAGGAGAAAGAGGTAGAAGGAGACTACTGAACTATACATAAATAAAATAAATTATTCTCTCATTTAACATATTTAGAACTTAACGTTTTACTTACCAAAAAAATTAAATGATAAAATTATAATAACATGTCCTCAGAATTATGCATTACATATGTTTAATTAGTTTGCTTTTATATATTTTTTATTAAAAAGTTAAAGTTATAATGGTTAGGAATGTGTTGTTAATTAAGATGTAATGTGAAGAAAACAAAAGGAAACTATTAGATTCTTATTGGTAATTGTATGTCTTCAAATTATGAAATACATGTACATTAGCATAGTTTGTTAAACTAAATATTTAATAATATTTAGCAAACATTGATTCATAATAAGCATCAAAACATTTAGCTTATAATATACTTATATTACCGAAAAATAATAATAAAAAATAAATAAATTATAACTTTATTTTATATTTTTATTATTATTAATTGTAAAAAATTAATATATAATTTTAAAATAAAACATATCACAAGAATTTTAATCATAAAAATTCAATCACACTTTGCAAAAATATTTGAAAAAAAGAATATATATATATTTAGCCTTTATACAATTGATTATACCTATTGTAAATAGATACTCAAATACCAATTTTATAATTTAAAAACATAACTACATTTTACAATATGAGAAATATTTACTTTATTTTATTGTAAATAGATACTCAAATACCAATTTTATAATTTAAAAATATAACTATATTTTACAACATGAGAAATATTTATTTTTTATAATTTACAAATATAACTACATTTCACAAAATTAATTTTATATCAAATATATAAATATCTCTCTCATAATTTATAAATGAAGTAATGGGTGATTAAAAATTTCAATTATTCTTTATTTTAAATATTAAAATAATAAACATATAACTATAATATTCCCAAAATAATTAGTAACATTCTTCAAAATTTAAAGCATATTCAATACTAAATGATATGCTCTCTAAAATGGCAGATTGAATATCTAATTTGACATGGTCAACGCAATCAAATGTTTTATTTAAGATATTATAATGGTTAAAAAATAAAGAAAATATCCATATTATAGAAAAAAATAAATAAAATCAAACACAACTTAGTTGTTTTTGCAACCAGTTGGAGTGGTCCGTGGAACATTGTTTTAACTAATTGGAGTGGTCTATTCAGCTCAGAAAAGGAAGAGCTAGTTGAAAGACGTGGCTCACGATCGGAGATATTTTTAACATAATCCACCCATATACAAACATTCTAATTAAAATGTTCGACGTGTAACACAAAATTTATAATGAAAATGCTGCACGTCTACAAAATTGAAATATGAACGTTGGAGCGGTCAATTACTGAAACTTTACCGTTAGAAACCAATAGATGCACAATAACTCGCCAATGCCGATCCTGAAGTCGAAATGCAATTTCGAAATTTGAATTTCATCTGGTTGTTTCCTGTCAGAATACGCAAAAAAGCTCGTGGTGAAGAAAACAACCTCAAGTTGAAATGCAATTTAAATTTCATTGTGGTTTAGATATGTCTCTCCACGTCTCTCCCATGCCATTTCAAATTTGAATTTCTTCTAGTTGTTTCTGTTAAATATGTCTCTCCACTTCTCTCCCACGCAGCTTCCTGCTCTTTGTTTATATGTGTGCAGTGGGAAGAGTCTGTGATAGGTTCTGTTTGGTAGCGGCAATGAGAACACCAGTCCATTGAGGATTTCTTTTGAATAAGGATGTTCCACCGCTTGAGAGGTAACATAGAGTTCCAAGTTTTCTCCATTTCAGACAGCTGTATGGACAAAGCGTGAGCTACAATCAATGCTATTAAGGTAAGCACAAGTTTCCTATTCTATTGTCATTTTTTACACGCTTCACTAAAATTATTTTGAAATTGAAGGATATCTTTCATTGATTTTTTTGAAGTTGAAGGATACAGTTAAAGATTTCAGTGTTCAAATATTCCTTTATACACTTCACTGAATCTTTTTTGAAATTTACGGATATATTTCAATGAAATGTTTTTGCAAACGATTCACTTCTACTCGGTTTTATTCTCCTTAATCATCATTTAGGCTAATCTTTTGTCAATGCAGCAACAAGTTTTGGAAGGAAATTTAAAATTTAAGATGATCTTTGCAGAGGAAATATTGTCATCATGTCCAAATGTTTTCTCCACTTTTAAATAGCATGTGACATGAAAAGAAAAAAAAACTATTTCAATGATTCTTAAATTTGGTTCAAATCAAATTTTTTTCCCTTAAAATTCCTAAAATCCAATGGTATGCTTCTATGCTAGAACTTGATAATGGCTGGCTAAGGGCTTTGCTAGAGTTTTTTTGCTAGAATTTCATTCTTTGCTTTTTTTCCCTGCCATGGCCATGTCGTGCCTGTCTTTTCAATTCCAAGATTTGTTAGAGCATATCTATTTTTTTATTTCCTTTTTTCCCTGATAACCTCATGATGTTCCATCTTCCTGAGGATATCTATTTTCATGGAGCAAGACTCTGTGAAAACGTTGTCTGCATGTAGCATATTTGTTGTACATATGAACGGCGTTTTATATCACCCATAATGAAAAAGATGTAGCGGTACATTAGTATGGTTATAATTCTTGACTCATTTAAGTTGTACTCCTCCGTGTTTGCTCTATCAGTTGTACGTGTTATATTGAAGATGTTGTCATGCATTTTTGTTCTTTTTAAGTTTATATGTGGTTATGTATTATGGGTTTTTTTTACAATAAATCTATCTTTTCTCCACAGGTTTATTCCATATGAATTAATTTATAAAAATGGCTATATTTTATTGTAACTATGATTTTTCTTCTTTTATCCATTCACATATTTTCTTTTTTATTATATATATTTTACATAAAGTATGGTCGATGTGTTCTTTTCAATTCGCTATTTAAAAAAATAATTATATATATAAAAAAAGTTATAATGTATTATACTTTTTATTAGAGAAATTATTTTATGATTTTGAGTTTTATTTATAATTAAATTTTAATATCTTAAAATGGATTTTTTTGTTATTTTGTAATATTGCAGCTTTTAAAAGTGGATGGGGAAGAAAGTGACCTAGTAAGAGAGAGAAACACACACAAATAGAGTGTGGAAGGGGACGCAAGGGGTAGAGATGAATAGATAGAGAAAAAGTGAGAAAGTGAAGGAGAAAGAGGTAGAAGGAGACTGGAGAAATTGAAGGAGAGAGGGGTAGGGTGCGCAAGAGAGAAAGAGAGAGACAAACACACAAAGTGAGAATTGAACGGGATACATGTGGGGAGAGATGAACAAAATGACAAGGAAATAGAGAAAATTTCAAGGAGAAATAGCTAGAGGGAGAATGGAGAAATTAAAGGAGAGAGATAGGGGTGAGAAAGAGAGGTTGGAGACAGGAGGGAGAGAGAGAGAGATAAGTTGAGGGAGCTAGTGAGGGAGAGCGAGGGAGGGTGAGTGGTGTTAGACTCCTATACCAATAGGTGTCATTTTTCATGATTGACTTATTGAACTATGTAATATGTTCAAACCTTTTTCTTATGCAAAGGTGTTCCATATTCCTAAAAAATCAAAAAATTTAAAAATTTAAAAAATGTAAAGAGGGTATACCCTAAAAGAAAAATCAAAGGGTAAAAATAATAAAATGGTCAAAAAGGTGAAAGAAATGAACCCCAAGCAAAAATAGACCAGGAAAGTGTGCAAGTCAAAATGCCACTACTAGTTCATTTTCTGTAATAAGCAATTGTGTGCAGCTTGTTAAACTTTTGCCACAATTTATGACGAGTCAAACTGTTTAAACTTGACTCATTCATTTTTCAATTTCATGTTGTAGAATAGAGAATAAAAATCTGACCAAACAGTTTAATCTTGGCAGATAAGTAGATAGGTAGAGTTCATAAAAGGTGCTCAACAGTTTAATCTGAGCCCTTGGGATGTAATAAGTGTAGACTTAGGTAGATTTGCCATGTAAAAGAAAAGAAGATTGATAAGGGTTTGCCAGTTTAAGTGCACCCTAATAAAGAATAGAAAATGGTAGTGTAAAGTAGATAGGGTAGGTAGATGGTGTTGCAAAGTTTCATATGATGAATGATGGTGCTGAATGTGCTTAATCTTTTACTTTCATCACTAAGTGCAAAGGCATAACACTACATTGGCAGAATTTCAGAGGAAAGCAAAGTCAAAATCATTAACTTCCCATCTCACTTTTTCCCTAACATTTACTAATTTCCCTTAAGTACTAAGGAGTTTGAAGATTAAAGGGGCTCAAGGCATTTCCTTGACTTTTGGAGGGACCGGACCGTCGGCCCAATAATTGAAAAGCCCTAGTACTTGAAGTTATCCATCATGCCACTCATTGACTTTTAATCTTTTCCTAAGTAAAGTCCCATTTTACTAAGGAAAATCATGCAAAATTCCACAATAAACCCTCAAAATTACTTGCTATTCTAAGTCTAAGTGTTGAAGTTGATATGATGCAATTTACTTCAGAAATCTTCACTTTCCTAGTTGTGTAAAGTATTTTGAGTTTCCCTTGTTTCCTTTGTCATATTAACATTTAACTTTAAATATTAATCCTTATACAAATTACCTTTCCCTATATGTATAACTCCTCCTATGTAATATCCCCAAAACCCTCTTATTATAAATTTTTAGCCAAAGTATTTAATTCCATATATTTGAAATAAAATCCCTCATTACAATTCCCTTTGGTTAAAAATATATCCTTATAAACTATCCCCGCCCCTATGGTTAATAAATTGCATTAATTTATTACCATATAATAAAAATATTGAAAAGGTTTTAAACATATGTTGTATGTTTTAAACGAAAAAATAAAATAATACCCGAAGTTTTAATTTAAACCAAAACTTCGAAAAACCCCGAGTCTCCGTACCCCGACCCCTATTAAACCACTGAAATTAATTAATCATCTGGATTAATTAATCTTTTAACCTCCAATGAAAACCCTCCCGGAATGATTAACTTATAATTAATCATGTCGGGCCCGCACATTAAATCCCATACCATCTCCCCGTCCCGTCGTCCGTTGGATCATTCCATCGAAAATCAACGACGATCGTGCATTCCACTGACTGTCCCCCGTCCGATAATTAACTCGTGAAATTGCGGTGATTTAAAAATAGTGCCATCACCACGTGTTAATCCTTGAATGGAATCGCTCCCATTTCACCAAATACCGCCAACTCCCGAAAGCGGTGCGGAATTTACCACTTACTGCCCGACCCCGGTGACGTGTCCTCCCGTACACTGATGACGTCATTCTCAAAAATAATAAAAAATCCCTTTGAATTTGCAAATAAAAAAAAATTCCACGTATTTTCTATCATTCTGTCTGTTGAAAGTGATTATGCCCTCTGCTGAGAAATTTGAAAAATCTGCTGTCAAACTACTGTCAACTAAAATTGCTGAACGCCATTGTTAGACCAGTGCCCAAGCATTCATCCGCCGTTAACCAGTGCCTGTTAATTTCTACATTCTTCATAAAACAGGTATTTATCTGATTTCCTACTGGAACTCTGTGAAAAATCCTCATTCCAGTGTTAAATTCACACCAAAGTATGAAAGGAAGTTTAATATCAGTCTGTTTTAGTTCCTGCAACTGAAATAATACTTCCAAAACTGAAATTGTGCCCGTTTCCGTGAAAAACCCCTGAAATTTCCACTTTGAATACACAAGAACCAAGATGGAAGTTACTTTAGCCTTGAATGTTGCTCCATTGAACGCCCATCATAGAGAATTGGAACATTTACCATTAGTGGATAAAGATTTTCAGATCAAAGACTTAGTTTTCAGTGAAAGCCCTCTTCGAATTCATTGTCGATGCAAAGATAATTATTTGAATGGCTTGGACGTTATTAGGCTATGGGAATCTAATCTCCCGAGATATATTTTACCCTCAGTCCATATCTTTCATGAAATTATCCATTATTGCCATGCTAATTATGATCCAATTCAGAGAGCAGTTTTATCCCCAAATCAGAATGTCCTTTTCCCTATTACTGCTCAGTCTATCAATGATATGCTCAATTTTGAACCTAGTCAAAACCTAACTCCCTTGCTCATTGGAGAATTTCTTGAAAAATCTACCCAGCTGCACCACCTAAAGCCTCTGTTAACCAATTCGAGCATGGTTTACCTCCCAAAAATCATTCTAGATTCACTCCACAGACCTCTCAAAATCAAATGAAACCTTTTCGACCTCCCCTACAAACCAATGCTTTCTTAACAATTTATTTTGTTTTACAAGTGATCAGAAGACAAAATCCTTGGATAAACAGTCTTAATACTAGTCATAAGACTTGTTTACTCCAAGAGTGTTATCAAATCTATTCAAACAGAGGTTAGAAAGCATAACAACTAAAGAGTATCAGTGTTTAAAGTGTATCAGGTAAAAGTCAGAGTGAAAGTTAAAATGAAGTTACAGAGCGGTCAAAGGTAAACAGTAAAAGTAAATACAGAGGTAGTAAAATGGTAAAAAGAGATGAAAATACTTTCACCAACAATGATTTTCTTTGAAAGTGAAAGTAAAAGAGTCAAAGGAACAAAAAAGTGAAAAGATGAAAAACAGAACAAGAAGGAACATTTTTGCAGAAATTGCATATTTTAGTCATAGTTTTACAGAAACTATTGTGATCAATCCAAGATGAATTTTGAAAAACTGAAGGAGGTTTATGTTCTTAAGAGGGTCATCTACAAAAACCTCTCTCACTTGTCTAACAGCCATTATGGTTTTGGAAATATTAAACAATGTTTGAAAGACTTTTTTGCATAAAATTCCTGTTAAGTCATCATTTTGCAGAGAATAGTGTGGCAAATCAGAAATAAATTTTACAAAACTGAAGGAGGTTTTTGTTCCTAAGAGACCCATCTACAAAAAAAATCTCATTTTTTTCACATTGAGTTCATACTGGGAGATACATGCACATCTTTACAGCCTATTTTTCAGACTCTGTAAAACTCTGTTTTACACATATGTTTTCAGAGCCTATTGTGCACAGCTGGAGAGGAATTTTAGGCTAATGAAAGAGGTTTATCTCCCTAACGTATTTATCTACAATAACCTCTTTCACATTTCACATAGCTATTACGGATTGAAAAACAAAAAGATATCATTGGACCCCAAGTTTGCAGAATTGTTGGAGCAGAATTCACAAAAAAAGGAAGCAGTTAGTGACTTGGATACCTCATCATCAACTAAGAGTTTGATAAAATTCGAATTCTCCTATTTTTCATCACCTATCCATTCAAAATAGTTCCAAATAGATGTATTAGTTTGAGTTTCCTTTACTTAAGTTCTATTTATGTAAAATAGTTGGAGAGATTTGTGAACCAATTTTGATATTTTTTTCAAGATATTTTAGTTTTGAATTTGTATAAATACTTCACTCTTGGAAGTATTTTGGGTGGATTCTACTACTTCGCTGTGACATTGAGGTTTTTGGAATAAAATCATTTTGGAGAAATTTATTTGTGGCTTGCTGGATGACAATTTGAAGCTGAGGACTTTTTGCAGGATTCATGTGTATGACTGCAGTTCAATAAGTCTTTCTATCCTATGTCTTAAGTTTTATATTTTTTTATAATATCATTGTGTCCATTTCTGAATACTTGACATAAAATAATAACTAAGAATTTACTTAATTGTACTCTGAGTTCAGTTGTGATTATTCTAAATGTTTTCCTCTAAATTAGTTATAAGCAACGGATTCTTAATTGCTCTTGCTTCGCTAATTTAAACATTTTGATTACTATAGTAAAGAATTCTTCACTGCTCTTTATTTGTAATCATTTCATTTCTTTTTTTTGAAGATGGTGAAATATTCTTAACTTCCTTTCATCCCTTGAAACCCATTCCATCCACTTTAAATTTTAAGGATTGTTCTCTGTTTGGCTATCTTGCCCTGCAAAGCCATCTTGTGTGTAGAATAGTAATCCAGTAAAGCCATCCTTTGACTCCATAGTCCAATGGACTGAAAATCTTCAACCTTGCCCTTAGTTGGCGGATTCCACCATTCAAATAAAATCAAAACTCTTGGACTTATAACTAGCCTAAAACTTTCTGAGAACAAAGATAAATCATAAAGAGAGAGCCCTCTCTGGATGCAGATTGGCTAGATTCTGCATCTGAAGGTTGGTTTGTGGTTACCTCGGGTATAATTTCCTTTTCCAAAACTTCAAGGAAAACCTGAGTGATAACACAGTGGCGACCATACTGGGGAACTGAATCATGTTTATTGTTAATATTGTTCACTTATAAGCTATACACAGAGTCTGAAGATTAGCCAGGTAGCCTTTGAAATTCTTTTGCTCTGCAATTGCATAGTAAATAAATGCTGCTTCAGTCTATCTCTGGTTTATCTTAATAAATGAACTCTAGTTTCAAACATTCAATCAGACTCTCTAGTTTAATAAATCTTTGAGAAAAATTTAATTAAAAATCTTAAATTTCTTGAAGAGTTTGTAGAAGTTGTTTTGAAAATTCACAAAAAATTTGGTTTCCTGAAGAACTAACTTTCTCTTCAGAATTGTTCTACAAGTTTAGATCTGATCTATGATGGTGGACAGTGATCAGACACATAGAGGTTAAAATCATCCACCTGGCGACTCCAAATCCATTTCACAATCAAGACTCCACTGGAGGAATGAACCTGGAAGAACAATATGGAAAGATCAGACTTTCAACTTGGATCTTAATCCAAGACATTATGTCCTTTCTCGTTAAGATTCAATATGTATTGTATTTTATATAAGGATCTAACTTGGTTGTACAGATAAAGTGGCTTTTCATTATGGTTGATTTTCAAGATGATCCAAGAATAAAACGAAGATATGCTCCCATGAGCAGAGATCACATACCTATATTTCCACACAAACTACCGAAGGTAAATTGGGGTGAAAATATGCCCATGTTTCAAGATGAGAATATTGATGATCCTTTAATATATCTCATTAAATTTCATATACACTCATCAATATTGAAGGGTGATTGGCATGAGGATTTCCTCATGAAGATATTCATGGGGACCTTAGAAGGAAAAGAAAGGGAATGGTATGAAGCTCTCAAACCCGCAAGTTTGTTTTCTCTAAAAGATTTTCATAAGGTATTTTATGAGAATTACAAAGAAGATTTTCCATCTTTGTCATTAGCTGAAAATTGTTGTGATCAAGATGAAGATCTTATACATTACCTTAAAAATATTGATGAATATTTTGAAAATTGACATCTTGAAGATTTATTAGAAGAAGTCGAAAACTTTCATTCTCAAGTTAAATGTCATAATAATCAAGAGGAGTTAAACAAAGATGAAATAAATCAGGGGATAAATCAAGATCCACAAAACTCCTATGTATTAACAAATGATGTTTCATTTAATGTTTTGAATGGAGTTAAACAAAATAATCAACCTCATAATCAATTTTTAGATAAGAGAAAAAACAATTGTCATTCCAATCTAAGAATTCATAGATTCCCACCCCCCCTCACCGAAGAAGAAATCAATTTTCTTCTAAACATGCAACCATCCTCAAAATATTTACATAATGAAGAGATTGTTTCAACTTCTTCTAATGTTGATGAATGTACAAAAGTTTTTATCCATGAAGGGACAGAAGAACAAGTTGATGCTCATGTTATTCTACATTCCCAAAAAGGCCCATTGCTTGATATCACGCATATTGAACAAAACAATGATTTTCAAAAAAAATGCAGCCAATCTAATCAAGATATATTGGGATTGTTGGAAGAAAAATATGTTGATCCAATGTTTATAATTAATGACATTCCTTATTTTGAAGATTTGCCTAAATATGATCAGTATGATGATAATTATGATAATTTCACAAAACAATCACTAGCTATTTTGAGGGATGATATATTAGAACTTCAACTTGATGAGGATTTTCTAAGAGCTTTCTTTCTTCTCTTAAAATCAAGAAAATGTTCTCCTCAAGTTAAAAAATGGCTTCTTGATATAATTTCTGAAAATTATGAAAATGAAATCAAACTTTTGCATTCTCAAATTCAGTCATACAATTTCCGAAATCCTAAATTATTCTTTGAAAATCTTCCTTCTCCAAAGCAAGAGGAAATTGTACTATCTTTTGACTTGCATATTGAAGATGATTATTATTTCAAACACAAGACTGAAGAAATAAGTTCATGGTCTAATATTCATAATTCAATTGAACAATTAGTCATTGAAGGCCTAGAAGTAAATAACATACATCATGCTTTTATTGATCCTATATCAGATTATATGGAGAATCTTTTGAGCCCAAATTTGCAAACATGCTTTCTCTATAAGGATCAAATACATCAAAAGTGG
The DNA here is from genome assembly GCA_034641835.2 of Pinus albicaulis. NCBI lineage: Eukaryota > Viridiplantae > Streptophyta > Pinopsida > Pinales > Pinaceae > Pinus > Pinus albicaulis. Next base: position 148,341 of record JAXQQM020090296.1, read on the forward strand.
CATTTACACATCATATCATTTATTATAAAGGCACATGATCATAACATACTTCCAATTTTGATCACAAGCAATCAAGTTATCCATTTATTTTTACAGCTACTGGATTGGCTTCATTGGCATTTTTGTATTACCTGATTCAATAAGATTTTTAGTAGATTAGAGTAGGTAAATGAGTGCTAATAAGCTTAGAATTTTGAGCATTTTTTTTTAGTTTTCAATTTTCAGCTAGTTTTTCATTAAGTTGGTTTGAAAATTTTTGTGTGTTGTTTTAGTTTCAGATCATATTTCAGGTTGCAGAAAAAGGACTATATTCAATTCAATATTTTCAACCACGGCAAATGCATGTTTGGGATTGGAACAAGGCAGAAGATTTCTAACTAGGAACCAAAGTTTTAAGTTTTGAGTGGATGGTGAATTGTTGAAGTTGAAGCCTGAAGTGAAGGCCCTAATTTTCAGAAGTTTTACTATCATATATACAATAAAACCACCAGAAAAAGAATATTACATGGTTCAGTTGAAGAAATTTTGAGGCATCTGACCTGCTGTTCTTGACTTTTCGCCAGGAAAAGCCATCCCCAAGTGGAGCCAGTGTTAGACTCCTATACCAATAGGTGTCATTTTTCATGATTGACTTATTGAACTATGTAATATGTTCAAACCTTTTTCTTGTGCAAAGGTGTTCCATATTCTTAAAAAATCAAAAAATTAAAAAAATTTAAAAATGTAAAGAGCGTATACCCTAAAAGAAAAATCAAAGGGTAAAAAGAATAAAATGGTCAAAAAAGTGAAAGAAATGAATCCCAAGCAAAAATAGACCAGGAAAGTGTGCAAGTCAAAATTCCACTACTAGTTCATTTTCTGTAATAAGCAATTGTCTGCAGCTTGTTAAACTTTTGCCACAATTTATGACGAGTCAAATTGTTTAAACTTGACTCATTTATTTTTCAATTTCATGTTGTAGAATAGAGAATAAAAATATGACCAAACAGTTTAATCTTGGCAGATAAGTAGATAGGTAGAGTTAATAAAAGGTGCTCAACAGTTTAATCTGAGCCCTTGGATGTAATAAGTGTAGACTTAGGTAGATTTTCCATGTAAAAGAAAAGAAGATTGATAAGGGTTTGCCAGTTTAAGTGCACCCTAATAAATAAGAGAAAATGGTAGTGTAAAGTAGATAGGGTAGGTAGATGGTGTTGCAAAGTTTCATATGATGAATGATGGTGCTGAATGTGCTTAATATTTTACTTTCATCACTAAGTGCAAAGTCATAACACTACATTGGCAGAATTTCAGAGGAAAGCAAAGTCAAAATCATTAACTTCCCATCTCACTTTTTCCCTAACATTTACTAATTTCCCTTAAGTACTAAGGAGTTTGAAGATTAAAGGGGCTCAAGGCATTTCCTTGACTTTTGGAGGGACCGGACCCTTGGCCCAATAATTGAAAAGCCCTAGTACTTGAAGTTATCCATCATGCCACTCATTCACTTTTAATATTTTCCTAAGTAAAGTCCCATTTTACTTAGGAAAATCATGCAAAATTACTTGCTATTCTAAGTCTAAGTGTTGAAGTTGATATGATGCAATTTACTTCAGAAATCTTCACTTTCCTAGTTGTGTAAAGTATTTTGAGTTTCCCTTGTTTCCTTTGTCATATTAACATTTAACTTTAAATATTAAATCATTATACAAATTACCTTTCCCTATATGTATAACTCCTCCTATGTAATATCTCCAAAACCTTCTTATTATAGATTTTTAGCCAAAGTATTTAATTCCATATATTTGAAATAAAATCCCTCATTACAATTCCCTTTGGTTAAAAATATATCCTTATAAACTATCCCCGCCCCTATGGTTAATAAATTGCATTAATTTATTACCATATAATAAAAATATTGAAAAGGTTTTAAATAATACCCGAATTTTTAATTTAAACTAAAACTTCGAAAAACCCCGAGTCTCCGTACCCCGACCCCTATTAAAGCACCGAAATTAATTAATCATCTGGATTAATTAATCGTTTAACCTCCAATGAAAACCCTCCCGGAATGATTAACTTATCATTAATCATGTCGGGCCCGCACATTAAATCCCATACCATCTCCTCGTCCCGTCGTCCGTTGGATCATTCCACCGAAAATCAACAGCGATCGTGCATTCCGCTGACTGTCCCCCGTCTGATAATTAACTCGCGAAATCGCGGTGGTTTCGAAACAGTGCCATCGCCATGTGTTAATCCCTGAATGGAATCGCTCCCATTTCACCAAATACCGCCAACTCCCGAAAGCGGTGCGGAATTTACCGCTTACCACCCGACCCCGGTGACGTGTCCTCCCATACACTGATGACGTCATTCTCAAAAATAATAAAAAATCCCGTTGACTTTGCAAATAAAACAAAATTCCGTGTATTTTCTATCATTCTGTCTGTTGAAAGTGATTGTACCCTCTGCTGAGAAATTTGAAAAATCCCCTGTCAAACTGCTGTCAACTAAAATTGCTGAACTCCATTGTTAGACCACTGCCCAAGCATTCATCCGTCGTTAACCAGTGCCTGTTAATTTCGACATTCTTCATAAAATAGGTATTTATCTAATTTCCTACTGGAACTCTGTGAAAAATCCTCATTCCAGTGTTAAATTCACACCATAGTCTGAAAGGAAGTTTAATATCGGTCTGTTTTAGTTCCTGCAACTGAAATAATACTTCCAAAACTGAAATTGTGCCCGTTTCCGTGAAAAGCCCCCGAAATTTCCACTTTGAATACACAAGAACCAAGATGGAAGTTCCTTTAGCCTTGAATGTTGCTCCATTGAACGCCCCTCATAGAGAATTGGAACATTTACCATTAGTGGATAAAGATTTTCAGATCAAAGACTTAGTTTTCAGTGAAAGCCCTCTTCGAATTCATTGTCGCTACAGAGATAATTATTTGAATGGCTTGGACGTTATTAGGCTATGGGAATCTAATATCCTGAGATATCTTTTACCCTCGGTCCATATCTTTCATGAAATTATCCATTATTGCCATGCTAATTATGATCCAATTCAGAGAGCAGTTTTATCCCCAAATCAGAATGTCCTTTTCCCTATTACTGCTCAGTCTATCAATGATATGCTCAATTTTGAACCTAGTCAAAACCTCACTCCCTTGCTCATTGGAGAATTGCTTGAGAAATATACCCAGCTGCACCACCTGAAGCCTCTGTTAACCAATTTGAGCATGGTTTACCTCCCAAAAATCATTCTAGATTCACTCCACAGACCTCTCAAAATCAAATGAAACCTTTTCGACCTCCCCTGCAAACCAATGCTTTCTTAACAATTTGTTTTGTTTTACAGGTGATCAGAAGACCACATCCTTGGATAAACAGTCTTAATACTAGTCATAAGACTTGTTTACTCCAAGAGTGTTCTCAAATCTATTCAAACAGAGGTTAGAAAGCATAACAGCTAAAGAGTATCAGTGTTTAAAATGTATCAGGTAAAAGTCAGAGTGAAAGTTAAAATGAAGTTACAGAGCGGTCAAAGGTAAACAGTAAAATTAAATACAGAGGCAGTAAAATGGTAAAAAGAGATGAAAATACTTTCACCAACAATGATTTTTGTTTAAAGTGAAAGTAAAACAGTCAAAGGAACAAAAAAGTGAAAAGATGAAAAACACAACAAGAAGGAACATTTTTGCAGAAATTGCACATTTTAGTCATAGTGTTGCAGACACTATTGTGATCAATCCAAGATGAATTTTTCAAAATTGAAGGAGGTTTATGTTCTTAAGAGGGCCATCTACAAAAACCTCTCTCACTTTTCTAACAGCCATTATGGTTTTGGAAATATTAAACAATGTTGGAAAGCACGTTTTGTAGAAAATTCCTGTTAAGTCATCATTTTGCAGAGAATAGTGTGGAAAATAAGAAATAAATTTTACAAAACTGAAGGAGTTTTTTGTTCCCAAGAGAACCATCTACAAAAACCTATCTCAGTTTTTTACATTGAGTTCATACTGGGAGATACATGCACATCTTTACAGGTTATTTTTCAGACTCTGTAAAACTCTGTTTTACACATATTTTTGCAAAGCCTATTGTGCACAATTGGAGAGGAATTTTAGGAAAATGAAAGAGTTTTATCTCACTAAAATATTTATCTACAATAACCTCTTTCACTTTTCACATAGCTATTACGGATTGAGAAACACAAATATATCATTGGACCCCAAGTTTGCAGAATTGTTGGAGCAGAATTCACAAAAAAAGGAAGCAGTTAGTGACTTGGATACCTCATCATCAACTAAGAGTTTGATCAAATTCGAATTATCCTATTTTTCATCACCTATCCATACAAAATAGTTCCAAATAGATGTATTAGTTTGAGTGTCCTTTACTTAAGTTCTATTTATGTAAAATAGTTGGAGAGATTTGTGAACTAATTTTGATATTTTTTTCAAGATATTTTAGTTTAGAATTTGTATAAATACTTCACTCTTGGAAGTATTTTGGGTGGATTCTACTACTTCGCTGTGACATTGAGGTTTTTGGAATAAAATCGTTTTGGAAAAATTTATTTGTGGCTTGCTGGATGACAATTTGAAGCTTAGGACTTTTTGCAGGATTCATGTGTCTGACTGAAGTTCAATAAGTCTTTCAATCCTATGTCTTAAGTTTTATATTTGTTTATAATATCATTGTGTCCATTTCTGAATACTTGACATAAAAGAATAACTTAGAATTTACTTAATTTTACTCTGAGTTTAGTTGTGATTATTCTAAATGTTTTCCTCTAAATTAGTTATAAGCAACGAATTCTTAATTGCTCTTGCTTCGCTAATTTAAACATTTTGGTTACTATAATAAAGAATTCTTCACTTCTCTTTATTTGTAATAATTTCATTTCTTTCTTTTGAACATGGCGAAAGATTCTTAACTTCCTTTCATCCCTTAAAACCCATTCCATCCACTTTAAATTTTAAGGATTGTTCTCTGTTTGGCTATCTTGCCCTGTAAAGCCATCTTGTGTGTAGAATAAAAATCCAGTAAAGCCATCCTTTGACTCCATAGCCTAATGGACTGAAAATATTCAACCTTGCCCTTAGTTGACGAATTCCACCATTTTCAAACAAAATCAAAACTCTTGGACTTATAACTAGCCTAAAAATTTATGAGAACAAAGATAAATCATAAAGAGAGAGCCCTCTCTGGATGCGGATTGGATCTTGGCTAGATTCTTCTAAATACGAGGTTGGTTTGTGAATTTTCAGGGTATACTTTCCTTTTCCACAACTTCAAGGAAAACAGTGATAACAAGCGACACAATGGGTGGAGATAGTGAAAGAGAAAGAGGACATCAAGGAGGGAGGGACAAAGGGAGAGAGAGAGAAAGAGGGAGGGGGAGAGAAGGATAGAGGGAGAGAGAGAGAGAGGGAGGGAGTGGGAGGCAGAGAGCGAGAGGGAGAGGGAGGGAGACAGAGAACTGGAGATGGAGGGACATAGTAGGAGGGAGAAGAAGGGAGGCAGAGAGAGAGGGAGGGGGACAGAGATGGAGAGTGAGGGAGGGAGAGAGAGAGAGAGAGGGAGCATGAGGGAGAGAGAGGGGGAGAGAGAGAGAGGGAGGGAGGGAGATATGGAGGGGGAGGTGGGGAGAGAGCAAGACAGATGGGGAGGGAGATAGAGGGAGGGAGGAAGGGAGGGATGGGGGAGGAAGGGAGATAGAGGTAGGGGAAAAGAGAGGGAGGGGGGAGAGGAGAGAGAGGGAGGGAGTAGGAGAGAGAGAGAGAGAGAGAGCGAGAGAGAGCGAGCGGGAGAGAGAGCGAGTGGGAGGGAGAGAGGGAGAGAGAGAGAGATAGGGAGAGGGAGGGAGAAAGGGAGAGAGAGATAGGGAGAGAGAGAGGGAGAGGGAAAGGGAGGGAGATAGAGGGAGGAAGATATAGGGAGGGAGGGAGGGAGAGAAGAAGGGAGAGAGAGAGGGAGGGAGAGAGGGAGGGAGAGAAGAAGGGAGAGAGAGAGAGGGAGAGTGAGATGGAGGGAGAAAGGGAGGGAAAGAGAGAGAGAGAGAGGGAGAAGGAAGGGGAGAGAGAGAGAGAACAGGAGGGAGTCGAAGGGAGTGGGAGGGAGAGAGAGAGAGAGTGGGAGGGAGAGATAGAGAGGGAGGGAGGGAGGGAGAGAAAGAAAGAGGGAGCATGAGGGAGAGAGAGAGAGAGCGAGGGGGAGATAGAGGGAGGGGGAGCGGGAAGGAGAGAGAGAGAGAGGGAGAGGAAGAGAGTGGGAGAGAGATAGGGGTAGGGGGTGAGAGAGAGAGGGAGCGGGAGGGAGCGAGATTAAGCGAGGGACAGAGGGAGAGAGAGAGGGAGGGAGCGGGAAGTAGAGAGAGATATATGGAGGGAGGGAGAGGGAGGGATATGGAGGGAGGGGGAGAGAGAGGGAGTGGGAGTAAGAGTGAAAGGGAGAGAGAGAGATAGAGAGAGAGGGAGGGAGCGAGAGAGAGAGATAGAGAGAGAGATAGAGAGGGAGGGAGAGAGGGAGAGAGAGAGGGAGGGTGGGAGAGAGAGAGAGAGATGGAGAGGGAGAGAGGGAGATTGAGAGAGAGAGAGATAGAGACGGAGAGGGAGAGGGAGAGAGGGAGATGGGCAGAGAAGGAGAGGGAGATAGAGGGAGAGGGAGAGGGAGAGGGGGAGAGGGAGAGTGATAAGGAGAGTAGGAGAGGGAAAGTGAGAGAGAGAGAGAGATAGAGAGAGAGAATGTTAGAGATAGACAGAGAGAGGGCGTTAGGGATAGAGAGAGATAATGTCAGAGAGAGAGAGAGAGAGAGAGAGAGAGAGAGAGAGAGAGAGAGAGAGAGAGAGAGATAATGTCAGAGAGAGAGAGGGAGGGGGAGAGAGCAGGAGGGGTAGTGAGAGGGAAAGGGATAGAGAGGGAGAGAGAGAGAGGGGGAGAGAGAGAGAGGGAGGGAGGGAGGGAGAGAGAGAGAGGGAGGGAGGGAGGGAGGAAGGGAGGGGGAGAAGGAGAGAGAGAGTGGGGGAGAGAGAGAGAGAGGGAGGGGGAGAGAGAGAGAGGAAGGGGGAGGGAGGGAGAGGGAGAGAGAAAGAGAGGGAGCTAGGTAGAGAGGGAGGGATGGAGAGAGAGAGAGAGAGAGAGAGAGTGTCCAAGAGAGACTAATTGTAATTCGAAACATTGCTAATCAAAGTATTGAATTGAGAAAAAGTAATTGACACAACATAAAACAATTTCAAAATCTAATAGATTCATGCAATTTCAACCATTTATTTCCACTCTCATATTTTAATTATTTTCAATTTAATTTAATGTTCAAAATTATAATTAAATTTCCTTTTAGCAAGTTTTTTTTATTAGTAAATTACCTAGCCTGTCCCTTGCTCCTTTTATGTGTTGTTATTCATTTTTTTACAATTTAATTATTATTTATTTGAAGGAAAATAATGGCTCATTCCAAGTAACAAGTGGAATTCTAAGGAATAATATTTTTTATTTTAACGAATACTATTTTTCATTCTACCAATTTTCCTAAAATATCACTAAAAATTCTAGAATCTATATATAATTATTATAGATTAGAAGAATTTTACAATAATATCCTCAAACATTTGTGTCAATTTAAAAATAAGATTTTTTTTTACACTCATGGTATAAATATAAAATTTTAAAATTTTCCTATACTAAAACTAAATTCTTAAGATTTTAGAAAAAACTGATATAATTTTCACATTTGTCAATAGTATTCTTAATAGATTTATTTGTCAATAATATCCTTAATCCTTAATAAATTTATCGGTGTAAACTGATTCACGTCATCCAAAATATTAAACTCTCCTATATATATAAGTATAACTTTCTAAATACAAATTAATGTTAACGAAAACAAATTGAAATAACGTCATCCAAAATATTCAACTCTCCCATGCCTAAGTGAAACTATCTAAACACCAATTAATGTTAAAGAAAACTAGTTCAAGTAATCCCTTGAATTAGACTATAATAATAATTTGTTATACATTATTTAAATTTTTAAATTCTAGGAAATGATAAAGTGATGAATGAGACAAATGATAATATATAATCAAAGTGTAATTAGTAAATAAATAAATAAATAACCTCCCTTGAAATACTAGTCATAGCCGTGGTCAAAGTGGAAACACCCTCCATATATTTAGATTTTTATACTCATGTGAAATTAGTAAATAAATAAATAACCTCCCTTGAAATACTAGTCATAGCAGTGGTCAAAGTAGAAACACCCTCCATATATTTAGATTTTTATACTCATTTTATTAGGTATTTTATTTTCATATTTAATTCATTAATAAGTGTAAAAAATTTCATTTAAAATATTTTTTTAATTATTTAAATAAATTTAATTGAATATTATTAAATATTTTATTAATTATAATTTAATTTTAACATAAATTGTTTTTAGTGTCATTTTTGAAAGTTTTTGGATTTTTTTGGTTTATTTTTTCTAAAAGCCACACTCTACACTCTATAGCTTTGAACTTGCGATTTCTTAGGAGGAGAGACATGTTGTTAACCATTAGGCTCACTCAAGTTGTATAATTATTATTATTATCATCCAATTTTAAGGTCATGACCAAACCAAACATTGATGTAGGAGTCCCCTTGTCTATGGAACAAGGGACCCACCTCCGCTCAACAATTATGTAAACCATTAAAACCCCTAGGGTCAAACCAACCCATTTAAAAACTCCTAGGGTCAAGCCTACCAATATATAAAACAATTATTTTAAGAATTAATATAGATATGTTTTAAGCACTGATCTAACTTGAGCCAAGAGGGATCAAATTTCTTCTATGTAATTTTTCATTGTTTAAATCTTACTTTTGAATGCTATAGAGGTTACAAAAGATGTGCATTGAAATGGTTTTTTGGTTATTACTATATTTTCAAGTATAAGTGAATATTAATTTACATTAAAATATTTGATTCATAATCCACATGGGGCATTTTATTTTATAAAACTTTAAAATATATTCTCTTAACATTTTTCTCATTATAGATATATATGAAGTTGTTATCACCTATTTAGATATTTTTTTAAATATATAAGGTTTAAAAATTGTACTCACATAATTTTTTTGTTTACTTCTAACTAATTTTCATGAAATTTTATTAGTTCATATGGAAAACTAATTAAGCATGCATATCTTATTTGATTTTTCTTTTTTATTATAGCTCACGTTGTTTTTCTATTTAGAGAATATTGTATTCATATTTTAAGAGGTAACATGTATCAACTCCATGTTGAGCAAGGACATGCTTACACTCCAAAAGAATGAGTCTCTCTACCCAATTGTACATAAATAAAATAAATTATTCTCTCATTTAACATATTTACAACTTAACCTCTTACTTACCAAAACAATTAAATCATAAAATTATCATAACATGTCCTCAAATTTATGCATTACATATGTTTAATTAGTTTGATTTTATATATTTTTTATTAAAAAGTTAAATTTATAATGGTTACGAATATGTTGTTAATTAAGATGTAATGTGAATAAAACAAAAGGAAACTATTAGATTCTTATTGGTTATTGTATGTCTTCAAATTATGAAATACATATATATTAACATAGTTTATTAAATTAAATAGTTAATAATATTTAGCAAACATTGATTCATAATAAGCATCAAAACATTTAGCCTATGATGTACTTATATTATCCAAAAATAATAATAAAAAATAAATCAATTATAACTTTATTTTATATTATTGTTATTAATAAACATATAACTATAATATTTCCAAAATAATTAGTAACATTCTTCAAAATTTAAAGCATATTCAATACTAAATGATATGCTCTCTAAAATGGCAGGTTGAATATCTAATCTGACATGGTCAATGCAATCAAATGTTTTATTTAAGATATTATAATGGTTAAAAAATAATGAAAATATCCATATTATAGAAAAAATAAATAAAATCAAACGCAACACTATTTGAACAACTTGAGAGATTAGTTGTTTTTGCAACCAGTTGGAGTGGTCCGTGGAACATTGTTTCAACTACTTGGAGTGGTCTGTTCAGCTCATAAAAGGAAGAGCTCGTTGAAAGATGTGGCTCATGATCAGAGATATTTTTAACATAATCCAGCCATACACAAACATTCTAATTAAAATGTTCGACGTGTAACACAAAATTTATAATGAAATTGTTGCACGTGTACAAAATTGAAATATGAACGTTGGAGTGGTCAATTACTGAAACTTTACCGTTAGAAACCAAAAGATGTACAAAAACTCGCCAATGCCGATCCTGAAGTTGAAATGCAATTTCAAAATTTGAATTTCATCTAGTTGTTTCCTGTCAGAATATGCAAAAATGCTAGTGGTAAAAAAAATAGCCTCAAGTTGAAATGCAATTTAAATTTCATTGTGGTTTAGATATTTCTCTCCACTTCTCTCCCACGCAGCTTCCTACGCTCTCTGTTTATATGTGTGCAGTGGGAAGAGTCTGTGATGGGTTGTATTTGGTAGCGGCAACGAAAGTCCATGGTGGGTTACGTTTGGTGGAGGCAACACCAGTCCATTGAGAATTTTCTTTTGAATAAGGATGTTCCACTGCTTGAGAGGTAACATTGAGGAAGGCCATTGATCAGAAGACCATAGGACGTCCGCTGTATGGACAAAGCGTGAGATGCAATCAATGCTATTAAGGTAAGCACAAGTTTCCTATGCTATTGTCATTTTCTACACGCTTCACTAAATTTATTTTGAAATTGAAGGATATATTTCACTGATTTTTTTGATTTTTTTGAAGTTGAAGGAGACAGTTAAAGATTTCGGTGTTGAAATAGTTCTTTATATACTTCACTGATTTTTTTTTGAAATTTAGGGATATATTTCAATGATTTTTTTAAGTTGAAAGATATACTTGAAGATTTCAGCGTTGAAATAGTTCTTTATAATTTTAATGGTAAAGAGTTACATGGATTGTTGAATTAAATTTATTAGGTTAATTTCATATAAAAAATTTCTATTCACAAAGATGTTTCTAATTAGAGTTAATAACACCATACTCAGATTTCTGTTTGCATACTCCGCTTCCTAGTTAGGTGATGCTTTTGTTTACATATGATACTCAGATTTCTGTTTGCATTTCTTGGCTTCACTAGAATTTCGTTCTTACCTTTTTTCCCTGCCATGGCCATCCCCATGCCGTGCCTGTCTTTTCTATTCCCAGATTTGTTAGAGTAGATTCATGATGTTCCATCTGCCTGAGCATACCTATGAGGTTTTTCTTCTTTTATCCATTCACATATTTTATTTTTTATTATATATCTTTTACATAAAGTATGGTCCATGTGTTCTTTTAAATTCACTATTTAAAAAAATAATTATATAAAAAAAAGTTATAATGTATTATACGTTTTATTAGAGAAATTATTTGATGATTTTCAGTTTTATTTATATTTAAATTTTAATATCTTAAAATGGAATTTTTTTGTTATTTTGTAATATTGCACCTTTTCAAAAATGGACGGGGAAGAAAGTGACCTATTAAGAGAGAGAAACACACACAAAGTGAGTGTGGAAGGGAACGCAAGTGGTAGAGGTAAATAGAGGGAGAAAAAGGGAGAAAGTGAAGGAGAAGGAGGTAGAAGGAGACTAGAGAAATTGAAGGAGAGAGGGATAGGGTGCACAAGAGAGAGATACACACACAAAGTGAGAATTAAAGGGGATACATGTGGGGAGAGATGAACAAAATAAGAGGGAAACAAAGAAAATTAAGGAGAAATAGCTAGAGGGAGAATGGAGAAATTGAAGGAGACAAAGATAGGGGTGAGAGAGGGAGGTAGGAGAGAGGAGGGAGAGAGAGAGAGAAAAATTGAGAGAACTAGTGAGAGAGGGAGAGGGAGGGTGAGTGGCATGATGGGTGGAGATAGTGCAAGAGAAAGAGGATGTTGAGGAGGGAGGGACAAAGGGAGGGGGAGAGAGAGAGAGAGAGAGGGACGGAGGGAGAGATAGACGGAGTAATAGAGAGAGGGAGGGAGCGAAGAAGGGAGAGAGAGATAGAGAGGAAGTAGGAGGGAGAGAGGGAAAGAGCGAGAGGGAGAAAGCAAGAGGGATAAGGAGGGAGAGAGCGAGAGGGAGAGGGAGGGAGATAAAGGGAGGAAGAGAGAGAGAGAGAGGCAAGGGAGGGAGATAGTGAGAGGGAGCGGGAGAGAGAGAGAGAGAGAGAGAGAGAGAGAGAGAGAGAGAGAGAGGGAGGGAGGGAGAGAGAGAGAGAGAGAGGGAGCTGGAGGGAGAGAGGGATGGAGTGGGAGGGAGAGAGAGGGAGAAGGAGGGAGAGAGAGAGAGAGATACGGAGCGGGAGAGAGAGAGAGAGAGAGAGAGAGAGAGAGAGAGAGAGGGAGAGGGGGAGACATAGATAGGGAGAGTGAGGCAGATAGAGGGAGGGAGGAAGTGGGGTATCGGGAGGGAGAGAGAGAGAGAGGGAGCAGGAGGGAGAGAGAGAGAGATGTAGCATGAGGGATAGAGGGAGGGAGCATGAGGGAGGAAGAGAGAGAGAGAGAGGGAGCGAGAGAGAGAGAGGGAGCGAGAGAGAGAGAGGGAGAGAGAGAGAGAGAGAGAGAGAGAGAGGTAGGGATAGAGAGAGAGGGAGAGGGAGGGAGATATAGGGAGGGGGAGAAAGTGGGAGAGAGAGAGAAGGAGATATAGGGAGGGGGTGAAAGAGGGAGAGGGAGAGAGAGAGGGAGAGATATGGAGGGAGAGATAGAGGAAGGGAGAGGGAGAGGGAGAGGGAGAGAGAGAGAGAGAGGGAGGGGGAGATAGAGGGAGGGGCAGAGAGAGAGGGAGTGGGAAGGGGAGGGGCAGAGGGAGAGGGAGTGAGAGGGAGGGAGAGGGAAGGAGGGAGATAGAGGGAGGGGCAGAGAGAGAGAGAGTGGGAAGGGGAGAGATAGAGAGGGAGTGGGAGGGAGATAGAGAGAGAGAGAGAGATAGAGAGGGACAGGGAAGGAGGGAGATAGAGGGAGGGAGATAGAGGGAGGGGGAGAGAGAGAGAGGGAGCGGGAGGGGGTTGAATGGAATGTGAGGGAGAGAGACAGAGAGAGAGAGGGAGTGGGAGGGAGAGATAGAGAGAGAGGGAGGGAGGGAGAGAAAGAAAGAGGGAGCGGAAGGGAGAGAGAGAGAGAGCGAGCGGGAGATAGAGGGAGGATGAGCGGGAGGAAGAGAGAGAGAGAGGGAGAGGAATAGAGTGGGAGAGAGATAGGGGTAGGGGGTGAGAGAGAGAGGGAGCGAGAGGGAGAGAGAGAGGGAGGGAGCACGAGGGAGAGAGAGATATGGAGGCAGAGGAATGGACGGAGAGAGAGAGAGGGAGAAAAAGGAAGATAGATGGAGGGAGGGATAGGGAGGGATATAGAGGGAGGGGGAGATGGAGGGAGATAGATGGAGGGAGGGAGAGGGAGGGATATAGAGGGAGGGGGAGAGGGAGGGATATAGAGGGAGTGGGAGTGAGAGTGAAAGGGAGAGAGAGAGAGAGAGAGAGAGAGAGAGAGGGAGATGGAGAGAGAGAGGGAGGGTGAGAGAGGGAGGGAGAGAGAGGGAGAGGGAGATGCACAGAGAGGGAGAGGGAGAGTGAGAGAGTGAGAGAGAGAGAGAGAGAGAGAATGTGAAAGATAGAGAGAGATAGATAGATAAAGAGAGAGAGAGATAATTTCAGAGAGAGAGAGAGAGATAAAGAGAGAGAATGTCAGAGATAGAGAGACATAGAGAAAGATAATGTCAGAGAGAGAGAGAGAGAGTGTTAGAGAGGAGAAATAAGGGGAGTGGGAGATGGAGGGAGAGGGAGGTAGGGAGAGACAGAAGGAGGGAGAGGGAGGGAGAGAGAGAGATGGAGAGATAGAGGCAGACAGATGAAGGGAAGGAGAGGGAGGGACACAGAGGGAGTGGGAGAGAGCGGGAGGGGTAGTGAGAGGGAAAGGGATAGGGAGGGAGAGAGAGAGGGAGTGAGGGAGAGAGATATATAGAGAGAGAGGGAGAGATGGAGATGGAGAGAGAGAGAGAGAGAGAGAGAGGGGGGGGGGGTTGGGAGAGAGAGTGAGGGAGAGGGAGAGAGAGAGAAAGAGGGAGAGGGAGAGAGGGAGAGGGAGAGAGAGAGAGAGAGAGATAGAGAGAGATAGAGATGGATAGAGAGAGCGAGAGAGAGAGAGAGAGAGAGAGAGGGAGAGAGAGAGATAGTGTCCAAGAGAGACTAATTGTAATTCGAAACATTGCTAATTGAAGTATTGAATCAAGAAAAAGTAATTGACACAACATAAAAAAATTTCAAAATCTAATGGATTCATTTGTTTCCACACTCAACTTTTAATTATTTTAAATTTAATTTAATTTTCAAAATTATAATTAAATTTCCTTTTAGAAAGTTTTTTTATTAGTAAATTACCTAGCTTGTGTTGTTATTCATTTTTTTCCAATTTAATTTTTAGTTATTTGAATAAAAATAATTTACTTTTAAAATATATTTGAATAAGATGATCATTTTTAGCTAAAAATAAATAAATAAATAATATTATGACCCTAATGGAGTAATTAAAAAAAGGCTAAAAAGGAAAAAAATTTCATAATTTTTTTCCCAAACTTACTAGAAATTTCTCAAAAAAATATAGTTCAATGTGATGGATAAAAAATTAGTTCTTCTTAATCTTATTCCATTTCTTCTTAATATTAACCCATTTTCAAAAGGTTGAGATTATTGAAATTTTAAAAAAGGAGCCTAGGAGGGAAAAAAAGAAACTCTATTTTCATTGTTTACTATTTTCATTCATAGTCCATTCCAAGTACCAAGTCGAATTCTAAGGAATAATGTTTTTTATTTTAATTAATATTATTTTTCATTCTACTAATTTTCCTAAAATATCACTAAAAATTCTAGAATCTATATATAATTATTATAGATTAGAAGAATTTTACAATAATATTCTCAAACATTTGTGTCAATTTGAAAATAAGATTTTCTTTTACACTCATGGTATAAATATAAAATTTTAAAATTTTCCTATACTAAAACTAAATTCTTAAGTTTTTAGAAAAAACTGATATAATTTTAGCATTTGTCAATAGTATTCTTAATAAATTTATTTGTCAATAATATCCTTAATCCTTAATAAATTTATCGGTGTAAACTAATTCACGCCATCCAAAATATTAAAATCTCCTATATATAAGTATAACTTTCTAAATACAAATTAATGTTAATGAAAAATAATTGAACTAACGCCATCCAAAATATTCAACTCTCCCATGCCTAAGTGAAACTATCTAAACACGAATTAATGTTAAAGAAAACTAGTTCAACTAACCCCTTGAATTAGACTATAATAATATTTTGTTATACATTATTTAAATTCTTAAATTCTAGGAAATGATAAAGTGATGAATGAGACAAATGATAATATATAATCAAAGTGTAATTAGTAAATAACTAAATAAATAACCTCCCTTGAAATACTAGTCATAATAGTGGTCAAAGTGGTAACACCCTCCATATATTTATATTTTTAGACTCATTTTATTAGGTATTTTATTTTTATATTTAATTCATTAATAAGTGCCAAAATTTGCATTTGAAATATTTTTTGTAATTATTGATATAAATTTAATTGAATATTATTAAATATTTTATTAATTATAATTTAATTTTAATATAAGTTATTTTTAGTGTTATTTTTGAAAGTTTGTGGATTTTTTTGGTTTATTTTTTCTAAAATCCACACTCTACACTCTCTAGTTTTGAACTTGCGACTTCTTAGGAAGAAAGACATGTTTTTAACCATTAGGCTCACTCAAGCTGTATAATTATTATTATTATCATCCAATTTTAAGGTCATGACCAAACCAAACATTGATGTAGGAGTCCCCTTGTTTATGGAACAAGGGACTCACCTCCGCTCAACAATTATGTAAACCATTAAAACCCCTAGGGTCAAGCCAACCCATGTATAAAACAATTATTTTAAGAATTAATATAGATATGTTTTAAGCACTCATCCAATTTGTATAGTTGGGTCTATATTTTATCCATTTATTGAGACAGTGCAATTGTTTGAGACAAGCTAAGGCTTGTGATTGACACCTCCGTGAGAGGGAGGATGATTATAGTATCCATGCATGTTTGAAACCTCCATGAGAGGTAGGATGGTTAAGGTATCTTGTTATTATTGCTATCTCGCTATGATGTTCATGATTATGTTGTTTGAATCACTATTTTCGTTAGACCAAAACCCGCAGGCATTAGTCTCCGCTACAATTGCCAAAGTTACGATCCATGAGAGGCGGTTAGTCCATGTCACGAAACACACGGGGAGCATTGAACCCAATGTCCAACAATATCCCCCCCAACAAGAGCTGGGCGAGTTTTGAACTCGAGACATGTCGCTCTGATATCACTTGTTGGAATCACGATTACCGTTAGACCAAAACCTGTAGGCGTTAGTCCATGTCGCGAAACACACGGGGAGCATTGAACCCAATGTCCAACATATGTATAGTATACCATAACACTTGATTTGATTTCCTAGAGGTATAGGAATCATTAGATACCAAATGAGAGCAGTCTTGAATGAGGACACAGACCCAACTCTTCCTCTTTGTTTGAGCTCCCAGAATGAGGAATTGAGATAGAGGACTCCTGGGGTTGAGGGAACTATGTACAATAGGGAATATTCCCTATCTGTTACCCAGGGTTGAGAATAATGCTCCTCTCTCCCTCTCTCTCTCTCCCTCCCTCTCTCGCTCTCTCTCTCTCTCCCACCTCTCTCTATCTCCCCTGTATCACTCCCTCTTTGTCCCTATCTCTCTCACTCTCTCTCTCTCTCTCATTCTCTCATTCTCTCTCACTCCCCACTCTCTCTCACTCTCTCTCCCTCTCCCCCACTCTCTCTCACTGCCCCACTCACTCTCTATCTCTCTCTCCCACTTCTCTCTCTTTGTAGTTGCCCCTCTCTCTCTCTCCCTCTTTGTCTCCCCCCTCTCTCTCTCCATCCCTCTTCCCCTCTCTCTCTCCTCTCTCTCTCTCTCCCCTCTATCTCTCACTCTCTCTCTCTCTCCCTCTCTTTCTCTCTACCCCCTCACTTTCTCTCTATCCTCCTCTTTCTATCTGTATCTCTATCTCTATCCCCCACCCTGTCTCTCTATCTCTATCCCCCACCCTCTATCTCTCTCTCTATCCCCCACCCTCTCTCTCTCTCTCCCCCCTTCTATCTCTTCCTCACTCTCCCTCTCTCTCTTTCTCTCTCTTGCACACTCACTCCCTCTCTCTCTCTCTCTCTCTCTCTCTCTCTAAATTCCTCCCTCTCTCTCACAAACACACACTCCCTCTCTCTATCCCTATCACACTCCCCCCCTTTCTCTCTCTCTCCCTTGCTCTCTCTATCTCTCTCTCTCTCTCCCCCCCATCTCTCTCTCCATCCCCCTATCTCTCTTGCCCTCTCTCTCTTTCTCTCTCCCTCCCTCTCCCCCTCTCTCTTCCCCCCCTCTCTCTGTCTCTCTCCCCTCCCCTATCTCTCACCTCACTCACCTCTCTCTCTCTCTCTCTCTCTCTCTCTCTATCACACACACACACACACCTCCCCACTCTCTCTCTCTCTCCCAGTCTCTCTCTTACTCTCTTTCTCCCTCTCCCAGCCTTTCTCTCTCCCTCCCTCTCTCTCCCTTCCCCCTCTCTCGATGCTCCCCTCTCTTCCCCCCCTCTCACCCCTCTCACTCTCTGTCCCCTCCCCCCTCTCTCTCTCTCTCACACACACACACACACACTCCCTCTCTCCCTCTCTCCCACCTATCTCCCTCTCTCTCTCTCTCTCTCACACACACACACACATACTCCCTCTCTTTTAATCTCTCTCTCACATACGTATACACACACTCTCTCTCTCCCTCCCTCGCCCCTTCCCTCTCTCTCTCTCTATCCTCTCCTTTCTCTTTCTCTCTCTCTCTCTCTCTCTCTCTCTCTCTCTCTGACCCTCGCTCTCTCGTTCTTTCTCTCTCCCCCCCACCCTTGAGATCTCTCTCTCCCCCACCCTCACACACTCTCTCTCTCACACACGCTCTCTCTCTCTCCCACCCTCGCTCTCTCTCTCCCCTCTCTCTCTCTCGTCCCACCTTCTCTTTCTCTCCCCTCTCAATCTCACTCTCTCGCCCCCTATCTCTCTCTATCTCTCCCTCGTTCACTCCCCCCCCCCTTTCTCTATCCCTCTCTCTCCCCCCCCCTTTTCTCTATCCCCCCCTCTCCCCCCAAACCTCACAGTACCTCTCTCCCAGTCACTCACTCTCTCTCTCTCTTCCCCCCCCCCCTCTCTCTCTCTCTCTTCCCCCCCCCCCTCTCTCTCTCTCTCTCTACCGCCCCTCCCTCCCTCTCTCTATCCATCTCCCTCTCCCTCTCCCCCCCTCTCTCTCTCTCTCTCTCCCACCCTCGCTCTCTCTCTCCTCACCCTTCCCCCCCTCTCTCTCTCTCCACCGTCCCCAACCCTCTCTCTTTATCACCTTATCTCGCCCCCTTATCCCCCTCCCTTTCTCTCTCTCTCTCTCTCTCTCTCTCCCCCCCTCACTCTCTCTCTCTCCATATTACCCTCCCTCTTCCCCCTACCTCTCCCTCCATCTCCCCCTCTCTCTCCCCCCCCTCCCGATATCACTCTCTCTCTCTCTCTCTCTCTCCAGCTCTGCTCCCCTCTCTCTGTCGCTCTCCCTCTCCCCCCTCTCTCTATCCCTCTCCCCCACTCTCTCTCTCTCTCTCTCGCCAACACCCCCTCCCTCTCACACACCCCCCCGCCCTCCCTCTCACACACATACAAGCACACACACACTCCCTCTCTCTCTGTCCCTCTCCTCCTTGTCATCTCTCTCTCTCTCTCTCTCTCTCTCTCTCTCTCATTATTATCATTATCGTTAAACGATTATTGTATCATTTCACATGAACAATCCGCATAATGTAGCCAAAAAAAAAAACATGTTATCAATTAAAAATAAAAAATCATCATATTATCTAAAAAGATACAATCATTATATCATCAAAGAAAAAATAAACATATTATTATGATATAAAATATACAAAAGAAAAAAATACATACATAAACACATACACATTAGACATGCAAAAGATTTCAACATTATATTATGTTTCACTACATTTATTTCATCTAATTAGCATAAGCACACCATGATATAACATAAACAATCAAAAAATTCTTTCATTTAAAAGTATGCAGAAAATATACCATACAAAAACACATAGATATTATAACTAAAAATACAGATTTGGATTATAGACGAAGAATAGAACATAGAAATATAAAAACACTATGACTTAGATATGGCGGGTACCGAGACATGGATTAAAAAAATAAAACATAAAAACTTGAAAGCATTATATCTTAAAGCTAGACAAATACTGAAAAATAGATGAGATACATTAGGGAATTTTACTCCAATATATGTAAACAGAACCAAAGAATAAAACATGAATATAAAATAAATATAACAATGTTACTTATGGATTAAGTGTTTGAACAAATCCAATAAGTTAAATATTTATAGATTAAGTGTTTGAACAAATCCTCTAAGTTAAATATTTATAGATTAAGATTATAGAAAAGCCAAAGAAAAAGCTAGATCAACAACAAATACAAAATACAGAGCGGGTTTGGGATGTGCGAAAGAGTATTAATGAGCGTTTTGAAAATGAAGACAGGCTCATACATAATATTGGCTCATACATAATATTGGCTTTAAAGGTTCCCGAACACCGGGAGACGACAAAAAGGGTTCGATTCATGCATGGGAGGATATAGATGATAGATAGATACATAAGGAGGATGTACAAGTGATAAAAGAAAAAGAGGCAGCCATACATATATATATATATATATATATATACACAGATTCCCTCAAGAAAAAGCATGATCACAGCTTACCACCACAACGTCTATAACCAAAAAAGGAGCAGATCTTTTTTACCAAATGTGATTCAACGTACGAATTTTTACCATTTAACAATCACAGTTTAACACAATACCAAATATGATTCAACTTACGAATTTTTACCATTGCACAACAAAGTACATTTTTCCATTGAACAACAAAATACCAAATAATTCAACATAGGAATTTTTACCATTTAACAACAAAATACATTTTTCCCATTCAACAACACAATACCAAATATAATTCAACGTACTTAAGAATATCAGATATCAAATATGATTTTGTTTGTTGTTGATTTTCCAATTCAAGAAAAATATCAAATATCAAATATGATTTTGTTGGTTGGTGATTTTCCGATTCAAGAAAAATATCACATATCAAATATGATTTTGTTTGTTGGTATGCCTCATTAAACTTGCTCAAAAGACTGTAGTCACGTTTCGTTATTTTGAGATCAGCGCAAGAAACAGATGACTTCGTTATTTTGAGATCAGGGCAAGAAAATCGAAAGAAAGGTAAACGAGATCAGGTCAGGCAAGAAGATTGAAAAAAAAAAAGGAAACGAGATATAACATTCAAATATATAAAATTGAAAGAAAAGTAAAAATTAAAAAGAAAATCAAAAGAAGAGTAAAATTTAAAAAAAATTAATGGGATTGGGTAGCCAGAACAGAACAGAGCCATTAAAGATTAAGGATCAAAGGGCATAGTAGATTAATGCGATTAGGGATCGAGCATAAAGATTAGGCCAGACAGATACTAAAGGAGGAGATTTAGAGGTAGTTCAGAGATGAACTCACGTCTAGATCCAATCACTAATCCAGAGGTATAAAAACATGATAGGATAGGTGAGGGGAAAGTCAATTGTAGGAATTTTTACCATTGCACAGAAAAGTACATTTTTCCATTGAACAACAAAATACCAAATAATTCAACATACGAATTTTTACCATTGAACAACAAAATACATTTTTCCCATTCTACAACACAATACCAAATATGATTCAACGTACCTAAGAATATCAGATATCAAATATGATTTTCTTTGTTGGTGATTTTCCCATTGAAGAAAAATATCACATATCAAATATGATTTTGTTTGAAAGACTTTCGTTATTTTGAAATCAGGGCAAGAAACATATGACTTTGCTATTTTTGAGATCAGGGTAAGAAGATCGAAAGAAAGGTAAATGAGATCAGGTCAAGGCAAGAAGATTGAAAAAAAATGTAAAACGAGATATAACATTCACATATATAAAAATGAAAGAAAAGTAAAAATTAAAAAGAAAATCGAAAGAATAGTAAAAATTAAGATGATAGAAGAAGAGGAGGAGACGTAGAGGTAGTTCAGAGATGAACTCACGTCTAGATCCAATCAGTAATCCAGAAGTACAAAAACATGACAGAACAGGTGAGGGGAAATCACATGAAAACAGGGGAAGGTCAATTGCAGGAATGACAGATTGATATGGTGGGTCATGGGTTTTAATGAGGAAGGACAAGAACATTGAAAATTCAATTCTACTTTAAACTGAAGAATATAAAATTTAAAATGAAGAATATAAAATAAATACCAGAAACACATACCTGCAACAAATACTTTCTGATTCCCTCCTCCTCTCAATTGATGACACAACGTCTTTCATTCGTCCATGCATCCATCCTTTCTCGCTGATGGTCAATTCAGTAGTCTCTATTAAAAGCTACAGACAAAGACCCACCAGATAAAACACTTGCAATCATAGTTACCGAAAACATTGACATTATACAGTTTGTACAGATGATAAAAGAAGAATTGGAGGATGAACTTGGAAAATACAGATGATAGAAGAAAAAGAAGATGAACTTGGAACTATTCCTTGAGAGGCAGCTCTGGACCGTTAAAAGGAGCGTATCACAGCTTACCACCACAACGTCTATAACCAAAAAAAAGCTTGAGATGCTTTTCAAGAAATTCTTTTTCCACATCCACGTCATCCGGTTCAAACCAGTTGGGTTTTCTTAAATTTAAATTTTGAATGTTGACGGTTGAATTTGAATTTAAGGTGTAATCTTTGATATTCGGTAATAATAAGTACTTTATTAATCTTGGCGGAGGCCCTTTATGGTCCTCTGCCTTCTGCTGTTAACAATTAGGTGTGCGTTCCTCCACTGTTTCCATTTCCAATTAGAGCGTTTTTTCTGTCCTCAATTTAGATGATGCAGTAACTCTGTCGGGTGTCAACACCGGGAGACGACGAAGAGGGGGTTCGATTCATGCATGGGAGACCCGGGAGTGCCGATGGCTTCGTGGGTTTAGCAATTACCCCATTTAAGTGTAATTAATATTTGTAAAAGATTGGGTTAATTGGGTAAATTAAAAAATAATTGAATTACAAAAAATAAAACACAAAGCTGGTAATCTCATAAATATCATTCATTTACAGAAATTACAATCATTTACTGTAGCTACAATCCGACGTGGGAGAGTGGACTAGAATGGACTCGCGTGGCTTCTATTATATTCTATTATATTGTTATATTCCTAAATTATATTTATTCTTTACTAATATGTATCATATTTTATTTTAGTTGAAGTGGAATCACTATCACAATCATCAGAATGTATGGTTTTTTATTTTAATTAAATGGTTCTTAAATTATATTTATTCTTTAATAATATATATTTTATTTTATTTTAGTTCAAGTGGAAATGTAAAGTTTCTTTTCCAATTAAATCGGTTTTTCTAAAGAAATATAGAGAACTGTAGATGATATAATAATTATGATAAATGTTTATTAAAATAAAAAATTCAAATAGGTATTTTGAAATTTTTAATTTTTAATATAACATAAGAGGTTAAGAAAATTCAAATTATTGTCAATAATTTGAAATTACATTTTAATAGGAGTATATAGACAACGTTTCCAAGTGAAAAGTGTTTTTTTCTATTTTCAACTTTTTTTTTTTTTGTTAATTCCGTAGGACCTGTCTTTTCTATTATTTAGAGCAAGTTGCCAAATAAATACATCAAGGAGAAGAGCCTCAACCTGCCCAAAGGGAAACCAGGTCCGTTGGCCATCTTAAAAAGTTAAAGGCCAACCAAAATCGATACTGTTTCAGTCTATCTGTAGCAACTAGAACTACGCGACTATGTCCATAATACTTACATATACAGCAACAACTATAATATCGCTGAACAAAAAACATATATAAACAAAAAGAAATTAAGAAGCCTAGCCATCATAAGAGTGCACAGAGGCTGGATCTTCAGCAGATGACCCAAACAAGTCCACCCACTGCATATCTCGCAGCTGCTCTTCAATGCGTCCAATACGATCATTCTGCTTCTGCTGAATCTTGGTCATGGTAGTCATGTCCAATTTGATATGGTTGAGCTCAAATAACAGCGAGGAATGAGCATCCCATTCCTTCATACTCATGAGAGCTTGGGCAAGAAGACATTTAAATCGCCAATACATCTTTACTGTTTGCTGGAAAAGGGATACCCTGCCCCTAGTGCTACCAGGGTCTAGCAGGAAATCCATGGTGTCTCGCTGGTGCTGGAGATCTACGCCGACTTCCAAACTCTGCTTCTCCCAGTCTTGTATATTCTTACGAATAGGGAAACAGGTGCTAGAAGTGTACAAATTAACCAAACTTTCAACCACCTGTTCATTGGTTTTACGCCCTCTCTTACTAGAGCGTGAACAGATTTTTGTTGCTTTCCCCTTAGCTCTTGATTTGGAAGCTGGAAAAGTTGATTTTGTCATACTAGCACCCAGAAATCCTGTGATAGACAAATAGGCAACAGAGCGGAATAGTAAGGCTGGGACTCGAAAATATGTATGAGGAGTTTTGAAGAGGTGCATAGTGGCAAAATGCGATAAGCCAAACAAAATTAATCTGCGCACGTAAATGGGTCATATTGACCAAGTATATGCCTCATCCGGGAAAAGGCGGAGAAGAGACCCAAAACCTCACGGAAGCTGGCATACCACGGCAGTAAACGCCCGTATTGCCGCAAAATAGCCTTGCATAGTAGGCGGGAGAAGACTTGCAAAGACAAAAGATTAAACGAGGGAAATAAACCCACATCATAATTCTTGACAAACCATATCGCAGAGAAGATGTAACGAACCCCACGAGCCGGTAGATGAAATAAAAAACCCCCCGCCTTTCCACCAACCCAGCTTTTGCGTAGTAGCCGGGGAAAGAGTTGCATAGATAGAAGAAAAAAGCGACAAAATAAACCCAAAGCAGAATTTTGCGAAACCATATCATACAACAATTATTAAAAAACCGGATCGCGAAACAAGGATCAATCTTCTCATCATCATGTAAACCCATCACCTTTGAGGAATCCATGTCGTATTGCGGAGAATGAACGGTGTTAACGAGGATAAAAGAAAGGTAATACATACCAAAACGCTCTAATGAAATGCTAAAACCGACGGAAAGCACCCCCCAAATGATCCTGTTATGCTTGTGGCAACCCACAAAATTCAACCAAAAGAAAATACAAATGAAAATAAAACCGACGATGCAACCGACTATGAAGAGCCATCTCATCGAGCATGCGAAGGTATGATTACTATCAATCATGTCCTCATACCGAGATCTTGAGCATAATGAGCAAATGACAGCCCGACTCAAGCGGTTAAGGGATCCGACACCGAAAGGCTCGGCACGCACCTTGATCGGGGGTTGTTTCGCATATCTCCGGCTCGAAGATCTCTCGTCTACTATAAGTTGCGAGAGAGTAAAATTCAACATTCCAATCCCTAGCGAGAGGAGTGATATCTAGGTGTCGATCACGATTCGACAACCCCAATTTTCCAAATAGTCAAATCTGCTTCATTGCAATCTCTTCGTATGTGAGACGGAATAATGTAATGTAATTGAGGGACCAAAGCTCGAATTTCTTGTAGCAAAGTTTCTGTGCACCAACTTTTACTAATTTTATCCCGATTTATACCTTCTTGAAGTTTAGTGAAAGCTCCAACAACCATAGCAGTAGTCGCCTTCAACAATAAACCGATGGAACTGTTCACGCTACGCTATGATTAATCCATGGTGAAGAGAAGTTAATTCTGCTTCATTGTTCATAGCATACCCCAAATCCAGAGCATAAACCCGGCATACTTCACCATGGGAATTTCTGAACACACTTCCTATACCAACTTGCCCGGGATTGCCTTTAGAGGCCCCATCGAAATTAAATTTGATAAATCCCAAAGTAGGCGATTTGCCAACATTGAGGGATTTGTAGCCGCGGAGGTCGAACTTCTAGAGATTAGTCTGCTAACATTTGTGGATGGAGGTTTAACCGATGCAAAATTTGTACTTCAAATCCTTTTGCCTTCCAATCATCTTGGAGCCATTTTTCAACCAGGGATAGTTTCTCGGAGGTTGGCAAGCACCTTTTCCCAAATCTTATAGTTAGTAATGTCCTCCCCTTGGAAAATTCGATGATTACGTTCCTTCCCGAGAGATCCCAAATTAAAAAAACCCGGTACCAATTGCCATGCTCGATTTAAAGCCACACATTTATATCCTACTTTTTTGCCAATTCAAAACGGTGTTAATCACACTCGGCGAGGATCACGGTCGGTGCGCTCGAAGGTAAATTCTAAACTGCGCCAAAGAGGTACAACATAATCACGACTATTAAAAAATATGGTCGGTGGTTTCATTGGCTTGTCCGCAAAAAGAGCATATCGATGGGCCTATCATTCCTCGATTTTGCATATTGAACCACGTGAGAATTTTTTCGATGACTAACCGACCCATAAGAAGTAAGCCACTTTTGGCCGATGAAACATGGACCGGATTTTCTTCCAAATAGGAGAACGAGGAACATGATTATGATGACCTTGGATATGATAACCCTCATTAATAGTAAACATTTCTTTTGGTTGATAGCCCCAACGAAGGATGTCCGTCCCTGGTTTGTATCTTGATTTTCCCTGGTCTGCATCTCACGGTCATAATTATGCCATTGCAGAGTGTCCCGGTGCGCCGATCCCATGCCACTTTCTCTTTCCATTTCCACCCAGTGAGTTAGCTGATGCTTGAGTCCAATAATTGGAGACCAATCGGTGGTGTGGAGTATTAGTAAATAAGAAGAGTTCAGCAAGATCTAAGCAAGTAAATAATTTCTCTCTTTGTTGCCATGAATCCTCCCAAAAAAAGAGTAGTTGTGCCATCCCTCACTTCCCAAAAGCTATGCTTTGGCGAATAAGAAATCGGTTGCCCGCTACAAGATTCCAAATCGCCGATCCTTTAGGAACAACATCAATTTTAAATTTTGTAGCAATAGATCGGGGCATCTCATACTTTGTTTCCCATAGTGTCTTCCACAATTCATTTCCCCCCTTGGAGCCACCGCCACCGCAGTTTTGCACCCATCACTTGATTAAGGAGTAAGGGATCATGAAGACCTAGCCCCCCCCCCTGCGATTTATATTTAATCGATGTATCTGCCACGATACTAAAGGCCACTTCCTATTATTTTGCGATCCTTGCCAAAGAAACTTTGTAAAGAGATCGACCAATTGATTACGGATACTTTTCGGGGCTGCTCTACCCGAAAGTTGATATATAGGAATAGATTGCAGAAGCTGATTTCAATAAAATTAGTCGACCAGGGAGCATTAAGAACTTGAAACACCCAGTTTTCGAATTTTTGTTCCATCTTTATAATGAGATCACACCAATCTGCAACTCTTAACCTGGGTTTTACATAATGGTACACCCAAGTATTGCATGGGGAAAGAACCAATACGAAAACTAAGGAGACGAGCAAGGTACTGTTGACAAGCATTGTTGATATTAAAGAAATAAACATGAGATTTATCTTTGTTCAC
Source organism: Pinus albicaulis (assembly GCA_034641835.2). NCBI lineage: Eukaryota > Viridiplantae > Streptophyta > Pinopsida > Pinales > Pinaceae > Pinus > Pinus albicaulis. Next base: position 175,141 of record JAXQQM020090296.1, read on the forward strand.
AAGCATACCTAAGGCCTCCATAAAGATATCCAAAATAGAAAGAATTTTTTCTGATCTCACGGACTGAAGCTTCACAAAAGAGTAAGATATCATCAACAAATTGTTGATGAGTCGGAGTAATAGTAGGACCCCGAGTTTCAAACCATGCGGCTAGCGCTCTCGAGAGAGAGGCTTTAAGTAGACAACCAAGCCCTTCTACTGACTATGATAAACAATAAAGGAGATAAAGGATCTCCCCTGGGAAAAGGCCTCTTGAGATATTAAAAAGGGTCAGTGATGGAATGCCATTAACAAGAATAGAGAAATTCGGTGTCGATATAAAAGAGAAAAGCCATTGCAACCAATGCCGATCGAACCCAAAACTCTTAAGAACTACCAAAAGGTAGGACCAGACTTATACGATCATATGCTTTTGCTAAATCTAATTTCATCATCATACCTTTAACCCATTTGGTTTGTAACGAATGAATGGCTTCTTGAGCGATAACTATCCCATCCCGGAATTTGGCGACCCTGTAACAAAGCCAATTTGCTCTGGGGAAATAAGTTGCAGAAGAAGGGGTTTAAGGTTCGTTGGTCAACCCGCTTCGGTTGTGTTCACCCGACCCGGTTTCAAATCCCGCCCGCGACCAAATAAAATTTTCGCCTATTCGTAGGAATATACAAGATTGGGAGAAGCGAGTTTGGAAGCCGGCGTAGATCTCCGACACTAGCGAGACACCATGGATTTCTGCTAGACCTTAGTAGCACTAGGGGTAGGGTATCCCTTTTTCGACAAAGCTGTAAATATGTATTGGCGATTTGAATGTCCTCTTGCCCAAGCTCTCATGAGTATGAAGGAACGAGGGATGCTCATTCCTCGCTGTTATTTGAGCTCAACGATATCAAACCTGGACATGACTACCATGACCAAGATTCGAGTAGAAGCGAGAATGATCGTATTGGACGCATTGAAGAGCAATGCGAGATATGCAATGGGTGGAGTTGTTTGGGTCATCTCGCTGAAGATCCAGCCTCTGTGCACTCTTTTTGATGCTTCTTAATTTCTTTTTTGTTTATATATTTTTTTTGTTCAGCGATATTATAGTTGTTCTTTGTCTACGTAAGTATTATGGACATAGTCGCGTAGTTCTAGTTGCTACGGATAGACTGAAATAGTATCAATTTTGGTTGGCCTTTAACTTTTTAAGATGGCCAACGGACTTCGGTTTCCCTTTGGGCAGGTTGAGGCTCTTCTCCTTGATGTATTTATTTGGCAACTTTCTCTCAATAATAGAAAAGACTCCTACAAAATTAACAAAAAAAAAGTGTCAAAATTTGCATTTAAAATATATTTTTTTAATTGTTTATATAAATTTAATTGAATATTATTAAATATTTTATTAATTATAATTTAATTTTAATATAAATTGTTTTTAGTGTCATTTTTGAAAGTTTGTGGATTTTTTTTGGTTTATTTTTTTCTAAAATCCACACTCTACACTCTCTTGCTTTGAAATTGCAATTTCTTAGGAGGAGAGACATGTTTTTAACCATTAGGCTCACTCAAGTTGTATAATTATTATTATTATCATCCAATTTTAAGGTCATGACCAAACCAAACATTGATGTAGGAGTCCCCTTGTTTATGGAGCAAGGGACCCACCTCTGCTCAACAATTATGTAAACCATTAAAACCCCTAGGGTCAAACCAACCCATTTAAAAACTCCTAGGGTCAAGCCAACCCATATATAAAACAATTATTTTAAGAATTAATATAGATATGTTTTAAGCACTGATCTAACTTGAGCCAAGAGGGATCAAATTTCTTCTACGTAATTTTTTCATTGTTTCAATCTTATTTTTTGAATGCTATAGAGGTCACAAAAGATGTGCATTGAAATGGTTTTTTTAGTTATTACTATATTTTCAAGTATAAGTGAATATTAATTTACATTAAAATATTTGATTTATAATCCACATGGGGCATTTTATTTTATAAAACTTTAAAATATATTCTTTTAACATTTTTTCTCATTATAGATATATATGAAGTTGTTATCACTTGTTCACATATTTTTTTTAAATATATACGGTTTAAAAAATTGTACTCACATAATTTTTTTTGTTTACTTCTAATTACTTTTCATGAAATTTTATTAGATCATATGGACAACTAATTAAGCATGCATATCATATTTCTTTTTTCTTTTTTTTACTATAGCTCACATTATTTTTCTATTTAGAGAATATTGTATTCATATTTTAAGAGGTAACATGTATCAACTCCATGTTGAGCAAGGACATGCTTACACATTGCCTTCAGAGCTCCCAAAAGAATGAGTCTCCCTACTCAATTATACATGAATAAAATAAATTATTCTCTCATTTAACATATTTGGAACTTCACCTCTTACTTACCAAAACAATTAAATGATAAAAAATATAAGAACATGTCCTCAAATGTATGCACTACATATGTTTAATTAGTTTGATTTTATATATTTTTTTATTAAAATGTTAAAGTTATAATTGTTACTAATATGTTGTTAATTAAGATGTAATGTGAATAAAACAAAAGGAAACTATTAGATTCTTATTGGTTATTGTATGTCTTCAAATTATGAAATACATATATATTAACATAGTTTATTAAATTAAATAGTTAATAATATTTAGCAAACATTGAATCATAATAAGCATCAAAAAATTTAGCTTATAATATACTTATATTATCCAAAAATAATAATAAAAAATAAATAAATTATAACTTTATTTTCTATTTTTTATTATTATTAATTGTAAAAAAATTAATATATAATTTTAAAATAAAACATATCACAATCATTTTAATCATCAAAATTCAATCACACTTTGCAAAAATATTTGATATATATATATATATATATATATATATATATATATATATATATATATATATATATATATATATATATATATATATATAGCTTTTATACAATTGATTATACCTATTGTAAATAGATACTCAAATACCAAATTTATAATTTACAAACATAACTACATTTTACAATATGAGAAATATTTACTTTATTTTATTGTAAATAGATACTCAAATACCAATTTTATAATTTACAAATATAATTACATTTTTACAACATGAGAAATATTACTTTTTTATAATTTACAAATATAACTACATTTTACAACATGAGAAATATTTACATTATTTTCAAAGTATGATTAATTTTAAACCAAATATATAAATATCTTTCTCATAATTTATAAATGAAGTAACGGGTGATTAAAATTTTTAATTATTCTTTATTTTAAATATTAAAATAATAAACATATAACTATTATATATCCAAAATAATTAGTAACATTCTTCAAAATTTAAAGCATATTCAATACTAAATGATATGCTCTCTAAAATGGCAGAGTTGAATATTTAATATGACATGGTCAACGCAATCAAATGTTTTATTTAGGATATTATAATGGTTAAAAAAATAAATAAAATATCCATATTATAGAAAAAAAATAAATAAAATCAAACGCAACTTAGTTGCTTTGCAACCGATTGGAGTGGTCCGTGGAATTGGAGTGGTCTCAGTTCAGCTCTGAAAAGGAAGAGTCTAGGTTGAAAGACGTGGCTCAAGATCGGAGATATTTTTAACATAATCCAACCATACACAAACATTCTAATTAAAATGTTCGACGTGTAACACAAAATTTATAATGAAAATGCTGTACGTCTACAAAATTAAAATATGAATGTTGGAGTGGTCAATCACCGAAACTTTACCGTTAGAAACCAAAAGATGCAAAAAAAAACTCGCCAATGCCGATCCCGAAGTTGAAATGCATTTTCGAAATTTGAATTTCATCTAGTCGTTTCTGTCGAATATGCAAAAAAAGCTGGTGGTAAAAAAAACAGACCTCAAGTTGAAATGCAATTTAAATTTCATTGTGGTATAGATATTTCTCTCCACTTCTCTCCCACGCAGCCTTCCTGCGCTCTCGTTTATATGTGTGCGGTGGGAATAGTCCGTGATGAGTTGTATTTGGTAGCGGCAACGAGAGTCCATGGTGGGTTACGTTTGGTGGAGGGAACACCGATCCCATTGAGGATTTTCTTTTGAATAAGGATGTTCCACCGCTTGACGAGTAACATTGAGGAAGGCCATTGATCACTAGACCATAGGCCGTCCATTTCGTATGGACAAAGCATGAGCTGCAATCAATGCTATTAAGGTAAGCACAAGTTGCCTATGCTATTGTCATTTTCTACAAGCTTCACTAAATTTATTTTGAAATTGAAGGATATATTTCATTGATTTTTTTTGAAGTTGAATGATACGATTAAAGATTTCGGTGTTGAAATAGTTCTTTATACACTTCATCGATTTTTTTTTGAAATTTAGGGATATATTTCAACGATTTTTTTAAGTTGAAGGATATATTTGAAAATTTCAGCATTGAAATAGTTCTTTATAATTTTAATGGTAAAGAGTTATAAGGATTGTTGAATTAAATTTATTAGGTTAATTTCATATAACATATTTCTATTCACAAAGATGTTTCTAATTAGAGTTAATAACACCATACTCGGGTTTCTGTTTGCATACTCGCTTCCTAGTTAGGCGATGCTTGTTGTTTACATATGATACTCAGATTTTTGTTTGCATTTCTTGGCTTCGCTAGAATTTTTTTTCTTGCCTTTTTTTCCCCTGCCATGGCCATCCCCATGTCGTGCTCGTCTTTTCTATTCCCGATTTTTTTAGAGTAGATTCATGATGTTCCATCTGCACTGAGCATACCTATGAGGTTTTTCTTCTTTTATCCATTCACATATTTTATTTTTTTATTATATATATTTTACATAAAGTATGGTCCATGTGTTCTTTTAAATTCGCTATTTAAAAAAAATAATTATATAAAAAAAAGTTATAATGTATTATACGTTTTATTAGAGCAATTATTTTATGATTTTTAGTTTTATTTATATTTAAATTTTAATATCTTAAAATGGATTTTTTTTGTTACTTTGTAATATTGCACCTTTTAAAAGTGGATGGGGAAGAAAGTGACCTAGTAAGAGAGAGAAACACACACAAAGTGAGTGTGGAAGGGGGACGCAAGGGGGTAGAGGTAAATAGAGAGAGAAAAAAGGGAGAAAGAGGTAGAAGGAGACTAGAGAAATTGAAGGAAAGAGGGGCAGGGGTGCACAAGAGAGAGATACACACACAAAGTGATAATTAAAGGGGATACATGTGGGGAGAGATGAACAAAATGAGAGGGAAATAGAGAAAGTTAAGGAGAAATAGCTAGAGGGAGAACGAAGAAATTAAAGGAGACAAATATAGGGGGTGAGAGAGGGAGATAAGAGAGAGGAGGGAGGGAGAGAGATAAATTGAGAGAACAAGTGAGAGAGGGAGAGGGAGGGGGAGTGACACGATGGGTGGAGATAGCACAAGAGAAAGAGGATGTCGAGGAGGGAGGGAGGAAGGGAGACACGAGTAAGAGAGAGAGAGGGAGAGAGGGAGAAAGGGAGAGACGAGAGGGAGAGACGAGATAGAGGGGAAGTAGGAGGGAGAGAGGGAAAGAGCGAGAGGGAGAGAGCGAGAGGGGGAGAGGGAGGGAGATAGAGGGAGGAAAGTGAGGAAGATAGAGAGAGAGAGAGGGGAAGGGAGGGAGATAGTGAGAGGGAGCGGGAGAGAGAGAGAGAGAGAGAGAGGGAGAGATAGAGAGAGAGAGGGAGCTAGAGGGAGAGAGGGATGGAGCGGGAGGGAGAGAGAGGGAGATGGAGGGAGAGAGAGAGAGAGAGACGGAGCGGGAGAGAGAGAGAGAGAAAGAGAGAGAGAGAGAGGGGGGGGGGGATAGAGATAGGGAGAGGGAGGGAGATAGAGGGAGGGAGGAAGGGGGGTAGCGGGAGGTAGAGAGAGAGAGAGGGAGTAGGAGGGAGAGAGAGAGAGAGGTAGCAGGGAGGGATAGAGGGAGGGAGCGTGAGGGAGGAAGAGAGAGGGAGAGAGAGAGGGAGAGGGAGAGGGAGGGATAGAGAGGAAGGGAGAGGGAAGGATAGAGAGAGAGGGAGAGGGAGGGAGATATAGGGAGGGGGGAGAAAGTGGGAGAGAGAGAGAAGGAGATATAGGGAGGGGGGTGAAAGAGGGAGAGGGAGAGATAGAGGGAGAGAGATGGAGGGAGAGAGAAAGGAAGAGAGAGAGAGGGAGAGGGAGGAAGGGAGAGGGACACAAAGACGGAGAGGCAGAGAGAGAGAGAGAGAGAGAGAGAGAGAGAGAGAGAGGGTGTGGGGGAGGGAGAGATAGAGAGAGAGAGGGAGGGAGGGAGAGAAAGAAAGAGGGAGCGGAAGGGAGAGAGAGAGAGAGAGAGCGAGGGGGGGAGATAGAGGGAGGAGGAGCGGGAGGGAGAGAGAGAGAGAGGGAGAGGAAGAGAGTGGGAGAGAGAGAAAGGGGGTAGGGGGTGAGAGAGAGAGGGAGCGGGAGGGAGACAGAGAGGGAGGGAGAGGGAGGGATATAGAGGGAGGGGGAGAGAGAGGGAGTGGGAGTGAGAGTGAAAGGGAGAGAGAGAGAGAGAGAGGGAGAGAGGGAGATGGAGAGAGAGAGGGAGGGAGAGAGAGGGAGAGGGAGAGGGAGAGAGAGAGAGAGAGAGAGAGAGAGAGAGAGAGAGAGAGAGAGAGAGAATGTTAGAGAGAGAGAGAGAGAGAGAGAGAGAATGTCGGGAGATAGAGAGACATAGAGAAAGATAATTTCAGGAGAGAGAGAGAGTGTCGGAGAGGAGAAATAACGGGAGTGAGAGATGGAGGGAGAGGGAGGGAGGGAGAGACGAGAAGGAGGGAGAGGGAGGGAGAGAGATAGAGGGGGAGATGGAGGCAAATAGATGAAGGGAAGGAGAGGGAGGGTCACAGAGGGAGGGGGAGAGAGCGGGAGTGTAACAGTCATACTACACCAAATAAAAAAAAAATGAATTTACCATACCATAAAAAAAAACATAATCTTTGGTCAATAGTAATTAACCGGCTTAAACTTGTAGTTTGTTACACTATTATTAATTGCACCACTTGGAAATATTTACCATGAGGCATATGTCATTTAACTTAGCGAATTTTACTTTCCGGATCTCCTATTTATGACACACGAGTACAGCGTTCATTGCAATTAATTGCGTTATCGGTGTGAACTCCGACTTGGCTCTTTTCATGAGGTTAGACCTCAAATGTTTACGGTGCACCGTGTAACGGGAGCCTACGTGGTTGGTTACCACCCTGCATCCTTGTTAAATGTGATATGTTGATCTCGAGTTTTGGGAACATGGATTTCTTTTTGCTATTATGGATAATTTATGGTGATGGTATATTTGCGGGGGGTCCACTTGTAAATCTCTCCCACCCGGCAGTCTCCACACTCGTAGATCCGGCCTCCATCCAACGGTGCACTCGTCTCCGAGGTGGAGTAATGCATTCCGCATTGTCTTGACTTCCCGGTTCAATTTCTCTTCGTTGTTTTTTCGATTTTTTCTTGGCGGAGGATTCCGGAACAGCTCCGGCTGGTCCGGGGTTTGGCCGAGCTCGTGGCCCTTTGCCGGTGCCTCGAAGGTAATTTCTTTGCTCCGCTATGGTGACTATTAGGGTTTATCTCGCCTCCGGCTTTACACTCGTGTTGCATCGGTATATCTTCCAACAGTAGTCGAAGGCTTCTTTCCCCGACACTCACTACGGGGTTTTATCTAATGAACCATGAGCTCGCCTCGGAGATGGTAGCAGTTTTCGCTCTTCGGCCGCCTTACGGAAATCGCGAGCTTCCACCTTCGCTTTCGTTGTCTCTATTCTCCCAGGGAGAATTTGCTTCGGTCATTGTGTAAGGGTTCCGTAATTGTTTTCGTTGCTTCTACTATTGTTTTGTTGCCCAATAGGATTGTATTGGTTTATTACTTTTCCTCTAATAACCTTTCTCGTTGCATTGGCGAGGTAACTCTTTTAACACCGCACTCGGATCCGGGAAAATATTTCTTTCTTCCTCCGTATGGCTACATAGGTTTAATTCGGCGCTCACATGTTTACGGTGCACCCTCAAGTCGGCAGTTCAAACCTTCAAGAAATGCTTCGAGGGTTTTTTCCTTTTCACCTCGTAGGGAGGGTTTATCTTGTCGATATGTAAACGTTCGGGGGGTTCCGTTGTTACTCGTGTTCTTGGCTATCGTCCCTAGGGTTTTCGGGCGGTTCCAGCTCCAATGTTGAGGCTGTTCGAGTTAATTATCGATTAAAAATCCTATTGAGACCTTATTGAGGCCGTTTTTTCGCTAATAATTTTGTTACGTCTGTTACAACAATTCTCGTCCAAGAAATTACGAGTCTTAGAAATGAATAATGTCATTTATCTCGCTTTCTACGATCTTCGAACCGAATTTGGTTATGGATATTTAAACAAACCTTTTATAATATCTCGCTCGTGGCTAGATGGTTTTACTCCATCGTTTTTTAAGGACTCGTTAAGAATTATTTTTTGGTGCTCAAATTTCTCTTTTTATATGTACTCTTCTATGTATACTCGGGTGTTTACCTCGCTTAAACTAGGTGTGATTACTCCATTTACTTGCAGTAGGTTTGGTAGAAATTTTGTCTGTTTGACCATAAACCGTTCGGTCCATTATGGTATACCCCCGCTTTCCGTATTTTTTCGTTTAAAATTCCGCTCCTAACTCCGTGCTACACTATACTTGATAGTTTTAATGTCTCGCTTCGGTTTATATTTGGGGTGACCGAACCACCGCTTCTGTCCGAGTGCTAATCTTAGCGTAGGGCGACATGCCCTCGAGCGGAGAGCCGTCTCTCGCCTTACGGGTTAACGCCTTGTTTTAGTTGTATGCTTTGGTAACTAAACCTTAAATCGGAATGATCCTTCTTCCGTGGTTTTGAATGAAGTTATGGGTTTCTTGTTGCTATATGATCTCGGTGCCCTCGTTTTTTATGCGTTTTACCGTATTTTGCAATCTTTGGTTCTATCACCATTCCACTAATTATCGAACTACTCTTCTATCTACCGTAATTTCATAAATCTCTTACATCGAGTAATATGCGGGGAAATAACATTACGATCAAGCATTTGTTATTTAATGAGTTACCGTGTAGTAAGCTATCTTTGTGTTCAATGCATCGATAGATGAAATAAATAAATGCGCGGAATGTACGTAAATAACTTTACGAGTCTAGCAATTTACGATTAACTATTCACTATGTGTAAACTTATCCGTGTTCAAGCATCCGTAGGTGCTCGTTTCCTCCCAACCACGAACTCGGGTGTTCGTATTCACCATGATCCTCCCCCGAGCTTATTGCTCGGGTTTTTATCCTCCGAGATAATTCTGGGAGGAGGTATATCGGACGGTCCGGTCCCAGTCCTCCAACTCCCGGTGGAACGAAGTGCAGGGGAGACTCGGGACAATCCGGTCCGGTCTCCGACCCGGTTGACACTGCGATTCAGTAATCCTTCCGGAAACGCAGAGTCCTTTTTCTTAATGTTGCGAACCCCAACACCCTCCCCGGAATCCCCTCTTTATTCACCCGAGTTTCGTGGGGGAAACCGTTTCTTTTTCTGTTCCAACTAACTCCGGGTCTTATTTTTACTTTTACCATAATTTACGCTAGAAAACTAATTCTCAGTAACCTTTATTTCTTATAAAAAAAATAGCTTGGTTCGTAATTCCAAATAACAAAAAATCATAATTAACTCATAATTAATTAACAAAAAAACTAACATCCGTTAGTTGCTAAGAGGGTGGTTACGATTTATCCCCCTTCGGAAGAGAACATCGTCCCCGATGTTCTCATCATAATTCGAGAAAAAAAGTTCGGGATAAGCTTCCCGAACAAAATTCTCGTCCTCCCGGGTAGCTTCCTCGGGTCCAAAGTGCTTCCATTGCACTTTAACCTCGGGCGATGGCTCGTTTCGGAGCATGATTTCCCTCCGGTCTATGATATTGTGGGGCTTGACCGGAAACTCCCCCGTCCGGTTCTACCTCGCACACGAGAAACTTAAGTCAATAGACAAGTCCTTTGTTTTTTGCATTATTATTTATCGGTTAGGCTTATCCACTACCCGAATGTTCGCCAATGAATTATGTGTTTGGGGTCATGAACATATCGTTTCAATAACGACACATGGAAGACATTATGAACTCGAATATGACTCGGGAAGAGCTAAGCGATATGCCACTCGGTCCTATTCTTTCCAAAATGATCCGGAAAGGACCACAAAACCGAGGTGCTAGCTTTGCACAAGAGGCCCATCTCGGTGTACTCTTCTTTGGCTTAATCCCGACATACACATGATCGCCAACCTCATACTCACGATATGACCTCCTTTTTATCTGCGTACACCTTCTCGTACGTCTCCGTGCTACTTTCAAATTCTGTCGAATTTTCTTCACTTCTGCTTCCATTTCTCGCTAGCATGTCCGGTCCTAGCATGAGTCTATTCTCGTGGCTGCTCCAATTAATGGGGGGTTCCGCATTGTCGCCCATAAAGCGCCTCAAATGGACTCATTTTTAATGACTCCTAATACCCATTATTGTAGGTGAACTCTATCGGGTGTATGTACTCCTCCCATTTCACCGGGATGTCTGCATAACATAAATCCTCGAGCATGTCTTCCAACACTTGATTCACTCGTTCGGTCCGACCATCCGTTTTGCGGATGGTATGCGATACTAAAATGTACTTGCGTTCCTAATCCCGTAAACGATGTTTTTCCCGGTAAAGTCGATGTGAATTTCACATCTCCGTCCGAGATAACGAGTTTTAGGAATGCCATGCGATCGAAGATTTCCCGCATGAATAAATCCGCTATCCGAACGGTCTTATAAGTGGATTGGATGGGTATGAAATGTGCGGACTTACTTAGTCCGTCCACAACTACCATTATGGAGTCATTACCCCGCTTTGATTTGGGTAACCCCGTAATAAAATCCAATGAGATCACCTCCCATTTCCATTCGGGAATGGGTATAGGCCGCATTAAGCCCTCGCTGGGTGTCGATGTTCTACCTTCACTTGTCGACACTCTAAACATTTAGTTAGATAACTTGCTATCTCCTTCCTCATACCTGGCCGCTAGTAGTCCTTCCTTATAGCGGTCGGCATCTTTTGGTACCCACTGGATGCCCCGCGTAATTTCTTTTATGATATTCATCTAATATCATGGCTTTTAGCTCCATTCGGTTTGGAATAACTATTCTCTTCTTGTAAACCGACAACTCATCCCGGTTGATCTCGTATTCTCCATGTCCACCCCGGCCTTCAAGTGCTTGTGTTTGCTCGCCACGGGTATTTATATTCGGGATCCTTGTCTCGCTCCCTTCGATTTGATCCAAAAATCTGGTCTCAACTTGATTAATATATAACTCATAAATTCCGTGTAGTTTTCTCGCTCAATGCATCCGCTACCCTCGTTCTCTTTACCCTTTACATGCTCGCAAATCTATATCAAACTCACTCGGGAAAGCATTCCATCTTGCTTGTCGTGAGTTTAAATCAACTTGCTTAAAATAATTGGTTAAACTATCGTGATCAGTTTTTAAAACAAATCTCTTTCCCGATAGGTAATGTCTCCATACCCGAGAGCGTGCACTATCGCGGTCGGCTCCAGATTGTAGGTCTGAATATCGCTCGCTCATGGTCTTTTAGCTTGCGGGATTCGTAAGCGATCACCTTTCCTTCTTGTGATAATACCGCCCCAACTCCTTCCTTGCACGCATCCGTACGGACCTCGAACTCTTTATCCGAGGTCTGCTACGCTTAACACAAAGTGTCGAAGTCAACAATTGTTTCAATCGTTCAAAACTCTCTTGGCACTCTTTGGTCCATTTAAAGGTCTTCCCTTTTCTTTGTAGAGAAGTAATGGGAAAAGCTATCTTCGAAGATCCTTTTATAAATCGCTCGTAGTAACCAGCGAGACCCATAAAAGATCGTATATCCGCTCACATTCCGTGGCACCTTCCATTCCATGATGGCTTTAATTTTCTCCGGGTCTACCGCTATACCCTCTTTAGATATTACATGTCCCGAATCATCGTATCTCTTCCTTAAAGAAGTCGCATTTACTAAATTTTGCATACGAGCGATGTTTTCTTAACGGTTCCAATACCATTCGCAAATGCTCTCTCGTGTTCCTCTCGCACTTTTTGAGTAAATCGGTATGTCATCAATGAAGATTAGCACAAAATTGTCCGGATAGGGATGGAAAACACTATGCATCGAGTCTCATGAAAGTGGTCAGTGCATTAGTTAGACCAAAAGGTAATACCACGAATTGATAGTGGCCATACCTTGTGCGGAAAGCGCTTTTTGTGTATATCCTCATCCTTAATTCCGATCCGATGATAACCGGACCGTAAATCAATTTTTGAGAACACGGTAGCTCCCCTCACCGATCAAACGGAGTCATCAATACGAGGAAGGGGGTACTGTTCTTAATCGTCAGCTTTGTTTAATCGCTCGTAGTCCATGCACATGCGCATGGTTCCATCCTTCTTCTTAACGAACGAGTACGTGCGCTCCCCATGGTGACACACTCGGGTCGTATATATCCCTTATCTATCAATTCCTGAAAGCTGCATTTTTAACTCGGTCAATTCCGGTACACTCATACGGTAGGGAGTCCGCGAAATTGGCGAAGCTCCTCGGTAATGAGTTCTATTGTGAAATCAACATCCCTTTTAGGTGGTAACCTCGGTATTTCTTCGGAAATACATCTTTGAACTCGTTGTACCACGTGTATGTTTTCCAATGCAAATTGCTTTATCCTTAGACTCAAATACTCCTACTTGTATGGCATACAGTGGCATCCTTTTCTCATGCATTTTGCCATTTGGGAAGCGGTAATTGGTCGCAGTCGTATGAGTTTCTTTATGCCCTCGTATTTCTCCCGACGATTACCATTCGGGTCTCTATAGTAAACAATCTTCTCCTTACGAAATCTAGAAGAGTCCGAGTGTTTCTCCAGCCCAATCCATACCCAACAAGTACATCGTAGGATCCCAAAGGCGGAATATTTAAATCCACTATTAGCTCGTTTGTCCACCGATTTGTAGTGCACGATCTGGTACTTTGGCAACAAATTTTCGTTTAGCCCCACGTAGCTAACTCGGACCAACCATGACTTTTTAAACTTTTTACTTGATAATTTGCATTTTTCCACTAGGTTAGGACTTATGTAACTTAAAGCGGCTCCCGGATCTACCAAAACAGAAATAGTTTGGGATAACAATTTACCTTCCGGTTCAATCATGGTAGGCTGAAAAATCGGCTTGCCGGTCCTCCAATGTCTGCGTTAATTCGGGTATGTTTCTAGCAATATCTCCCACAGGTAGAAGCCTCCCTGCAAGTTGTGCATTTGCTTCGGCTTTTTCCCCGCTGTGGGCAATCTCGGTAGTAGTGTGCAACCCCACGGCCCCCAACATCGCAGAGGTGGCCTCCGGTTTTGTGGCTATTCGGGTTTGCTTGGATGCTTCCATTGTCTTGTCTTCTCTCGTCCATCGAATGCTCCGATGGTTCCTTCCAAATCGCTTATTAACCGAACTTCTAGCCGAGCTACGGAAGTTACCGGTTTTACTTCTTTTGAAGCCGGCACCGCTCTCGTTTTCTTTCTTTGACCCGCCACCCTTTACCTTGGTCCACTTTGCTCTTCGATTGCCGATAACACAACCTTGCTGTTTCCGATGGCCTCATCCATCGTCTTGGGATTTATGAACTCGATCCGCTCCTTCATATGGGCGGGTAGACCGCTCAGAAACCTGCTGAACTTTGGCCTTCTCTTCTCTTAAATACGGTACATAGCGCGATAAGGACGTAAACTTAGCGATAAACTCGTCCATGGTCGTTTCGTCCCGACCTTAAATCATGAAATTCCCGAGCCTTTTCATCATAAAATTGCTCGATCAAGTACTTATCTTTGAAGTACTCGTTGGAACTTATCCCATGTTACATCTTGGTCCTCAATTCCCCGCACATTCTTCACCTCCTCCCACCATAGGGTGGCCTTATCTTTCACTGCGGTAAATGGCTAGTCGTGCCTTGAGACCGCTTTGTCATACTCGTACACCCGGAAGTATTTGTTCATATTAATCAACCATGCCTCCGCCACTTCCTCCTTTTCGCCATCAAACGTTGGTGGCTTTATTTTTCCGGAATTCTCCGTGCAGCTCTACCTTCTATTTTTTTATTCGCTTTCCGTTCATTTTCGTTTTCGATTCGGCTTCATTATAATTTCTGTGTGGAAAACTTCGCCGAGACACACTTCTTTCTCTTCGGCCGTACCTTTGCTCCCATGAGTGCCGTTCGTCTCCTTCCCGAGGTTCTTTATCGCATCGGGCTTTTCAACCCTTTGATTTTTTTTTCGGAGAGGCTCTTTAATATCCTCTCCCTGTTCTCCCGCATCATCCTAGCATTGTCTTGGCGTACTCGTTCCATCTCTTCCTCGTAGTCGCTGTATCGTGTGCAACAAAATGCGAGTCCGGTGTTGTTGTTCCTCAATCAATCTATTGGACCGCCGATGCTCGCTCTATTCCCGATTGAACCCACATTTCGGGGGTTGCCTTCTCGGTGGAGGTTGAATTTCTCCCGGCATTTCACTCGTCTGTTGTTGCTTGTTGCGACGGTGTCCACCTTGGTTTTCGTTCCATTATTGATCCGTCGACTGTCTCGTCTCTCTCTCTCTTTACGTCCGTGTGAAATCATATGTTTTATAGCGTTAGTCGACCCAATTTAGGGCCCAACGTTGTAACACGCTCCGATACCACTTGTAACGATCATACTACACCAAATAAAAAAAAATGAATTTACCATACCATAAAAAAAAACATAATCTTTGGTCAATAGTAATTAACCGGCTTAAACTTGTAGTTTGTTACACTATTATTAATTGCACCACTTGGCAATATTTACCATGAGGCATATGTCATTTAACTTCGCGAATTTTACTTTCCGGATCTCCTATTTATGACACACGAGACAGGCGTTCATTGCAATTAATTGCGTTATCGGGTGTGAACTCGACTTGGCTCTTTTTCATGAGGTTAGACCTCAAATGTTTACGGTGCACCGTGTAACGTAGCCTACGTGGTTGGTTACCACCCTGCATCCTTGTTAAATGTGATATGTTGATCTCGAGTTTTTGGAACATGGATTTCTTTTGCTATTATGGATAATTTATGGTGATGGTATATTTGCGGGGGGTCCACTTGTAAATCTCTCCACCCGGCGAGTCTCACACCGTAGATCCGGCCTCCATCCAACGGTGCACTCGTCTCCGAGGTGGAGTAATGCATTCCGCATTGTCTTGACTTCCCGGTTCAATTTCTCTTGCTATTTTTCTGATTTTTTGCTTGGCGGAGGATTCTCGAAACAGCCTCCGTGCGGTCCGGGGGTTTGGCCGAGCTCGTGGCCCTTTGCCGGTGCACGAAGGTAATTTCTTTGCTCCGCTATGGTGACTATTAGGGTTTATCTCGCCTCCGGCTTTACATCGTGTTGCATCGGTATATCTTCCAACAGACGCTGAAGGCTTCTTTTCCCCGACACTCACTACGGTGGTTTTATCTAATGAACCATGAGCTCGCCTCGGAGATGGTAGCGAGTTTTTCGCTCTTCGGTCGCCTTACGGAAATCGCGAGCTTCCACCTTCGGTTGCTCGTCTCTATTTGCCCGGGAGAATTTGCTTCGTGCATCGTGTAAGGGTTCCGTAATTGTTTTCGTTGCTTCTACTATTGTTTGTTGCCCAATAGGATTGTATTGGTTTATTACTTTTCCTCTAATAACCTTTCGTTGCATTGGCGAGTAACTCTTTTAACACCGCACCCTGGATCCGGGAAAATATTTCTTTCTTCCTCCGTATGGCTACATAGGTTTAATTCGGCGCTCCCGTTTACGGGTACCCCTCAAGTCGGCAGCTCAAACCTTCAAGAAATGCTTCGAGGGTTTTGCCTTTTCACTCGTAGGGAGGGTTTATCTTGTCGATATGTAAATGTTCGGGGTTATGTTGTTACTCGTGTTCTTGGCTATCGTCCCTAGGGTTTACAGGGCGGTTCTAGCTCCAATGTTGAGACTGTTCAGTTAATTATCGATTAAAAATCCTATTGAGACCTTATTGAGGCCGTTTGTCGCTAATAATTTTGTTCTGGCTGTTACAACAATTCTCGTCCAAGAAATTACAGTCTTAGAAATGAATAATGTCATTTATCTCGCTTTCTACGATCTTCGAACCGAATTTGGTTATGGATATTTAAACAAACCTTTTATAATATCTCGCTCGTGGCTAGATGGTTTTACTCCATCGTTTTTAAGAACCTGTTAAGAATTATTTTTGGTGCTCGAATTTCTCTTTTTTATATGTACTCTTCTATGGATACTCGGGTGTTTACTCGCTTAAACTAGGTGTGATTACTCCATTTACTTGCGGTAGGTTTGGTAGAAATTTTGTCTCGTTTGACCATAAACCGTTGGGTCCATTATGGTATACCTCACTCTCGTATTTTTCGTTTAAAATTCCGCTCGTAACTCCGTGCTACACTATACTTGATAGTTTTAATGTCACGCTTCGGTTTATATTTGGGGTGACCGGACCACCGCTTCGTCCGAGTGCTAATCTTAGCATAGGGCGACATGCCCCGGGCGGAGAGTCTGTCTCTTTGCCTTACGGGTTAACGCCTTGTTTTAGTTGTATGCTTTGGTAACTAAACCTTAAATCGGAATGATCCTTCTTCCGTGGTTTTGAATGAAGTTATGGGTTTACTCGTTGCTATATGATCTCGGTGCCTCGTTTTTTATGCGTTTTACCGTATTTTGCAATCTTTGGTTCTATCACCATTCCACTAATTACTCGAACTACTCTTCTATCTACCGTAATTTCATAAATCTCTTACATCGGTAATATGCGAGGGAAATAACATTACGAGTCAAGCATTTGTTATTTAATGAGTTACCGTGTAGTAAGCTATCTTTGTGTTCAATGCATCGATAGATGAAATAAATAAATGCGCAGAATGTACGGAAATAACTTTACGGTCTAGCAATTTACGGTTAACTATTCACCGTGTGTAAACTTATCCGTGTTCAAGCATCCGTAGGTGCTCGTTTCCTCCCAACCACGAACCGGGTGTTCGTATTCACCACGATCCCTCCCCGAGCTTATTGCCCGGGTTTTTATCCTCTCGAGATAATTCTGGAGGAGGTATATCGGACGGTCCGGTCCCGTCCTCCAACTCCGGTGGAACAGAAATTCTTGGGAGACTCGGGACAATCCGGTCCGGTCTCCGACCCGATTGACACTGCGTTCGGTAATCCTTCCCGGAAACGCAGAGTCCTTTTTCTTAATGTTGCGAGAACCCCAACACCCTCCCGGAATCCCCTCTTTATTCCCCGAGTTTCGTGGGGGAACTCGTTTCTTTTTCGTTCCAACTAACTCCGGGTCTTATTTTTACTTTTACCATAATTTACTCTGAGAAAAATAATTCTCAGTAACCTTTATTTCTTATAAAAAAAATAGCTTGGTTCAGAATTCCAAATAACAAAAATCATAATTAACTCATAATTAATTAACAAAAAACTAACATCCGTTAGCTGCTAAGAGGGTGGTTACAGGGAGGGGTAGTTAGAGGGAAAGGGATAGGGAGGGAGGGAGAGAGAGAGGGAGAGAGAGAGGGAGGGAGGGAGAGAGTTATATATAGAGAGAGGGAGAGATGGAGAGAGAGAGAGGGAGAGATGGAGAGAGAGATAGGGGGCGAGAGAGAGGGGGGAGCAGAGAGAGAGAGAGAGAGAGAGAGGGAGGGGGGGTGCGAGAGAGAGGGAGAGAGAAAGAGAGGGAGCGAGGGAGAGAGAGAGGGAGGGAGAGGGAGAGAGAGAGAAAGATGGAGAGGGAGAGAGAGAGAGAGAGAGAGAGAGAGAGAGATAGAGATGGATATATATATATATATATATATATATATATATATATATATATATATATATATATATATATATATATATATATATATATAGAGAGAGATCGAGAGAGAGAGAGAGAGAGTGGGAGGGAGCGGGAGGGAGAGGGAGAGAGTGTCCGAGAGAGACTAATTGTAATTTGAAACATTGCTAATTGAAGTACTGAATCAAGATAATATAATAGATTCATGCAATTTCAATCATTTATTTCCACACTCAACTTTTAATTATTTTCAATTTAATTTAATTTTCAAAATTATAATTAAATGTCCTTTTAGAAAGTTTTTTTTATTAGTAAACTACCTAGCTTGTGTTGTTATTCATTTTTCTTCCAATTTAATTATTAGTTATTTGAATAAAAATAATTTAGATTCAAAATATATTTGAATAAGATGATCATTTTTTAGCTAAAAATAAATAAATAAATAATACTATGACCCTAATGGAGTAATTAAAAAAAATGCTAAAAAGGAAAAAAAATTTCTTAATTTTTTTTCCCAAACTTACTAGAAATTTCTCTAAAAAAATATAGTTCAATGTGATGGATAAACACTTAGTTCTTCTTAATCTTATTCCATTTCTTCTTAATCTTAACCCATTTTTAAAAAGTTTGACATTATTGAAATTTTAAAAAAAATGAGCCTAGGAGGGGAAAAAAAAGAAACTCTATTTTCCTTGTTTACTATTTTCATTCATGGCCCATTCCATGTACCAAGTCGAATTCTAAGGAATAATATTTTTTTATTTTAACGAATACTAATTTTCATTCTACTAATTTTCCTTAAAATATCACTAAAAAATTCTAGAATCTATATATAATTATTATAGATTAAAAGAATTTTACAATAATATTCTCAAACATTTGTGTCAATTTGAAAATAAGATTTTCTTTTACACTCATGGTATAAATATAAAATTTTAAAATTTTCCTATACTAAAACTAAATTCTTAAGTTTTTTAGAAAAAACTGATATAATTTTCACATTTGTCAATAGTATTCTTAATAAATTTATTTGTCAATAATATCCTTAATCCTTAATAAATTTATCGTTGTAAACTAATTCACACCATCCAAAATATTAAACTCTCCTATATATAAGTATAACTTTCTAAATACAAATTAATGTTAACAAAAACTAATTGAACTATTTCCATCCAAAATATTCAACTCTCTCATGGCTAAGTGAAACTATCTAAACACCAATTAATGTTAAAGAAAACTAGTTCAACTAATCCCTTGAATTAGACTATAATAATATTTTGTTATACATTATTTAAATTCTTAAATTCTAGGAAATGATAAAGTGATGAATGAGACAAATGATAATATATAATCAAAGTGTAATTAGTAAATAAATAAATAAATAACCTCCCTTGAAATACTAGTCATATGAGTGGTCAAAGTGGAAACACCCTCCATATATTTAGATTTTTATACTCATTTTATTATTAGTGTTATTTTTTGAAAGATTGTGGATTTTTTCTGGTTTATTTTTTTCTAAAATCCACACTCTATACTCTCTAGTTTTGAACTTGTGACTTCTTAGGAAGAAAGACATGTTGTTAACCATTAGGCTCACTGAAGTTGTATAATTATTATTATTATCATCCAATTTTAAGGTCATGACCAACCCATATATAAAACAATTATTTTAAGAATTAATATAGATATGTTTTAAGCACTGATCTAACTTCAGCCCAAGAGGGATCAAATTTCTTCTATGTAATTTTTTAATTGTTTAAATCTTTTTTTTAATGCTATAGAGGTTACAAAAGATGTGCATTGAAATGGTTTTTTGGTTATTACTATATTTTCAAGTATAAGTGAATATTAATTTACATTAAAATATTTGATTCATAACCCACATGGGGCATTTTATTTTATAATACTTTAAAATATATTATTTTAACATTTTTTCTCATTATAGATATATATGAAGTCTGTTATCACCTATTCACAATTTTTTTTAAATATATAAGGTTTAAAAAATTGTACTCACATAATTTTTTTTTACTACTAATTACTTTTCATGAAATTTTATTAGGTCATATGGACAACTAATTAAGAATGGATATCATATTTCTTTTTTTCTTTTTTTATTATAGCTCACGGTGTTTTTCTCTTTAGAGTATATTGTATTCAAAAGAATGAGTCTCTCTACCCAATTATACATAAATAAAATAAATTTTTCTCTCATTTAACATATTTACAACTTAACCTCTTACTTACGAAAACAATTAAATGATCAAATTATAATAACATGTCCTCAAATTTTATTAAAAAGTTAAATTTATAATGGTTATGAATATGTCGTTAATTAAGATGTAATGTGAATAAAACAAAAGGAAACTATTAGATTCTTATTGGTTATTGTATGTCTTCAAATTATGAAATACATATATATATTAACATAGTTTATTAATTTAAATAGTTAATAATATTTAGCAAACATTGATTCATAATAAGCATCAAAACATTTAGTTTATGATATACTTATATTATCCAAAAAAAAAAAAAAAAAAAAAATTATAACTTTATTTTATATTATTATTATTAATAATTTTAAAAAAATAATATATAATTTAAAAAATAAAACATATCATAAGCATTTTAATATATTTGAAAAAAAAAGATATTTAGCTTTTATACAATTGATTATACCTATTGTAAATAGATATTCAAATACCAATTTTATAATTTAAAACATAACTACATTTTACAACATGAGAAATATTTACTTTATTTTATTGTAAATAGATACTCAAATACCAATTTTATAATTTACAAATATAACTATATTTTACAACATGAGAATGCATTACATAATTTATGCATTACATATGTTTAATTAGTTTGATTTTATATATTTTTTTATTAAAAAAGTTAAAGTTATAATGGTTATGAATGTGTTGTTAATTAAAATGTAATGTGAATAAAACAAATGGAAACTATTAGATTCTTATTGGTAATTGTATGTCTTCAAATTATGAAATACATGTACATTAGCATAGTTTGTTAAATTAAATAGTTAATAATATTTAGCAAACATTGATTCATAATAAGCATCAAAACATTTAGCTTATAATATACTTGTATTATCCAAAAATAATAATAAAAAAAATAAATAAATTATAACTTTATTTTATATTTTTATTATTATTAATTGTAAAAAAATTAATATATAATTTTAAAATAAAACATATCACAAACATTTTAATCATAAAAAATTCAATCACATTTTGCAAAAAATAGTTGAAAAAAAATAAAAAATAAAAAAATATTTAGCTTTTATACAATTGATTATACCTATTGTAAATAGATACTCAAATACCAATTTTATAATTTACAAACATAGCTACATTATACAACATGAGAAATATTTACATCATTTTATTGTAAGTAGATACTCAAATACCAATTTTATAATTTACAAATATAACTACATTTTACAACATGAGAAATATTTACTTTATTTTCAACATATGATTTCTTTTATACCAAATATATAAATATCTTTCTCATAATTTATAAATAAAATAACGGGTGATTAAAAATTTTAATTATTCTTTATTTTAAATATTAAAATAATAAACATATAACTATAATATTTCCAAAATAATTAGTAACATTCTTCAAAATTTAAAGCATATTAAATACTAATCTAACATGGTGAATGCAATCAAATGTTTTATTTAAGATATTATAATTGTTAAAAAAATAAATAAAATATCCATATTATAGAAAAAAAATAAATAAAATCAAATGCAACTTAGTTGTTTTTTGCAACTCGATTGGAGTGGTCCGTAGAACATTGTTTCAACTAATTGGAGTGGCTCTGTTCAGCTCGTAAAAGGAAGAGCTGGTTGAAAGACGTGGCTCACGATCGGAGATATTTTTAACATAATCCAGCCATACACAAACATTATAATTAAAATGTTCGACATCGTAACACAAAATTTATAATGAAAATGCTGCACGTCTACAAAATTGAAATATGAACGTTGGAGTGGTCAATTACTCGAAACTTTACCGTTTGAGAGAGAGAGGGGGGAAGGGAGGGAGATAAAGAGAGGGGGGGAGAGAGAGAGAGAGAGAGAGAGGGAGAGGTAGAGACAGAGAGAGAGAGCCGGAGGGAGAGACGGATGGAGGGGGGAGGGAGAGAGAGGGGAGCAGGGAGGGAGAGAGAGAGAGAGAGAGACAGAGGGAGAGAGAGAGAGAGAGAGAGAGAGAGAGGGATAGAGATAGGGAGAGGGAGGGAGAGAGAGGGAGGGAGGAAGGGGGGATAGCGGGAGGGAGAGAGAGAGAGAGAGAGGTAGCAGGGAGGGATAGAGGGAGGGAGCATGAGGGAGGGAGAGAGAGAGAGAGAGAGAGAGAGAGAGAGAGACTGCGAGAGGGAGACAGAGAGGGAGAGAGAGAGGGAGAGGGAGAGGGAGAGAAAGGGAGGGATAGAGAGAGATGGAGAGGGAGGGAGATATAGGGAGGGGGGAGAAAGTGGGGAGAGAGAGAGAAGGAGATATAGGGGAGGGGGTGAAAGAGGGAGAGGGAGAGAGAGAAGGAGAGAGATGGAGGGAGAGAGAGAGGAAGAGAGAGAGAGGGAGAGAGAGGAAGGGAGAGGGAGAGGGAGAGAGAGAGAGGGAGAAGGAGAGATAGAGAGGGAGAGGGAAGAAGGGAGAGGGAGGGTGGGAGATAAAGGGAGGGGGAGAGAGAGAGAGGAAGTGGGAAGGGGAGAGATGGAGAGGGAGCGGGAGGGAGAGAGAGAGAGGGAGTTGGAGAGAGAGAGAGAGAGAGAGTGAGATAGTGATATGGAGAGAGATAGAGGGAGGGGGGAGAGAGAGAGGGAGTGGGGACGGGGTCGAATGGAATGGGAGGTAGAGAGACATAGAGAGAGAGGGAGTGGGAGGGAGGGATAGAGAGAGAGGGAGTGGGAGGGAGAGAAAGAAAGAGGGAAGCGAGAAGGGAGGGAGAGAGAGAGCGAGGGGGGAGATAGAGGGAGGTGGAGTGGGAGGGAGAGAGAGAGAGAGGGAGAGGAAGAGAGTGGGAGAGAGATAGGGGTAGGGGGGTGAAAGAGAGAGGGAGCGGGAGGGAGAGAGAGAGGAAGGGAGCGAGGGAGGGAGAGAGAGATAGGGGGGGAGCGGAAGGGAGAGGGAGAGAGAGAGAGAGAGAGGGAGAGAGAGAGATAGTGTCGGAGAGAGACTAATTGTAATTCGAAACATTGCTAATTGAAGTATTGAATCAAGAAAAAGTAATTGACACAACATAAAACAATTTCAAAATATAATAGATTCATGCAATTTCAACCATTTATTTCCTAATATGTTTTTACTAGTACCATTATATGTTTTTATTAGTAAATTACCTTTTATCCATTCACATATTTTATTTTTTTATTATATATCTTTTACATAAAGTATGGTCCATGTGTTCTTTTAAATTTTCTATTTAAAAAAAAATTATATAAAAAAAAGGCTATAATGTATTATACGTTTTATTAGAGCAATTATTTTATGATTTTCAGTTTTACTTATATTTAAATTTTAATATATTAAAATGGAAGTTTTTTTGTTATTTTGTAATATTGCACCTTTTAAAAGTGGATGGGGGAAGAAAGTGACCTAGTAAGAGAGAGAAACACACACAAAGTGAGTGTGGAAGGGGATGCAATGGGTAGAGGTAAATAGAGAGAGAAAAAAGGGAGAAAGTGAAGGAGAAAGAGGTAGAAGGAGACTAGAGAAATTGAAGGAGAGAGGAATAGGTTGTGCAAGAGAGAGATACACACACAAATTGAGAATTAAAGGGGATACATGTGAGGAGAGATGAAAAAAAATGAGAGGGAGATGGAGAAAATTAAGGAGAAATAGCTAGAGGGAGAATGGAGAAATTAAAGGAGACAAAGACAGGGGGTGAGAGAGGGAGGTAGGAAAGAGGAGGGAGAGAGAGAGATAAATTGAGAGAACTAGTGAGAGAGGGAGAGGGAGGGTGAGTGACACGATGGGTGGAGATAGCGCTAGAGAAAGAGGATGTCGAGGAGGGAGGGACAAAGGGAGGGAGGGAGAGAGAGAGAGAGAGAGAGAGGGAGGGACGGAGGGAGAGACATAGTAAGAGAGAGAGGGAGGGAGGGATGAAGGGAGAGAGAGAGAGGGAGTGAGAGACAGACAGGGAAGCGGGGGGGAGGGATAGAGGGAAAGAGCGAGAGGGAGAGAGCGAGAGGGATAAGGAGGGAGAGAGTGAGAGGGTGAGGGAGGGAGATAGAGGGAGGAAAAGGAGGAAGAGAGAGAGAGAGAGAGAGGGAGGGAGGGAGGGAAATAGCGAGAGGGAGAGAGAGAGAGAGAGAGAGAGGGAGGGAGCTGAAGGGAGAGAGGGATGGAGCGGGAGGGAGAGAGAGGGAGCAGGAGGGAGAGAGAGAGAGAGAGATAGAGTGGGGGGAGAGAGAGAGAGAGAGAGAGAGAGAGAGAGAGAGAGAGAGGGACAGAGATAGGTAGAGGGAGGTAGATAGAGGGAGGGAGGAAGGGGGGGGTAGCGGGAGGGAGAGAGAGAGAGAGGAAGCAGGGGAGGGGCAGAGAGAGAGAGAGGTAGCGAGGAGGGATAGAGGGAGGGAGCCCGAGGGAGGGAGAGAGAGAGAGAGAGAGAGAGAGATGGAGGGAGCAGGGGAGGGAGAGGGATAGAGAGAGATAGTGTCCGAGAGAGACTAATTGTAATTCGAAACATTTCTAATTGAAGTATTGAATCAAGAAAAAAGTAATTGACACAACATAAAACAATTTCAAAATATAATAGATTCATGCAATTTCAGCCATTTATTTCCACACTCAAATTTTAATTATTTTCAATTTAACTTAATTTTCAAAATTATAATTAAACGTCCTTTTAGAAAGTTGTTTTTATTAGTAAATTACCTAGCTTGTGTTGTTATTCATTTTTTTTCCAATTTAGTTATTAGTTATTTGAATAAAAATAATTTACTTTTAAAATATATTTGAATAAGATGATCATTTTTTAGCTAAAAATAAATAAATAAATAATACTATGACCCTAATGGAGTAATCAAAAAAAATGCTAAAAAAGAAAAAAAATTCATAATTTTTTTTTCCAAACTTACTAGAAATTTCTCAAAAAAAAATATAGTTCAATGTGATGGATAAAAACTTAGTTCTTCTTAATCTTATTCCATTTCTTCTTAATCTTAACACATTTTAAAAAGGTTGAGATTATTGAAATTTTTTAAAAAATGAGCCAAGGAGGGAAAAAAAAGAAACTCTATTTTCGTTGTCTACTATTTTCATTCATGGCCCATTCCAAGTATGAAGTCGAATTCTAAGGAATAATATTTTTTTATTTTAACGAATACTATTTTTCATTCTACTAATTTTCCTAAAATATCACTAAAAATTCTAGAATCTATATATAACTATTATAGATTAAAAAGAATTTTACAATAATATTCTCAAACATTTGTGTCAATTTGAAAATAAGATTTTCTTTTACAATCATGTTATAAATATAAAATTTTAAAATTTTCCTATACTAAAACTAAATTCTTATGTTTTTTAGAAAAAAACTGATATAATTTCCACTTTGTCAATAGTATTCTTAATAAATTTATTTGTCAATAATATCCTTAATCCTTAATAAATTTATCGGTGTAAGCTAATTCATGCCATCCAAAATATTAAACTCTCCTATAGATAAGTATAACTTCCTAAATACAACTTAATGTTAACGAAAAGTAATTGAACTATCGCCATCCAAAATATTCCACTCTCCCATGCCTAAGTGAAACTATCTAAACACCAATTAATGTTAAAGAAAACTAGTTCAACTAATCCCTTGAATTAGACTATAATAATATTTTGTTATACATTATTTAAATTCTTAAATTCTAGGAAATGATAAAGTGATGAATGAGAGAAATGATAATATATAATCAAAGTGTAATTAGTAAATAAATAAATAAATAACCTCCCTTGAAATACTAGTCATAGCAGTGGTCAAAGTGGAAACACCCTCCATATATTTAGATTTTTTATACTCATTTTATTAGGTATTTTATTTTTATATATAATTCATTAATAAGTGCCAAAATTTGCATTTAAAATATTTTATTTATTTATTTATATAAATTTAATTGAATATTATTAAATATTTTATTAATTATAATTTAATTTTAATATAAGTTGATTTTAGTGTTATTTTTGAAAGTTTGTAGATTTTTTTTGGTTTATTTTTTCTAAAATCCACACTCTACACTCTCTAGTTTTTAACTTGTGACTTCTTAGAAAGAAAGACATGTTGTTAACCATTAGGCTCACTCAAGTTGTATAATTATTATTATTATCATCCAATTTTAAGGTCATGACCAAAGCAAACATTGATGTAGGAGTCCACTTGTTTATGGAACAAGGGACTCACCTCCGCTCAACAATTATGTAAACCATTAAAACCCCTAGGGTCAAGCCAACCCATATATAAAACAATTATCTTAAGAATTAATATAGATATGTTTAAAGCACTGATCTACCTTGAACCAAGAGGGATCAAATTTCTTCTATGTAATTTTTCATTGTTTAAATCTTATTTTTTGAATGCTATAGAGGTTACAAAAGATGTGCATTGAAATGGTTTTTTGTTATTACTATATTTTCAAGTATAAGTGAATGTTAATTTACATTAAAATATTTGATTTATAACCCACATGGGGCATTTTATTTTATAATACTTTAAAATATATTCTTTTAACATTTTTTCTCATTAAAAGATATATATGAAGTCATTATCACTGTTCACATATTTTTTTAAATATATAAGGTTTAAAAAATTGTACTCACATAATTTTTTTTTACTACTAATTACTTTTAATGAAATTTTATTAGGTCATATGGACAACTAATTAAGAATGCATATCATATTTCTTTTTTTCTTTTTTTATTATAGGTCACAGTGTTTTTCTATTTAGAGTATATTGCATTCATATTTTAAGAGGTAACATGTATCAACTCCATGTTGAGTAAGGACATGCTTACACATTGCCTTCAGACTCCCAAAAAGAATGAGTCTCTCTACCCAATTATACATAAATAAAATAAATTATTCTCTCATTTAACATATTTACAACTTAACCTCTTACTTACGAAAACAATTAAATGATAGAATTATAATAACATGTCCTCAAATTTATGTATTACATATGTTTAATTAGTTTGATTTTATTTATTTTTTTATTAAAAATTTAAAGTTATAATGGTTATGAATATGTCGTTAATTAAGATGTAATGTGAATAAAACAAAATGAAACTATTAGATTCTTATTGGTTATTGTATGTCTTCAAATTATAAAATACATATATATTAACATAGTTTATTAATTTAAATAGTTAATAATATTTAGCAAACATTGATTCATAATAAGCATCAAAACATTTATTTTATGATATACTTATATTATACAAAAAATAATAATATAAAATAAATAAATTATAACTTTATTTTATATTATTATTATTAATTGTAAAAAAAATAATATATAATTTAAAAAATAAAACAGATCATAAGCATTTTAATCATAAAAATTCAATCACACTTTGCAAATATATTTGAAAAAAAAATATTTAGCTTTTATACAATTGATTATACCTATTGTAAATAGATACTCAAATACCAATTTTATAATTTAAAACATAACTACATTTTACAACATGAGAAATATTTACTTTATTTTATTGTAAATAGATAATCAAATACCAATTTTATAATTTACAATTATAACTATATTTTACAACATGAGAATGAATTACATAATTTATGCATTACATATGTTTAATTAGTTTGATTTTATATATTTTTTTATTAAAAAGTTAAAGTTATAATGGTTATGAATGTGTTGTTAATTAATATGTAAGAGGAAGGAGAGAGAGAGAGAGAGAAGGGAGGGAAATAGCGAGAGAGAGAGAGAGAGAGAGAGAGAGAGAGAGAGAGAGAGAGAGAGAGAGAGAGAGAGAGAGAGAGAGAGAGAGAGAGCGAGAGAGAGAGAGAGAGAGAGAGAGAGAGAGAGAGAGAGAGAGAGAGAGAGAGAGGGAGCGGGAGAGGGAGGGAGAGAGAGAGAGAGAGGGAAATAGCGAGAGGGAGCGGGAGAGAGAGAGAGAGAGAGAGAGAGAGAGAGAGAGAGAGTGAGAGAGAGAGATCTGGAGAGAGAGAGGGATGGAGCGGGAGGGAGAGAGAGGGAGCAGGAGGGAGAGAGAGAGAGAGACAAAGCAGGGGAGAGAGAGAGAGAGAGAGAGAGAGAGAGAGAGAGAGAGAGAGAGAGAGGTTGGTAGATAGAGGGAGGGAGGAAGGAGGGTAGCGGGAGGGAGAGAGAGAGAGAGAGGAAGTAGGAGGGAGAGAGAGAGAGAGGTAGCAGGAGGGATAGAGGGAGGGAGCCCGAGGGAGGAAGAGAGAGAGAGAGAGAGAGAGAGGGAGGGAGCGGGAGGGAGAGGGATAGAGAGAGATAGTGTCCGAGAGAGACTAATTGTAATTCAAAACATTGCTAATTGAAGTATTGAATCAAGAAAAAGTAATTGACACAACATAAAACAATTTCAAAATCTAATAGATTCATGCAATTTCAGCCATTTATTTCCACACTCAAATTTTAATTATTTTCAATTTAACTTAATTTTCAAAATTATAATTAAACGTCCTTTTAGAAAGTTATAATTTACTTTTAAAATATATTTGAATAAGATGATCATTTTTAGCTAAAAATAAATAAATAAATAATACTATGACCCTAATGGAGTAATTAAAAAAATGCTAAAAAGGAAAACAATTTCATAATTTTTTTTCCAAACTTACTAGAAATTTCTCAAAAAAAATATAGTTCAATGTGATGGATAAAAACTTAGTTCTTCTTAATATTATTCCATTTCTTCTTAATCTTAACCCATTTTAAAAAGGTTGAGATTATTGAATTTTTTAAAAAATGAGCCTAGCGAGTTTAAAAAAAGAAACTCTATTTTCGTTGTTTACTATTTTCATTCATGGCCCATTCCAAGTATGAAGTCGAATTCTAAGGAATAATATTTTTTTATTTTAGCGAATACTATTTTTTCATTCTACTAATTTTCCTAAAATATCACTAAAAAATTCTAGAATCTATATATAATTATTATAGATTAGAGGAATTTTACAATAATATTCTCAAACATTTGTGTCAATTTGGAAAATAAGATTTTCTTTTACACTCATGGTATAAATATAAAATTTTAAAATTTTCCTATACTAAAACTAAATTCTTATGTTTTTAGAAAAAACTGATATAATTTCCACTTTGTCAATAGTATTCTTAATAAATTTATTTGTCAATAATATCCTTAATCCTTAATAAACTTATCGGTGTAAGCTAATTCACGCCATCCAAAACATTCAACTCTCCCATGCCTAAGTGAAACTATCTAAACACCAATTAATGTTAAAGAAAACTAGTTCAACTAATCCCTTGAATTAGACTATAATAATATTTTGTTATACATTATTTAAATTCTTAAATTCTAGGGAAATGATAAAGTGATGAATGAGACAAATGATAATATATAATCA
This sequence comes from Pinus albicaulis, assembly GCA_034641835.2. Lineage (NCBI taxonomy): Eukaryota > Viridiplantae > Streptophyta > Pinopsida > Pinales > Pinaceae > Pinus > Pinus albicaulis. The sequence goes on from JAXQQM020090296.1 coordinate 204,659, forward strand.
AAGTGTAATTAGTAAATAAATAAATAAATAACCTCCCTTGAAATACTAGTCATAGCAAAGTGGTCAAAGTGGAAACACCCTCCATATATTTAGATTTTTTATACTCATTTTATTAGGTATTTTATTTTTATATATAATTCATTAATAAGTGCCAAAATTTGCATTTAAAATATTTTTTTTAATTATTTATATAAATTTAATTGAATATTATTAAATATTTTATTAATTATAATTTAATTTTAATATAAGTTGTTTTTTAGTGCTATTTTTGAAAGTTTGTGGATTTTTTTTGGTTTATTTTTTTCTAAAATCCACACTCTACACTCTCTACTTTTGAACTTACGACTTCTTAGGAAGAAATACATGTTGTTAACCATTAGGCTCACTCAAGTTGTATAATTATTATTATTATCATCCAATTTTAAGGTCATGACCAAACCAAACATTGATGTAGGAGTCCCCTTGTTTATGGAAGAAGGGACTCACCTCTGCTCAATAGTTATGTAAACCATTAAAACCCCTAGGGTCAAGCCAACCCATATATAAAACAATTATTTTAAGAATTAATATAGATATGTTTTAAGCACTGATCTAATTTGAGCTAAGAGGGATCAAATATCTTCTATGTAATTTTTCATTGTTTAAATCTTACTTTTGAATGCTATAGAGGTTACAAAAGATGTGCATTGAAATGGTTTTTTGTTTATTACTATATTTTCAATTATAAGTGAATATTAATTTACATTAAAATATTTGATTCATAACCCACATGGGGCATTTTATTTTATAATACTTTAAAATATATTCTTTTTAAAATTTTTCTCATTATAGATATATATGAAGTTGTTATCAACTGTTCACATATTTTTTTTAAATATATAAGGTTTAAAAAATTGTACTCACATAATTTTTTTTGTTTACTACTAATTACTTTTCATGAAATTTTATTAGGTCATATGGACAACTAATTAAGCATGCATATTATATTTGTTTTTTTCTTTTTTTTATTATAGGTCAAAATGTTTTTTCTATTTAGAGTATATTGTATTCATATGTTAAGAGGTAACATGTATCAACTCCATGTTGAGTAAGGACATGCTTACACATTGCCTTCGGACTCCCAAAAGAATGAGTCTTTATACCCAATTATACATAAATTAAATAAATTATTCTCCCATTTAACATATTTACAACTTAACCTCTTACTTACGAAAACAATTAAATGATAGAATTATAATAACATGTCCTCAAATTTATGCATTACATATGTTTAATTAGTTTTATTTTATATATTTTTTTTAATAAAAAAGTTAAATTTATAATGGTTATGAATATGTCGTTAATTAAGATGTAATGTGAATAAAACAAAAGGAAAGTATTAGATTCTTATTTCTTATTGTATGTCTTCAAATTATGAAATACATATATATTAACATAGTTTATTAAATTAAATAGTTAATAGTATTTAGTAAACATTGATTCATAATAAGCATCAAAACGTTTAGTTTATGATATACTTATATTATCCAAAAACAATAATATAAAATAAATAAATTATAACTTTATTTTAGATTATTATTATTAATTGTAAAAAAATAATATATAATTTAAAAATAAAACATATCATAAGCATTTTAATCATAAAAATTCAAACACACTTTGCAAATATATTTGAAAAAAAAATATATTTAGCTTTTATACAATTGATTATATCTATTGCAAATAGATACTCAAATACCAATTTTATAATTTACAAACATAACTACATTTTACAACATGAGAAATATTTACTTTATTTTATTGTAGATAAATACTCAAATACCAATTTTATAATTTACAAATATAATTATATTTTACAACATGAGAATGCATTACATAATTTATGCATTACATATGTTTAATTAGTTTGATTTTATATATTTTTTTATTAAAAAGTTAAATTTATAATGGTTATGAATATTTTGTTAATTAATATGTAAGAGGAAGGAGAGAGAGAGAGAGAGAGAGAGAGAGAGAGAGAGAGAGAGAGAGAGAGAGAGAGAGAGAGAGAGAGAGAGAGAGAGAGAGAGAGAGAGAGAGAGAGAGAGAGAGAGAGAGAGAGGGATGGAGCGGGAGGGAGAGAGAGAGGGAGAGACAAAGAGGGGGAGAGAGAGAGGGAGAGGGAGAGAGACAAAGCGGGGGAGGGGGAGAGAGAGAGAGAGAGAGAGAGAGAGAGAGAGAGAGAGAGAGAGAGAGAGGTTGGTAGATAGAGGGAGGGAGGAAGGAGGGTAGCGGGAGGGAGAGAGAGAGAGAGGAAGCGAGGAGGGAGAGAGAGAGAGAGGTAGCACGAGGGATAGATGGGAGGGAGCCGGAGGGAGGGAAGAGAGAGAGAGAGAGAGAGAGAGAGGGAGGGAGCGGGAGGGAGAGGGATAGAGAGAGATAGTGTCCGAGAGAGACTAATTGTAATTCGAAACATTGCTAATTGAAGTATTGAATCAAGAAAAAGTAATTGACACAACATAAAACAATTTCAAAATCTAATAGATTCATGCGATTTCAGCCATTTATTTCCACACTCAAATTTTAATTATTTTCAATTTAACTTAATTTTCAAAATTATAATTAAACGTCCTTTTAGAAAGTTTTTTTTATTAGTAAATTACCTAGCTTGTGTTGTTATTCATTTTTTTTCCAATTTAATTATTAGTTATTTGAATAAAAATAATTTACTTTTAAAATATATTTGAATAAGATGATCATTTTTAGCTAAAAATAAATAAATAAATAATACTATGACCCTAATGGAGTAATTAAAAAAATGCTAAAAAGGAAAACAATTTCATAATTTTTTTTCCAAACTTACTAGAAATTTCTCAAAAAAAATATAGTTCAATGTGATGGATAAAAACTTAGTTCTTCTTAATATTATTCCATTTCTTCTTAATCTTAACCCATTTTAAAAAGGTTGAGATTATTGAAATTTTGAAAAAATGAGCCTAGGAGGGAAAAAAAAGAAACTCTATTTTCGTTGTTTACTATTTTCATTCATGGCCCATTCCAAGTATGAAGTCGAATTCTAAGGAATAATATTTTTTTATTTTAGCGAATACTATTTTTTCATTCTACTAATTTTCCTAAAATATCACTAAAAATTCTAGAATCTATATATAATTATTATAGATTAGAGGAATTTTACAATAATATTCTCAAACATTTGTGTCAATTTGAAAATAAGATTTTCTTTTACACTCATGGTATAAATATAAAATTTTAAAATTTTCCTATACTAAAACTAAATTCTTATGTTTTTAGAAAAAACTGATATAATTTCCACTTTGTCAATAGTATTCTTAATAAATTTATTTGTCAATAATATCCTTAATCCTTAATAAACTTATCGGTGTAAGATAATTCAGGCCTTCCAAAATATTCAACTCTCCCATGCCTAAGTGAAACTATCTAAACACCAATTAATGTTAAAGAAAACTAGTTCAACTAATCCCTTGAATTAGACTATAATAATATTTTGTTATACATTATTTAAATTCTTAAATTCTAGGAAATGATAAAGTGATGAATGAGACAAATGATAATATATAATCAAAGTGTAATTAGTAAATAAATAAATAAATAACCTCCCTTGAAATACTAGTCATAGAAATGGTCAAAGTGGAAACACCCTCCATATATTTAGATTTTTATACTCATTTTATTAGGTATTTTATTTTTATATATAATTCATTAATAAGTGCCAAAATTTTCATTTAAAATATTTTTTTTAATTATTTATATAAATTTAATTGAATATTATTAAATATTTTATTAATTATAATTTAATTTTAATATAAGTTGTTTTTAGTGTTATTTTTTGAAAGTTTGTGGATTTTTTTTGGTTTATTTTTTTTCTAAAATCCACACTCTACACTCTCTACTTTTGAACTTACGAATTCTTAGGAAGAAATACATGTTGTTAACCATTAGGCTCACTCAAGTTGTATAATTATTATTATTATCATCCAATTTTAAGGTCATGACCAAACCAAACATTGATGTAGGAGTCCCCTTGTTTATGGAAGAAGGGACTCACCTCCGCTCAATAGTTATGTAAACCATTAAAACCCCTAGCGTCAAGCCAACCCATATATAAAACAATTATTTTAAGAATTAATATAGATATGTTTTAAGCACTGATCTAACTTGAGCTAAGAGGGATCAAATATCTTCTATGTAATTTTTCATTGTTTAAATCTTACTTTTGAATGCTATAGAGGTTACAAAAGATGTGCATTGAAATGGTTTTTTGTTTATTACTATATTTTTCAAGTATAAGTGAATATTAATTTACATTAAAATATTTGATTCATAACCCACATGGGGCATTTTATTTTATAATACTTTAAAATATATTCTTTTAAAAATTTTTCTCATTATAGATATATATGAAGTTGTTATCACTCGTTCACATATTTTTTTAAATATATAAGGTTTAAAAAATTGTACTCACATAATGTTTTTTGTTTACTACTAATTACTTTTTCATGAAATTTTATTAGGTCATATGGACAACTAATTAAGAATGCATATTATATTTGTTTTTTTCTTTTTTTATTATAGGTCACAATGTTTTTTCTATTTAGAGTATATTGTATTCATATTTTAAGAGGTAACATGTATCAACTCCATGTTGAGTAAGGACATGCTTACACATTGCCTTCAGACTCCCAAAAGAATGAGTCTTTATACCCAATTATACATAAATTAAATAAATTATTCTCCCATTTAACATATTTACAACTTAACCTCTTACATACGAAAACAATTAAATGATAGAATTATAATAACATGTCCTCAAATTTATGCATTACATATGTTTAATTAGTTTTATTTTATATATTTTTTTTATTAAAAAAAGTTAAAGTTATAATGGTTATGAATATGTCGTTAATTAAGATGTAATGTGAATAAAACAAAAGGAAAGTATTAGATTCTTATTTCTTATTGTATGTCTTCAAATTATGAAATACATATATATTAACATAGTTTATTAAATTAAATAGTTAATAGTATTTAGTAAACATTGATTCATAATAAGCATCAAAACATTTAGTTTATGATATACTTATATTATCCAAAAACAATAATAAAAAAATAAATAAATTATAACTTTATTTTAGATTATTATTATTAATTGTAAAAAATTAATATATAATTTAAAAATAAAACATATCATAAGCATTTTAATCATAAAAATTCAAACACACTTTGCAAATATATTTGAAAAAAAAATATATTTAGCTTTTATACAATTTATTATATCTATTGTAAATAGATACTCAAATACCAATTTTATAATTTACAAACATAACTACATTTTACAAAATGAGAAATATTTACTTTATTTTATTGTAGATAAATACTCAAATACCAATTTTATAATTTACAAATATAATTATATTTTACAACATGAGAATGCATTACATAATTTATGCATTACATATGTTTAATTACTTTGATTTTATATATTTTTTTATTAAAAAGTTAAAGTTATAATGGTTATGAATATTTTGTTAATTAAGATGTAATGTGAAAAAAAACAAAAGGAAACTATTAGATTCTTACTTGGTAGTCTCTCTACTCAATTATACATAAATAAAATAAATTATTATCTCATTTAACATATTTAGAACTTAACCTCTTACTTACCAAAACAATTAAATGATAAAATTATAATTACATGTCCTAAAATTTATGCATTACATATGTTTGATTAGTTTCATTTTATATATTTTTTATTAAAAAGTTAAAGTTATAGTGGTTATGAATGTGTTGTTAATTAAGATGTAATGTGAATAAAACAAAAGAAAACTATTAGATTCTTATTGGTAATTGTATGTCTTCAAATTATGAAATACATGTACATTAGCATAATTTGTTAAATTAAATAGTTAATAATATTTAGCAAACATTGATTCATAATAAGCATCAAAACATTATCTTATAATATACATATATTATCCAAAAATAATAATAAAAAATAAATAAATTATAACTTTATTTTATATTATTATTATTATTATTATTAATTATAAAAAATTGATATATAATTTTAAAATAAAACATATCACAAGAATTTTAATCATAAAAATTCAATCACACTTTGCAAAAATATTTGGAAAAGAAAAAAAAATATTTAGCTTTTGTATAATTGATTATATCTACTCAAATACCAATTTTATAATTTACAAACATAACTACATTTCACATTATGAGAAATATTTACTTTATTTTATTGTAAATAGATACTCAAATACCAATTTTATAATTTACAAATATAACTATATTTTACAACATGAGAAATATTTACTTTTTTATAATTTACAAATATAACTACATTTTACAACATGAGAAATATTTACTTTATTTTCAACATATGATTAATTTTATACCAAATATATAAATATCTTTCTCATAATTTACAAATGAAGTAACGGGTGATTAAAAGTTTTAATTATTCTTTATTTTAAATATTAAAATAATAAACATATAACTATAATATTTCCTAAATAATTAGTAACATTCTTCAAAATTTAAAGCATATTCAATACTAAGTGATATGCTCTCTAAAATGGCGAGGTTGAATATCTAATACATGTTCAATGCAATCAAATGTTTTATTTAAGATATTATAATGGTTAAAAAAATAAAAAATAAATATCCATATTATAAAAAAAAATAAAAAATAAATAAATAAATAAATAAAAATAAATAAATAAATAAAATCAAAAAGCAACAATGTTTGAACAACTTGAGAGATTAGTTGTTTTTTGCAACCGATTGGAGTGGTCCGTGGAACATTGTTTCAACTAATTGTTAACATAATCCGACCCATACACAAACATTCTAATTAAAATGTTCGATGTGTAACACAAAATTTATAATGAAAATGCTACACGTCTACAAAATTGAAATATGAACGTTGGAGCGGTCAATTACCGAAACTTTACCGTTAGAAACCAAAAGATGCACAAAAAACTCGCCAATGTCGATCCCGAAGTTGAAATGCAATTTCGAAATTTGAATTTCATCTAGTTGTTTTCTGTCGAATATGTCGAATATGCAAAAAACGCTCGTGGTGAAAAAAAACGACCTCAAGTTGAAATGCAATTTAAATTTCATTGTGGTTTAGATATGTCTCTCCACGTCTCTCCCTTGCCCTTTCAAATTTGAATTTCATATAGTTGTCTCTGTTAGATATGTCTCTCCACTTCTCGCGTTAGATATGGCTCTCTCGTTTATATGTGTGCGAAAGTGGGGAAGAGTCCGTGATAGGTTGTGTTTGGTAGCGGCAACGAGAACACCCGGTCCCATTGAGGATTTCTCTTGAATAAGGATGTTCCACTCGCTTGAGAGGTAACATAGAGTTCCAAGTTTTCACCATTTCGACAGCTTGTATGGACAAAGCGTGAGCTGCAATCAATGATATTAATGTAAGCACAAGTTTCCTATGCTATTGTCGTTTTTTACACGCTTCACTAAATTTATTTTGAAATTGAAGGATATATTTCATTGATTTTTTTTGAAGTTGAAGGATACAATTAAAGATTTCGAGTGTTCAAATAGTCCTTTATACACTTCGCTAATTTTTTTTTGAAATTTACGGATATATTTCAATGAATTTTTTAAGTTGAAGGATATACTTGAAGATTTCAGTGTTGAAATAGTTCTTTATAATTTTAAAGGTAAAGAGTTACAAAGATTGTTGAATTAAATTTAGTAGGTTAATTTCATATAACAAATTTATGTTTGCAAAGATGTTTCTAATTAGTGTTAATAACACCATACTCAGCATTTCGTTTGCATACTCCACTTCTTATCTAGGCGATGCTTCGTTTACATATGAATATGGGAACCCATCATTTTTTTGGCTTTTTCTCGTTTCATTGATTTGTCATTGGTTCCCTAAATGTGAAAGGCTATTAGGGAAACAGAGTAATCATTTTAAGCTAAAAAATAAATAAATAAATAAATAATACCGTGATTCTAATAGAGTAATTGAAAAAAATCATAAAAAGGAAATTTTTTTCATAATTTTTTTCCCAAACTTACTAGAAATTTCTCAAAAAAAATATAGTTCAATGTGATGGATAAAAACTTAGTTCTTCTTCATCTTATTCCATTTCTTCTTAATCTTAACCCATTTTAAAAAGGTTGAGATTATTGAAATTTTAAAAAAGGAGCCTAGGAGGGAAAGTAAAAAACTCTATTTTCGTTGTTTACTATCTTTTATTTTTAACGAATACTATTTTTCATTCTACTAATTTTCCTAAAATATCACTAAGAATTCTAGAATCTATATATAGTTATTATAGATTAGAAGAATTTTACAATAGTATCCTCAAAAAATTTGTGTCAATTTAAAAATAAGATTTTTTTTTACACTCATGGTATAAATATAAATTTTAAAATTTTCCTATACTAAAACTAAATTCTTAAGTTTTTATAGTAAGCTGATATAATTTTTACATTTTTCAATAGTATTCTTAATAATTTTTTTTTGTCAATAATATCCTTAATCCTTAATAAATTTATCGGTGTAAACTAATTCACACCATCCAAAATATTAAACTCTCATATATATAAGTATAACTTTCTAAATACAAATTAATGTTAACGAAAACTAATTGAACTAACACCATCCAAAATATTCAACTCTCCCATGCCTAAGTGAAACTATGTAAACACCAATTAATGTTAAAGAAAAACTAGTTCAACTAATCCCTTGAATTAGACAATAATAATATTTTGTTATACATTATTTAAATTTTTTAAATTCTAGAAAATGATAAAGTGATGAATGAGACAAATGATAATATATAATCAAAGTGTAATTAGTAAATAAATAAATAACCTCCCTTGAAATACTAGTCATAGCCGTGGTCAAAGTGGAAACACCCTCCATATATTTAGATTTTTATACTCATGTGTAATTAGTAAATAAATAAATAACCTCCTTGAAATACTAGTCATAGCAAGTGGTCAAAGTGGAAAAACCCTCCATTTATTTAGATTTTTTATACTCATTTTATTAGGTATTTTATTTTCATATTTAATTCATTAATAAGTGTCAAAATTTGCATTTAAAATATTTTTTTTTAATTATTTATATAAATTTATATGAATATTATTAAATATTTTATTAATTATAATTTAATTTTAATATAAATTGGTTTTAGTGTCATTTTTGAAATTTTGTGGATTTTTTTTGGTTTATTTTTTTCTAAAATCCACACTCTACACTCTCTAGCTTTGAACTTAAGATTTCTTAGGAGGAGAGACATGTTGTTAAACATTAGGCTCACTCAAGTTGTATAATTATTATTATTATCATCCAATTTTAAGGTCATGACCAAACTGGGACATTGATGTAGGAGTCCCCTTGTTTATGGAACAAGGGACCCACCTCCGCTCAACAATTATGTAAACCATTAAAAAACCCTAGGGTCAAACCAACCCATTTAAAAACTCCTAGGGTCAGCAAACTCATATATAAAACAATTATTTTAAGAATTAATATAGATATGTTTTAAGCACTAATCTAACTTGAGCCAAGAGGGATCAAATTTCTTATATGTAATTTTTCATTGTTTAAATCTTATTTTTGAATGCTATAGAGGTTACAAAAGATGTGCATTGAAATGGTTTTTTTGGTTATTACTATATTTTCAAGTATAAGTGAATATTAATTTACATTAAAATATTTCATTCATAATCCACATGGGGCATTTTATTTTATAAAACTTCAAAATATATTCTTTTAACATTTTTTCTCATTATAGATATATATGAAGTTGTTATCACCTGTTTCACATATTTTTTTAAATATATAAGGTTTAAAAATTGTACTCACATAATTTTTTTGTTTACTTCTAATTACTTTTCATGAAATTTTATTAGGTCATATGGACAAATAATTAAGCATGCATATCATATTTCTTTGTTCTTTTTTATTTTAGTTCACATTGTTTTTCTATTTAGAGAATATTGTATTCATATTCTAAGAGGTAACATGTATCAACTCCATGTTGAGCAACGACATGTTTACACATTGCCTTTAGGCTCCCAAAAGAATGAGTCTCTCTACCCAATTATACATAAATAAAATAAATTATTCTCTCATTTAACATATTTAAAACTTAACCTCTTACTTACCAAAACAATTAAATGATAAAATTATAATAACATGTCCTCAAATTTATGCATTACATATGTTTAATTATTTTTGATTTTATATATTTTTTATTAAAAATTTAAAGTTATAATGGCTACGAATATATATGTTAAATAATATGTAATGTGAATAAAA
>JAXQQM020090296.1:217500-225000 GCA_034641835.2 Pinus albicaulis
TATTGAATCAAGAAAAAGTAATTGAAACAAAATAAAACAATTTCAAAATCTAATAGATTCATGCAATTTCAACCATTTATTTCCACACTCAACTTTTTAATTATTTTCAATTTAATTTAATTTTCAAAATTATAATTAAATGTCCTTTTAGAAAGTTTTTTTTATTAGTAAATTACCTAGCTTGTCCCTTGCTCCTTTTATGTGTTGCTATTCATTTCTTTCCAATTTAATTATTAGTTATTTGAAGAAAAATAATTTACTTTTTAAAAATATATTTGAATAAGATGATCATTTTTAGGTAAAAAATGAATAAATAAATAATATTGTGATTCTAATGGAGTAATTAAAAAAAATGATGAAAAAGGAATTTTTTTTCATAATTTTTTTTCCCAAACTTACTAGAAATTTCTCAAAAAAAATATAGTTCAATGTGATGGATAAAAAACATAGTTCTTCTTAATCTTATTCCATTTCTTCTTAATCTTAACCCATTTTTAAAAAGGTTGAGATTATTGAAATTTTAAAAAATGAGCATAGGAGGGTAAAAAAGAACTCTATTTTTGTTGTTTACTATTTTCATTCATGGCTCATTCCAAGTACCAAGTCGAATTCTAAGAAATAATATTTTTTTATTTTAACGAGTACTATTTTTTCATTCTACTAATTTTCCTAAAATATCACTAAAAAATTCTAGAATCTATATATAATTATTATAAATTAGAAGAATTTTACAATAATATCATCAAACATTTGTGTCAATTTAAAAAATAAGATTTTTTTTACACTCATGGTATAAATATAAAATTTTAAAATTTTTCCTATACTAAAACTAAATTCTTAAGTTTTTAGAAAAAGAACTGATATAATTTTCACATTTGTCAATAGTATTCTTAATAAATTTATTTGTCAATAATATCCTTAATCCTTAATAAATTTATAGGTGTAAACTAATTCACGCCATCCAAAATATTAAACTCTCCTATATATAAGTATAACTTTCTAAATACAAATTAATGTTAACCAAAACTAATTGAACTAATGCCATCCAAAATATTCAACTCTCCCATGCCTAAGTGAAACTATCTAAACACCAATTAATGTTAAAGAAAACTAGTTCAACTAATCCCTTGAATTAGACTATAATAATATTTTGTGATACATTATTTAAATTTTTTAAATTCTAGGAAATGATAAAGTGATGAATGAGACAAATAATAATATATAATCAAAGTGTAATTAGTAAATAAATAAATAAATATCCTCCCTTGAAATACTAGTCATAGCCGTGGTCAAAGTGGAAACACCCTCCATATATTTAGATTTTTATACTCGTGTAATTAGTAAATAAATAAATAACCTCCCTTGAAATACTAGTCATAGCAGTAGTCAAAGTGGAAACACCCTCCATATATTTAGATTTTTATACTCATTTTATTAGGTATTTTATTTTCATATTTAATTCATTAATAAGTGTCAAAATTTGCATTTAAAATATTTTTTTTAATTATTTATATAAATTAAATTGAATACTATTAAATATTTTATTAATTATAATTTAATTTTAATATAAATTGTTTTTAGTGCCATTTTTGAAAGTTTGTGGATTTTTCCCCCGATTGGGGTGAGTAGAGGTTGAGGTTGATTGCTTCCAACCACGTGTTGGTCGCATCGCTGGCCCATTATGCTTATGGGCCTTTCGTGGATGTATTGGATCGATGCACTCACCTCGCCATTACTTTGCATGCCTGTGCCGGTTGGTATGCTTAATGCCTTGTCGAGTGCATTCATTCCTTGTTTTATGTGGACAATCGAGCATTTCCGAGTTGGTTTTTGCCCTCGTCTTCCACATTCTCTTCCACATCTCTCTTGGAATATTGTTGCGGGTTTGGGCCTCTCGTTCTCTCGTGCGCGTTCCCTTTGGCGGTGTCTGTGGTATGTAATGGCATTTTTTCTTTCTAGATACTTCTTGCCTCACAGTATGATTCTCTGTTCGATTTACTTTAGTTTTCTTGCATGCATCCGGTTCTCGTTGCTTTCGAGTTTCCGTTCTACATGGGTTGTCTTTAGTATTGGGCATACGGGGGGAGGTCGAACCTCATTTCCGTAGCTCCCCCGAGCTTTTTCCTCCGGTGTTTTGGGGGACACGATAGCTATCAGTTTGCTTCGCATTCTATATTTCCATGGCCTCGTTTTCCTTTCATACCGGATGTATGCTCTTCTCGTGGGATGTGAACTTTTATTCTCAAAGGAAGTGGTTTTTTTGGTCTATTGCTCCAACTCGTTTCTCTTCGACGTTGCATGCATGGGATTACCTCTCTTAAAAGTTGCCACCGCTCCGACTTTTTTTTGGTTTCTTGGGCCGAGGTTCATGCAATCGTTATTTTAATCTACAAGCATTTTTGTATCATTGCTTTCTACTAGCCTACATTTTTCGGCATTTTCTACAGCTATATATTCCTTTACATATGAGTTGGTTGCTGATGGGTTGAAATTGGAGTTCTCTTCGGTTACACATTTTCTCCCATATGGCACTCGCTATCGTTGGGTTGCAATTTCTAGCGGTTTATGTAGATATCTCTCGTTCTCGAGGGTTTTGACTCGACAGATTATCATGCGTTTGCTTTGACATTGTGCACGTTTCCTATTTTGATTTCTCTGTTCATTCTCCACGACGCTCCGGTGTTACCTATTGGTTCACCTGTCTCGGTATAATTTTGGTGGTGATGTCTTTTCGTTAATATCTGTTCTCTATGTTTCTTTATAGATGGCCTTCATTCCCTTTCATCGCTGCTTTTCGGAGGGTGGTTCAACATATTGGACATGTTCTTCGCAGTTCTCTTCACTCTTCACTTATCTCGCTCTTTCCTGTGCATGCGGTCACATGCCTCTTTGCACGATTCTCACTTGCGAGTATGGTGAAATCGCATCCCTAGGAGGCCCAAACGCGATCGGTATACCAAGCCTAGGGAAGGAACCAGTCGACGGGGCCGCAAAACAAATACAAGAGGTTGTACAAGAGTCGGCTCGGGTTTACGAATCTGCAATCGTGATAATATTAAATCTACAATTCAAGGATGGGAGGTAGAAAGCCGACGGTGAAGAGGTGACTATGGATGAACGAGCTCTCCCATCCGGACTTTTTAACTGATCCGGGGTAATACTCGAGGACGTGTTTTTCTCTTCCAACAATCCATCAAGACATACTGGAAGATGAAGTGTATCCTTGCAAAGGCTTTGGCAAAGAATCGAGAAGCAGAGTCTTACCTCTTCCATTCTTTTTGAGTTGCAACAGTCGAAGATGGATATGCATGCCATCTCCAAGGTACGGATCCAGTTGAATGATCGGTGGGCAAGTTGGAACAGCAGGTGTAGCTCCTTCATCGTAGAGCCACGGTGTGCTTGGGCAAGTCGATACTACTTCGGTGCGCTGCTTTAGTTGGTTAACTCCTTTCTTGTAATTTTCGGTTACGTTAGCTATCTTTTTTTTCTCTTTGCTATAATTATTTTGGACATACAATAGCCCTTAAAAGTCGTTAGATATAGGCTTAGACAATTTTGTTTTTTGGTCTTCTTACAACTCGTTGTAGTGGCCAACGGACTCGGTTTTCCTTCAGAGCGGTCGAGGTCATTGCGTGGGTTTTTTTATCGTATGACTCTCTCGCCCTTTATATTATCGTAAATGAAAGGTCCTATGAAGCTTACCAAGTTTTGTGGATTTTTTTTGGTTTATTTTTTTCTAAAATCCACACTCTACACTCTCTAGCTTTGAATTTGCAATTTCTTAGAGGAGAGACATGTTGTTAACCATTAGGGTCACTCAAGTTGTATAATTATTATTATTATCATCCAATTTTTAAGGTCATGACCAAACCAAACATTGATGTAGGAGTCCCCTTGTTTATGGAACAAGGGACCCACCTCCGCTCAACAATTATGTAAACCATTAAAACCCCTAGGGTCAAACCAACCCATTTAAAAACTCCTAGAGTCTAGCCAACCCATATATAAAACAATTATTTTAAGAATTAATATATATATGTTTTAAGAACTGATCTAACTGCAACCAAGAGGGATCAAATTTCTTCTATGTAATTTTTCATTGTTTAAATCTTATTTTTTGAATGCTATAGAGGTTATAAAAGATGTGCATTGAAATGGTTTTTTTGTTTATTACTATATTTTCAAGTATAAGTGAATATTAATTTACATTAAAATATTTGATTCATAATTCACATGGGGCATTTTATTTTATAAAACTTTAAAATATATTATTTTAACATTTTTTCTCATTATAGATATATATGAAGTTGTTATCACGTGTTCACATATTTTTTTAAATATATAAGGTTTAAAATATTGTACTCACATAATTTTTTTGTTTATTTCTAATTACTTTTCATGAAATTTTATTAGGTCATATGGACAACTAATTAAGCATGCATATCATATTTATTTTTTCTTTTTTCATTATAGCTCACATTGTTTTTCTATTTAGAGAATATTTTATTCATATTTTAAGAGGTATCATGTATCAACTCCATGTTGAGCGAGGACATGCATTTACACATTGCCTTAAACTCTCCCAAAATAATGAGTCTCTCTACCCAATTATACATAAATAAGATAAATTATTCTCTCATTTAATATATTTACAACTTAACCTCTTACTTACCAAAACAATTAAATGATAAAATTATAATAACATGTCCTCAAATTTATGCATTACATATGTTTAATTAGTTTGATTTTATATATTTTTATTAAAAAGTTAAAGTTATAATGGTTACGAATATGTTGTTAATTAAGATGTAATGTGAATAAAACAAAAGTAAACTATTAGATTCTTATTGGTTATTGTATGTCTTCAAATTATGAAATACATATATATTAACCTAGTTTATTAAATTAAATAGTTAATAATATTTAGCAAACATTGATTCATAATAAGCATCAAAACATTTAGTTTATGATATACTTATATTATCCAAAAATAATAATAAAAAATAAATCAATTATAACTTTATTTTATATTATTATTATTATTAATTGTAAACAATTAATATATAATTTAAAAATAAAACATATCACAAGCATTTAAATCATAAAAATTCAATCACACTTTGCAAAAATATTTGAATATATATATATATATATATATATATATATATATATATATATATATATATATATATATATATAGCTTTTATACAATTGATTATACCTATTGTAAATAAATACTCAAATTCCAATTTTATAATTTACAAACATAACTACATTTTACAACATGAGAAATATTTACTTTATTTTATTGTAAATAGATACTCAAATACCAATTTTATAATTTACAAATATAACTATATTTTACAACATGAGAAATATTTACTTTTTTATAATTTACAAATATAACTACATTTTACAACATGAGAAATATTTACTTTATTTTCAAAGTATCATTAATTTTTGTACCAAATATATTAATATCTTTCTCATAATTTATAAATGAAGTAACGGGTGATTAAAATTTTTAATTATTCTTTATTTTGAATATTAAAATAATAAACATATAACTATAATATTTCCAAAATAATTAGTAATGTTCTTCAAAATTTAAAGCATATTCAATACTAAATGATATGTTCTCTAAAATGGCAGGTTGAATATTTAATCGACATGAGTCACAACGCAATCAAATTTTTTATTTAAGATACTATAATGGTTAAAAAATAAAGAAAATATCCATATTATAGAAATAAATAAATAAAATCAAACGCAACTTAGTTGTTTTTGCAACCAGTTGGAGTGGTCCGTGGAACATTGTTTCAACTAATTGGAGTGGTATGTTCGACTTAGAAAAGGAAGAGCTGGTAAAAGACGTGGCTCACGATCAGAGATATTTTTAACATAATCCAACCATACACAAATATTCTAATTAAAATGTTCGACGTGTAACACAAAATTTATAATGAAAATGCAGCACCTCTACAAAATTTAAATATGAACGTTGGAGTGGCCAATTACTGTTCGAAACCAAAAGATGCACAAAAAATGGCCAATGCCGATCGGTTGAAATGCAATTTCAGAAATTTGAATTTCATCTAGTTGTTCTCTATCGGAATATGCAAAAAAGTTGTTGGTAAAAAAACAGCCTCATGTTGAAATGCAATTTAAATTTCATTGTGGTTTAGATATTTCTCTCCACTTCTCTCCCATGAAGCTTCCTGCGCTGTCTGTTTATATGTGTGCAGTTCGAAGAGTCTGTGATTTGTTGTATTTGGTAGCGGCAACGACAGTCCATGGTGGGTTACGTTTGGTTGAGGGAACACCAGTCCATTGAGGATTTTTGTTTTGAATAAGGATGCTCCACTGCTTCAGAGGTAACATTGAGGAAGGCCATTGATCACAAGACCATAGGCCGTCCACTGTATGGACAAAGCGTGAGCTGAAATCAATGCTATTAAGGTAAGCACAAGTTTCCTAAGCTATTGTCATTTTCTACACGGTTCACTAAATTTATTTTCAAATTGAAGGATATATTTCATTGATTTTTTTGAAGTTGAAGGATACAGTTAAAGATTTTGGTGTTGAGAAATAGTTCTTTATACACTTCACTTGATTTTTCTTTTGAAATTTAGGGATATATTTCAATGATTTTTTTAAGTTGAAGGATATACTTGAAGATTTCAGCGTTGAAATAGTTCTTTATAATTTTAATGGTAAAGAGTTACAAGGATTGTTGAATTAAATTTATTAGGTTAATTTCGTATAACAAATTTCTATTCGCAAAGATTTTTCTAATTAGAGTTTAATAACACCATACTCAGATTTCTGTTTGCATACTCCGCTTCCTAGTTAGGTGATGCTTTTGTTTACATACGATACTCACATTTCTGTTTGCATTTCTTGGCTTTGCTAGAATTTCGTTTTTACCTTTTTTCCCTGCCATGGCCGTCCCCATGCCATGCCTGTCTTTTCTATTCCCATATTTGCTAGAGTAGATTCATGATGTTCCATCTGCCTGAGCATACCTATGAGGTTTTTCTTCTTTTATCCATTCACATATTTTATTTTTTATTATATATCTTTTACATAAAGTATGGTCCATGTGTTCTTTTAAATTTTCTATTTAAAAAAATAATTATATAAAAAAAAGTTATAATGTATTATACGTTTTATTAGAGCAATTATTTTATGATTTTCAGTTTTACATATATTTAAATTTTTAATATCTTAAAATGGATATTTTTTGTTATTTTTTAATATTGCACCTTTTTAAAAGTGGATGGGGGAAGAAAGTGACCTAGTAAGAGAGAGAAACACACAAAAAGTGAGTGTGGAAGGGGAGGCAAGGGTAGAGGTAAATAGAGAGAGAAAAAGGGAGAAAGTGAAGGAGAAAGAGGTAGAAGGAGACTAGAGAAATTGAAGGAGAGAGGGGTAGGGTGCCCAAGAGAGAGATACACATACAAAGTGAGAATTAAAGGGGATACATGTGGGGAGAGATGA
>JAXQQM020090296.1:227500-230000 GCA_034641835.2 Pinus albicaulis
AGAGAGAGAGAGAGAGAGAGAGAGAGAGTGTCCGAGAGAGACTAATTGTAATTCGAAACATTGCTAATTGAAGTATTGAATGAAGGAAAAGTAATTGACACAACATAAAACAATTTCAAAATATAATAGATTCATGCAATTTCAACCATTTATTTCCACACTCAACTTTTAATTATTTTCAATTTAATTTAATTTTTCAAAATGATAATTAAATAGTCCTTTTAGAAAAGTTTTTTTTATTATTAAATTACCTAGCTTGTGTTGTTATTCATTTTTTTTCCAATTTAATTATTAGTTATTTGAATAAAAAATAATTTACTTTTAAAATATATTTGAATAAGATGATCATTTTTTTGCTAAAAATAAATAAATAAATAATACTATGACCCTAATGGAGTAATTAAAAAAAATGCTAAATAGGAAATTTCTTTTTCATAATTTTTTTCCAAACTTACTAGAAATTTCTCCATAAAATATAGTTCAATGTGATGGATAAAAACTTAGTTCTTCTTAATCTTATTCCATTTCTTCTTAATCTTAACCCATTTTAAAAAGTTGAGATTATTGAAATTTTTAAAAAATGAGCCTAGGAGGGGAAAAAAATAAACTCTATTTTGTTGTTTACTATTTTCATTCATGGCCCATTCCAAGTACCAAGTCGAATTCTAAGGAATAATATTTTTTATTTTAATGAATACTATTTTTCATTCTACTAATTTTCCTAAAATATCACTAAAAATTCTAGAATCTATATATAATTATTATAGATTAGAAGAATTTTACAATAATATTCTCAAACATTTGTGTCAATTTGAAAATAAGATTTTCTTTTACACTCATAGTATAAATATAAAATTTTAAAATTTTCCTATACCAAAACTAAATTCTTATGTTTTTAGAAAAAAACTGATATAATTTTCACATTTGTCAATAGTATTCTTACTAAATTTATTTGTCAATAATATCCTTAATCCTTAATAAATTTATCGGTATAACTTTCTAAATACAAATTAATGTTAACGAAAACTAATTGAACTATCGCCATCCAAAATATTCAACTCTCCCATGCCTAATTAGAAACTATCTAAACACCAATTAATGTTAATGAAAACTAGTTCAACTAATCCCTTGAATTAGACTAAAAAAATATTTTGTTATACATTATTTAAATTCTTAAATTCTAGGAAAATGATAAAGTGATGAATGAGGCAAATGATAATATATAATCAAAAGTTTAATTAGTAAATAAATAACCTCCCTTGAAATACTAGTCATAGTGATGGTCAAAAGGGGAAACACCCTCCATATATTTAGATTTTTATACTCATTTTATTAGGTATTTTATTTTTATATTTAATTCATTAATAAGTGCCAAAATTTGCATTTAAAATATTTTTTTAATTATTTATATAAATTTAATTGAATATTATTAAATATTTTATTAATTATAATTTAATTTTAATATAAGTTGTTTTTTAGTGTTATTTTTGAAAGTTTGTGGATTTTTTTTGGTTTATTTTTTCTAAAATCCACACTCTACACTCTCTAGTTTTGAACTTGCGACTTCTTGGGAAGAAAGACATGTTGTTAACTATTAGGCTCACTCAGTTGTATAATTATATTATTATCATCCAATTTTAAGGTCATGACCAAACCAAACATTGATGTAGGAGTCCCCTTGTTTATGGAGCAGGGACTCACCTCCGCTCAACAGATTATGTAAACCATTAAAACCCTAGGGGTCAAAGCTAACCATATATAAAAACAATTATTTTAAGAATTAATATAGATATGTTTTAAGCACTGATCTAGGTTGAGCCAAGAGGGATCAAATTTCTTCTATGTAATTTTTCATTATTTAAATCTTACTTTTTGAATGCTATAGAGTTACAAAAGATGTGCATTGAAACGAGCTTTTTTGGTTATTACTATATTTTCAAGTATAAGTGAATATTATTTTACATTAAAATATTTGATTCATAACCCACATGGCGCATTTTATTTTATAATACTTTAAAATATAATATTTTAACATTTTTCTCGTTATAGATATATATGAAGTTGTTATCACATGTTCACATATTTTTTTAAATATATAACGTTTAAAAATTGTACTCACATAATTTTTTTGTTTACTACTAATTACTTTTAATGAAATTTTATTAGGTCATATGGACAACTAATTAAGCATGCATATCTACTATTTCTTTTTTTATTATAGCTCACGGTTAAAGATACGATTAAAGATTTCGGTGTTGAAATAGTTCTTTCTACACTTCATTGATGAAATATAGGGATATATTTCAATGATTTTTTTTAAGTTGAAGGATATATTTGAAGATTTCAGCATTGAAATGGAGTTCTTTATAATTTTAATGGTAAAGAGTTACAAGGATTGTTGAATTAAATTTATTAGGTTAATTTACATATAACAAATTTCTATTGGAAAAGATGTTTCTAATTAGAGTTAATAACACCATACTCATATATTTTGTTTGCA
>JAXQQM020090296.1:235000-242500 GCA_034641835.2 Pinus albicaulis
TCACCCTCCACTAACCTTGGTTCATCCTCTTCACATGAATCATTTCCTAAAATAAACCTTCCTCATTCACCTTCCCCTAAGAAATCAGGAAAATGAAGAAAGCGATGAAGTGGAGGAAGATGACCAAGAATAAAGTAGTGAAGGAGGGGAATATGACCAAGAATAAAGCGTGTGAAGGAGAGGAAGATGAAAATGAAGAAAATTAGTGAAGGCAAAAAAGGGAAAAAAGATAGTGATAAATAAAGTGAAAAAAGAAGAAAGTATTGATGAAGAGAAAACGGAGATGAAAGTAGTGAGTCCAAATGATGAGACAAAAGGACCAAAACAGTAGGTCAAATGATGAAGATGACTCCAAAGATACAAGGACAAGAGCGAGCTTCTCAAGAGGAAAACGATGAGCTAGAAAAAGAGGAAAACAATGAGCTAGAAAAAAGAGGAGAACAACGAGCCTAATGACCATCAAAAAACAAATGAGAGTCAAGGAGAAGAAGTAAATGATGAAGAAAGTGACTACTGAAAACACAAAGGACATTGGAGCCGAGGCATATGCTAGCAGTAATAGAAGACAAAGAGTGATAGTGGTAAATATGGCAAAGGTAGCCAGTAGCAGAGTTTGGAAAGTGATTTTGGGTGAGCAAAAAAATGAAGATCATGAGCCAAATAATGAAGATGATGAACATGACGGTGAAGAAGAAACCAACCTAGAGAACTCACCTAGTGAAGAAGAAAATGACCATCAGAGTAAGGGAAAGACTAATGAGGGTGCCCAAGAAAGTAACCCTACAAAGAGTACAAACAATAATATAAGGTTTGAGTTAAGACGGTGAATACAATGGGTCAAAAGATGAAAGAAGAGGACAGATCATGGAGATGAATATATACCAAGAAATGATAAAGACACCTCTAGCATTGCAAAAATAGAGGATGATAGTCCTAAGGGTCTTAACGGTGATGATGGCATAAGATATAATGAGAATGCTTATCAAAAGAGGCGATCCAGAGACAAGTTGAGAAAGATGCACACACAAAAGATCATCCATAGCAGAAAAGCGAGTCCTAAGGTCACTAATGAACAAGGTTTGCAAGTGAAACTTGTTACACCTTTCCCCATTACTCTATCAAAGAGGAGAGAGGCATGTGTTTTCTAACTCCAAATGGAAAGGGAGCCATGCCATCCTCCTCAATTCAAAGGAAAGACAAAGTAAGCAACAAGTGAAAGAGAGAAGATGACAATCATGAAGAGGAGAGAGAATTTGAGCTCATTCACATAGACGAGTGATGAGGGAAAATGAGACAACAATTGCAAACTTTCTCGTACAAGAATGAAGATATGATCGAGGACTTGGAAGTTGAATTACAAAGGTCAAAGGATCTCATTCACTTCTTGCAAATAAAAAACAAACAAATGAGTGGCCGTGAGACCATCTATGAAGCAAGGGCTCTCAAATGCCGAAAGAAGGCTCAAAGAGCACAAGTGAAGTTGCAAGAATATATGGGCACCGTGAATAAAGTGTGAGGATGTGGAGGGTCGGTCTAGAAGGAGGCCTAGAACTATGGGTCTAAGAAAGGCTTTGGCGAGGAGGGAGCAAGAATCAGTCCCGAGCACAACAATTTCCCCTCCATGAACTCCTTGCCATAGAAATTGAGCATAACAAGGAATCATGGCTTGAGAGGTCCAACATACATCTTGAGACAAAACTAGAGAAGGCCAACAAATATTTTAACTTCACGAGAGGAGAATGACTAAGCACTATGAACGAAGAAACCACTTTGCAAGGAAAAAAAACCCCAAAGCACCCAAAATGAGGGCTCGACACCTTTAAAGAAGAAAAAATACCAAACTAGGATTGGTATTTTGGCCCAAGATTATCTATAGATCTCCCGGGACCCATTAGGCACATAGCCCACCAAATTTGGGAGAAATTGGACAACTTTCAAATTTTGAGGCTAGGGGAGCGCGACACCATAGTGTGTTGCGCTTTTTCCCAAGGCATATTCGGGAGGGAGGTTTGCATTTTTTGGATTCCCCATAATTAGAGGGATTATTCTCACAAATTTTTAGCTCAAATGGAGTTGTTTTGATCCCCAAAAGGTTCAAAAACACTCATTTTTTTCACCATTACACCCACTTTTACGAGCATGTGTTGTGCTCCGGAAGTCTTGAAAATTTCACTTTTTGGACTACTTTCAAAGGTCAGATTGTAGAGATGAAGGTATATCTGGAAATCAGACTTCAATTTCTTTCCAACGAGCCATCACGAAGCCTTTTCGACATCGGGAAGGCCTCCAAAAACTATCTTTACAAAAGGCCTATTTCTGTGTCTGTCGCTACTAACATAATTTCAATTTTTTGACACGGTGTGTTGTGCTCCTGTAGATGACTGGAGGAATGTGCATTTGGAAAGTTTTCATATGCTTTTCAGTCCTTAAAAGTCAATCAAAGTTGCATATTTTTGGCCATAAAAGATAGTTGTTAGATATTTTGTGCCTTGGGCCTTGCAAAGCACTCAAGGACAACTTCGGATATTTCTTGTTGGCCAATAGGGATTCTAGATACTCTCTCTTTGGTCTTCCTCCTCCTTTCTTATTATATATAGCATGAGGGAGTTCATTGTAAATGGTTGGGAACTTTATTTTTTAAGAGCAATACATGGTTTTTGGGAGTTGAAGAACAATTTCTAGTGTTGTGGAGCTTATGGATGGATTGCCTTGATTGATGGTGATGAAGGCTTGCTTGCGGATCCACAAGAGTTTAGTTAATGGTGATGTATCTCTCATATGTTCATATTTTTCTTGTTTTCATATGTCCATATTTCTATATTGAAATAGCTCAGAAAAATATAGGATGAGAAATGTTGCTTGAGGCACCTCAGTCCTCCTGTTAGCTATTGTTTTCATGTTTTCTTCTACTGGGTTAGCTTAAAGAATTCTTCATTACTCCTTAGGCCCACCTAAGCCTGTCTATTTCATTGTTGGATTAATATTTTAGTTTATAAACATGATTCATGGTAAGCCCTTCTTGTTTAAGGCTATCTAAACTCTGTCTTGAAATCTCTCTTTGATGTATTGATTGTTAGGGTAAGTAAAAGAGGTCTTGTTCCGATCTTGCCCCTTGAATATGCTTATCAGTTTGCCTCGAAATTATTTATAGTTTAATGAATGATGTTTAGGCTTTCCATATTCATTTATTGATGCTATTTGTCTCTTATATGTTTTCAAATCTTGAAAGTTGAATCATTGAAGTTAGATAAGTTGTCTTGCTTTCAGTGTTTTACTTGATTGTTTATCTTGAAAGTTTATTTGTTTACAAGTATTGTCACTGAGTAAATGGTGCGCCCTATCTCATGATTAGTATCTTTTGCTTATCAATATTAAAGGCCTCCCTGTTCATAGTTATTTGAAAAAGGATTCTTAACTTCCCTTTGCCCTACCTTGGTTCCCAAACTTTTTGTTCATTTCACTTCACACATAAACATAAAAGATCCGTTAACTACACCAGATTTTCCCTGTGATGTACCCCGATTCGCTACCAAGATATAAATAAATTCATAGACTCCATTTCCCATTGATTTGATAACCTCTCACTCCACCTATCCTACTTGATCATCTTACTCCAACCCAAAACAAAAAAACAAACCTACACTTAACAACTAGCCTAAAATCAATCACCCAAAGTGAACAAGTTCACATCCATCGCATAACTAGAGACAGCCTCTCTGAGTCCGGGAAGCCTAGGTCCTAGGACTCTAGAAGGTCACATCGATGTTACCCTATCTATTTGGTTTACCGTGCCTAAATCATGAGACACTAACATCTCTCTCTCTCTCTCTCTCCCCCCACCCCACCCTTGCGCTCTCTCTCTTTCTCACTCCCACCCTCTTGCTATATCTCTCTATCTCACTCTCCCCCACCCTCATTCTCTCACTCTCTCGCTCTCTCTCTCTATCTCTCTGTCCTCCCCTCTCTTTCTCTCCCCTCTCCATCTCTCTCTCTTGTCCCCTATCTCTCTCTCTATCTCCCTCCATATCTCCCCCCACTCTCTCTCTCTCTCTCTCTCTCTCTCTCCCACTCACTCTCTCTCTCCCTCTCACTCCCTCTCTCTCTCCCCCCTCTATCTCTATCCTCCCTCTCCCTCCCCCCTCTCTCTCTCTCTCTCTCTCTCTCTCTCTCTCTCTATCACACACACACACACACACACACAGACACACACCTTTTCTCTCTCTCTATCTCTCGTCATCTCCCTCTCTCTCTCTCTTTATCTCTTTCCCTACATCCCCCCTTCTCTCTCTCTCTCCCCCTCAATCCCCTATCTCTCTCTCTTCCCTCACTCCCCCCCCCCTCTCTCTTTCTATCTCTCTTCCCTACCTCTCTCTCTCTCTCCCTCTCTCTACCCGCTCTCTCTCTCTCTCTCTCCCCCGCCCCCTCTCTCTCTCTCTCTCTCTCTCTCTCTCTCTCTCTCTCTCTCTCTCTCATCCCTCTCTCTATCTCACCCTATCTTCTCTCTCTCTCTCTCTCTCTCTCTCTCTCTCTCTCTCTCTCTCTTCCCCTATTTCTATCACCACCCTCTCTCTCTATCTCTCTCTCTCCTAGAAGAAAATGAAGAAAAGATACCCCATCCCCATGATTAATGTGCTAATGGATGAGCTGTGAGGGTCGAAGTTATTTCCGAAAATCAATCTGAGGTCGGGGTACCATCAGATCAAGGTGAGGACTAGGATGTCTCGAAGACTACATTCAGATGCCACTATGGCCACTTCGAGTGCTTGGTGATGCCATTTTGGATAACTAATGATTCAGCCACTTTTCAGTCTTGTATGAACCACATCTTCTATGGTCACTGATGAAGTTTGTGTTGGTGTTCTTTGACGACTTCCCCTTTTAAAACTGCACTTTGGAGGAGCATTTGTAGCATATTGAGGCAGTATTACGCATTTTGGAGGGGTAACATTTTTATGCCATACTCTCCAGGTGTGAGTGTACTTACACTCAGATGCTCTATGGGGCATATCATTGGAGTATATGGTGTAAGGGTCCATGAGGGAGAAGATTTTCGCCATTCGGGATTAGCGTGTACCCGAGGAATGTGATAGAAATTTGGGGCATTGTGAGGATTTTCACCTACTATAAGTTTGTCAAGGCATTTTCTGAGCAAGCAACACCCCTCACGGATCTCACCATGAGAGGAGCCTTAGGATGAGACAGACAACTGTGTAGAGGGCCTTTGAAGAGGCTAAAGGAGGTAATGAGCAAGCTGCATTCGGTGTTTTGATTACCAGATTTCATGCATCCCTTTGTGCTAGAGTGTGATGCTTCAGGAGAGGGAGTTGGCACATTCTTGATGCAAGGAGGTCACCCTATAGCTTTCGAGAGTCAGAAGCTCTTGCCACATGAGAGGTTGTATTTGAAATACAACAAAGAGATGTTGGCCATCATGCATGCGTTGGACAAGTTCCAACAATATTTGGTGGGCAACAAATTTCGGGTGAGGACAAACCACAATCGTCTCTAGTTTTTTCTTGAGAAAAAGCCGAGTTTGCGGGAGAGAGGAACAAAAAGTGGGTTATCAAAATTCAAGCTTATGACTTCGAGCATCAAGTATGTCCAAGGGAAGAAAAATGTGGTATATGATGACTTATCATAGAGACGAAGCCATTATTGTCACGATAAAGCATTGATACAGATTGGAGGGCCCAACTGTTAGTAGAGTATTCTGAGGACCATTGTGCATGTGAGATACTAGATGGGTAGCTGACCGATGACAGGTATTGGGTGATAGATGACTTCATATATTACCGGAACCTCTCAGCTCAAGCAAAATATTTTTCACGCAACATACGATTCATTGCTTTTAGGCCATTAGGGATTCACCAAAACATATCAGGCCATCAGAGAGAGGTTCTCATGGAGAGGCCTCAAGGCGGACGTACTCCGACATGTTAGGGAGTGAATTTTTCCCGAATAACAAAGGATTGTTAACAGAAATCCCAACCTCGTCCCTCGAGGGACTTCAAGCTCTCTGCTTAGAAGAGAAGTCCTTCGATCTTGTGAGTAGATTTTAGTATTCCGGAAATTTTTCCATTTGCAACCCTCTTAAGCAGCGTAGGAAACCCAATGACTTACGCGGTGCAACAATAGAGAGTCCGAGAGAGGGTAGAGATTCCATAGCATTGTAGCTTGGAATCCAATGATGGGATCGACCCTTCAACGATTGAGCTACGGGAGGAGTTGTTGCAGCATTTTATTTTCCAGGTTCAGCCTCATATCACTACATACCTAGTAGTAGTGTGTTTTCATGCCCTAGGAATGTGAGTTTTTCGGGGATACGCAATCCATAAATCCTTTCTCAGGTTTTGTGTGGGTTTTGTGAGTAGAATTTTGTGTCCAAATATCAACATTTTCCGACCACCAGAATAGACTCATATAAGCACCCCTTTTCAGCCAACAACAACTTTTCCAACATTTCTAGTAGGGGCAGCATGGTGAGGGTCTCCAACGGAAAGGCGACGGATGCCATGCTGATGTTCTTAGTGGGGACCAGGCATCATTCTAGTCATCTCTGCAATTGGCTTGAGTGCTATACATTGTTTGAGCATTGTTGTACTTGTATTCCACCTCCTTATTAATAAATTGGCCCCTGGCTATTTTTGGTTCTATTCATGGTGTTTTGATATCCCAAAATTATTGTTTTTATTTTTATTTTATATACTATTGTTTTACGATTTCAAATATTACAATATGGAATTTTTTTAGTTGAGTTGAAGAATTGATGTTCCATTTTGAACATTCATTCGCATATGATGTGTATAGAACATGATTGAATTCATTATTTAGCCACTTCACTCATAATTTCCACCAAACATCTTTTATTTGTTCTACTCTTAATGGTTGAGATATTTGTCCCATGATATGTAGCTTCATGAATGAGCCGATGATGTTCGAGATTAGTATTGACGAGCACATTTGTGTGTTTCCTTATTATGAGATCTGCCATGATATCGTGGATGAGATGTCATTGCGGGAACAAGGTCGAGTACAATGCCGCTACCAAGGCTAGTTGTGAGGCATGATGTAGAAGCTCTTAGAGAGCTTATCGAGCATGATCTAGATAAGACATGGATACATTATGATGAGAGAGAAGCCCAAATTTGTATAGTTGGGTCTATATTTTATCCATTTATTGAGACGAGTGCAATTGTTTGAGACAAGCTAAGGCTTGTGATTGACACCTCCGTGAGAGGGAGGATGATTATAGTATCCATGCATGTTTGAAACCTCCATGAAAGGTAGGATGGTTAAGGTATCTTGTTATTATTATTATCTCGCTATGATGTTCATGATTATGTTTTTGGAATCACTATTTTCATTAGAGCCCAAAACCCGCAGGCAATAGTCTCCGCTACAATCTGCCAAAGGTCACGATCCATGAGGCGGTTAGTCCATGTCACGAAACACACGGGGAGCATTGAACCCAATGTGCAACAATCTCCCCCCAACAAGAGC